>LR738714.1:732721025-732767313 GCA_902687465.1 Secale cereale | reverse complement strand
AGGTAACCACTCCGTCTCCTCCCCCCTTCCTTCCTCCCCCTCCCTCCCTCCCTCCTTCACTGCTAGTTCTAGGGTTCAACACATGATTTTTCACAGCACATGATTCTGCATCCATGCCCGCCGTGGGTAGTTTGATTTTTCGGCTGACCAATAACAACCAACAAGGGGGCAAAGAAGTCATCTACTTGTCAAACAAATTCACACCAGTGAACAACATATGTTTACATTACCCAGCTTATTCACCTTGATTTTATTATTATAGATTCTGGTTACTCAAAATTACAATAATGTACCCAGTAATACAACACTGCACAAAAAGTAAATAGTTGTGACAGCGTAGCAGAACAAAAAAAGACAAGTCCCACCGGAGCTTAAATAATTATTGTCTGATTTACTTGGTGCGTTTTGTGTTTCTAGAGTTGAAGGATGTCTCTGTTTGAGTTGTTGGCTGCTGTCATTCTAGCCAGCAAACAAATGCCTCTGTGCCAGCCTATCTTGTCTAGATATGTGCTAGGAGCTAGGATATGTATCTACAGTGAGGAAACAGGTTGGGTGGGAAAGCAAAATTAAACCTGGATCATGGTAATTCATCATGTGTTAGGGTGATGTATGGACTTTTATCGCAAATCATTTACAGGCTTGTGCTTGCTTGCACCTCTTTTTTGTTGGGCATGTTTGTCTATAGATTTTGACGGGTGTGGGTGTGAGGCGTCTCTTACCTTATTAGTTGAAATTTATTTAAGCTCCTATGGTGGCCAGCTCTTTGAAACCCATGCACTCCCATTAGTTCAGAAGGATAGCCACTGTTACTTAAATATGCCATATTGCTGCTGCTTTCTAATTAATACTGGCATCAACATCAATTTTTGAGTTGTTGTCAGTTTGCTATCAAGCCGGGGTATTCACTGCTGTTGTTTTACAAGCTTCAAACTATTGTTTTACAAGCTTCAAACTATTGTTTTACACATCAATTTTCTGTGTGGAAAGGAATATGGTGGTCATGTATTTGGTTCCTTGTTGTAAATATTTGAACTTCAAACTATTGTTTTACAAGCTTCTGCAACTTTTTCTTAACTGTTCATGCTGCTGTTATGAATTCACTGATGTTGCTACTGTACTTGTCATGATGTTGTACTTGTGATGATGCTACTTGTGATCTTCTGAAATGACCCATTGGCGACTTCATTAGGCGGGGATAATGATTTTGCAGGTACCCCGAGAGGCCCTTGAGTTTGCTGGAATGTTGATTAACTTCCGTTCCGGCAAATTCGGGTACTCCATATGTCCTATTTTCAGCACAGGTCATACTGAAATTTTCCGTGAATTTTAGCATGACTTTGCTAAAAATAGGACATATAGGGTACTTGTGACTAATGCATGGGCCGGGGTATCTTAGTGGTTAATTAGGTAGGATCAAGTGATTAGAGCCAAGTGATTAGGCCCAACTTATAATTCTCCTTCCTAGCTTAGCTTTTAGGATGCCTCGGTGTCGACAAACCATAAATTATGAAACCTTGGCTTTTAGGGTCCCTCGGTGTCGATAAAAAACGAAATGATGAAAGCTTAGGCTTTTAGGGTGCCTGGGCGTCGAAAAACCCTCAATTATAAAAGCTTAGCTTTTAGGATGCCTCGGTGTCGAAAACCCTAAATGATGAGACCATGATCTTGTTCCTTGACAATAACCAACTTTTAATGAGTTTATAGAGAGGATAGTAATCAGATTGTGAGGATGGTATGTAGCAGAACTAGTGCAAAAGTGTTGACAATGTTAGTCCTAATGAGCCTAGGATGGTGCCACAGCTAGCTTGTCTAGGTACATATTTTTAGTTTATAAAGTTTAATCTCTTTGAAACATAGGAAATGTCGTCTTCCGACGACGATAGGATCCCGGAGTGCTCCTAGTGCGGTGACGACCGGGGTCTGTGCGACAGGCCTCACCTGGTAGACGGTCGTTACTTCAGTATTAAGCTCGACGAGACCTTCGATGTCGAAACGGTACGCAACGACAAGTCTTGTTTCGTAATTAATTAAGCACGATTTCTAGCTACTTCAACGTGTAAGTAATTAATTTTCTTCTTTTACATGCAACTAGTTTATCCCGTGTCATGCAAGACGCTATGTCTTGGAGAGGATGGGATTTGAAGATCATGAAACTTCGGAGACAAAGCAAATTCAACTAAGGACCATGCATAATGTTGATTTAGAAGTGGATTTGTACAATTCAGATAACGTAACCACTTTTGGTTGCAAGAATTGAGAATCATTTTGCATGATATATGGTTTTTATGAGGGTATTCTTCTCACCATGGATCTTGGTAATCCGGATTCCATCGCCGAAGATGATTTGGACATTTGGGTCCTTGTTGACGATATGATTCCAATTCTACCGAGAAGTGAGTTTATCAAACATAGTTATTTAGTAATTTATATTGTTTTTTTCAAAATAGTTGACAACTTATTTCCATTGATAGGTTATTTTGATTATTCAAATAATGTGAGGATGATGCTAGACAGAACCTACTACACCCCTGGCTCAGAATGTACTTATAAGGACAAAGAGCAGATCATCTTCTTTTATTCCTTTCTTCTGGATTACATTCAACATCGCAATATTGATCCACAATATAGTCAATACGTCCCACTAGTGCACGTATTGAACTACGTTAATATCAATGGAGATACCATGGTAAGATTTTTGTACTATTACGACATTCGTGCATGTTTTGCATTAGTTCTTCTCGAACTGAACTACAATGCTAACTACGAAGTCTTACTATATGTTTTGCAACAGATTCTCCCTAGTGACTGTGTGCCTCCTGTCATGTTTCAATCTGGTCAACTACAAGTTTTAAACATTCTGCCAGGTGAACCTACAAATCACATGTGTCCATATCGGATTTCTTCTAAAAATGAAGGAATGAGAATCAAAGAATGGCGAAAAATAACGAAAACTCGTAAGGAGGTACTTGGAAGCAATAGAGTGAGAAGGGCAAGGAATGGAGACAAGATAATCTGCGTTCTTCATAATGGCCCTTTAAATCTAATTGATTTAGAGACAAACGCCATCTTGTTTTATGCCATTTTATCTTAGAAAATTGCTACGTAGTAGAAGTTGTATGGTCGATAATGATGTGTAAGACTTATTATTTAATACCTATGTTGAGTTTTTATTATTATTATGATCGATGACGCATGATGCTAAGTTGTTCTATGAGCTATTATATACTCCCTCCGTTCCGATTTACTCATCGTGGTTTTAGTTCAAATTTGAACTAAAACCACGACGAGTAAATCGGAACGGAGGGAGTAGATTCTAATAGTTTCGATGTGCGTACCATATATGTTGGCTCCACGAGAAATTATATTTATATATATGCATAACCTGTGCAAAAAACAGAAAAAAAAACAAAATATTCATATTAATGGCGCATCACAGCAGAGTGCGCCATTAGTATGCCAAAGCACCTGGCCCCTGGGAGGCATACTAATGGCGCACCACTGTGCATACTGATGGCGCATCAGTGGTGCGCCATTAGTATACCAGATACTAATGGCGCACCAGAGGTGCGCCATTAGTAAAGTATACTAATGGCGTGCTAGTAATGGCGCACCACCAATGCGCCATTAATGGCCAAACTAGGTGCGCCATTAATAGGCCTTTTCCTAGTAGTGACCAAACTTAACCCAATTTTGTTCGAGCTTGTTTGAGTTGTGGCTTGTGTCTCCTAAGGTGTTTCGGCTACTTAGGGACCGTGACTTCAACTCCGACATCGTGTATAGCCCATCATTCCACTTCCGCAACCACCACGGCATTGCCGCTATCACCATTTGACATTTGTCCTTGAGATTTTGAGTTGTGGTTTTTCCGTTTCCTAAGGTGTTTCGGCTAATTAGGAACGGGTCTACATCAAGAGCACCACCTCTCATCATCAACACGGATGGTAACTTCGACGACATCATTGTATATTCCCTTGCAATTGCATTGTTAACTCCTAGCCCATTTTTGCATCACTTACCTATCGAAACTAGCCATTTCAGTATTGCCGGCAACGTTGCTTGTGCACATTAGTGATCATACTTCCCATATCATACATACCATATCACCGTGGTGCATATCTTGGTATCATCTCTTGTGACACAAGGTTTTCATCGCATATACTCAATTGCTATCTTGGTTCGTGAAGTTTTGCATGAGAAAAGAGCTCAAAAGAGAAAAAGCCAAACAAGCTTTTAAGCACAAAGAAAAAGATACGCAAAGAGCTTTTAAGCAAGAACCATAGCATCATACTACATTAAGATTGTCATACTCGATAATTTTGGATCATACCACCGGAATACCATACATATAGCATACTTGGGAAAGAAGTCGTTGCATTTTTCTTAGTAGGTTGTGCACAAGTTCGTATCCGCCTATTGTGCAATCGCGCTAGCGTATCTCTAGTGTTGTGCAACACGAGCATTTTTGTGGATTCCACATTTTGGCTCATTCCTTGGTTGCACGACCCCATCTATCGATCCGTGTGTGTGTTTCCGTGTGCCACTCATATTGCTATTGGTCTACTTGTTTCACTTGCGAATCTGTGAATCTTTTTCAACATTATTGACTCTTGCTAACATTTTGCATCAAATTTTTGTGCCACTATCCTCACTGAGCTCCACCATAAGCTTTACTTGTGTAGGTGTGAGAAACCGACAAGAATTGGTACCAATTGTGCTATTTCCTTGTTCCACATTTGAGTGATCATTGATCCATCTTCAACATTGGTCAAGGTACATTTGGTATAGTTCTTCTCTTTCTCCCACTCATACCTACTAGCGTCTTGTGATGGTTAGGCAAGGCATTTCGTCTCTGGTCTTCGACATCGACGGCGCGAACAAGGACATCCACGCGAAAACCATCAGACTACAACGAGAAATGCAAGAGTGCTTGGGCAACATCGCCATCGAACTACGACACTCCGAGACAAGGACAATGGCTTCCTTCGACGACTTGTGCCACTCCTTCAACAAACAAATGGCGGAGCTCCGACACTTGGTGGTCGATTACAAGTCTTCTTCCCCTTCGTCATCCTCTCGGCGGCGACGTTCAAGTCACAAGTCTTCGGAGCGCAAACATGATGCAAGTGCAAGTCTTCCACGTCCACACCGCCATGGCGACCATCGACATCGTCATGAAGGGCAAGTCACCTCCAAGCATCATGTGCACGACAACGACGAACAACATCTACCAAGAGCTCAAGCACAACAACGACATCATCATCATGAAGATGCTCGCCAAGCGCATACCTACAATTCCGAAGACGCTCTACTTCACGCCAAGCCCAAGCTTCAAGAGAACATAAGAAGACAGTGAGACAAGCACACCCAAGACGGAGCTATGGCTACAACCACCACTTCGGCATATTCGCCAAGTGCTATCAAGGCATCTTCGCCTTTGGACGTACGGCATCTTCGCCTACTTCCCAACAGTTCGCCTACATCGACGTCTTCAACATCAAGGCGATCATCTACGAGCGACGGCGACAAGATGGTCGAGCATGGGCCATCCCCTTCGACCAAGGCGTCGTGCATGAACCTCTTCGACACCATGAAGACGGCGCACATATTGGACTACTACTCCGGGTCAAGCTACGCGAGCAAGCATGAGACCTTCTCTTTGACCTCGGAGGAGTGTGATGGTTTGCCACACCCTACGGCATTCATCTTTGGAGGCATTACGGATGAGGAAGTTGAGCATGGAGACTATTGCACCTACACCTCTTCGACATCCACTTATGACGAGACGCCCCAATTCCCATGTGAGGAGAGCCACCACCACATGAGTGATATGAGTGACTCCACCATATGTGACCTTGAGAGCATTTCCCTTGAGAGGATGAGTGTGCCCACCACTAGCCCCACACATGAGAGCATGCCACTTCTCCTATGTGAGGTTGAGAGCCATTTGAGTGACTCCCCCAACCATACGAGTGAGAGCATCCATGAGGGAGTGAGTGAGCCACAACACTTAGTGAGTGAGGTAGTTGATAGGGAATGTGAGGCCACTATGATTTCTAACGACTTAACCTCTACTCCGAGTGTGTTTTCTTTGGTGCTAGGTCTCCTACATGACGACAATACTACCCTCAACGAGTCCATCCCTCCAATGGACAAAGCGATGGCCATGGTGGAAGAAGATACACCCCCGCATGGTACCATCAAGTTGCAACCTCACCTACAACACATGAGCGGAGCTCTAAAGGTAACATAGGTGATGGTGCTTCTTTCGTCCCACTTGTGGACCATCTTACCAATGATTGCTTGCATGATGTTGACACACCTATTACCATGCTTCATGCTAGTGCGGCTTCATCATGTCATGACTTACCTATTTATGATGAATATGATGATGAGCATGTTGAGTTGCCTAGCTGTGATGCTATGCTCCATAGGATCTCATGTGAAAATTCTTTTGGTCACATCATGTTCGACAACCCTCTAAACTTGTCATATGCTATGAGTGAGATTTCTCATATTGTTTCATATCAATCTCAACATAGTAACTATGCATGCCAAATTAAAGTAAATCCTATTTGCACTTGTGGCATAGATGACAAGATGATGGTCATTGGCTTGTGTTTCTCTTGCGAGGATATTGCCATGCTTCCTTTACATGACTTGCGCAATTAATCTACTATGCCATGCCATGATCACATTGTTCCAAATATGCTTTGCTTTGGATGTTGTCAATATTCTCCATCTGAACTTTCCAATAATGCTCATGAGGAGACCCTGATACGTCCAAAACGTATCTATAATTTCTGCTTGCTCCATGCCTCTTGTGTGTGATCTTGCTATGATATTTATACACTTCCATACACTTTTGATCATATTTGGACTAACCTATTAACTCAGTGCACCCCAGTGCCATTTTCTGTTTTCTGCTGTTTTTGTATTTCAGGTTTTCCCATTACGTAAACTGCCAGAAAAATTCCGGGAAAAATATATAAAAAATCAGCGTTCCGGAAGCTTCCATGCGGCCAAAGTAGGGCTGGAGGGGGGCCACCAGGCCTCCAGGCGGCCAGGGGGCGCGCCCCCCCTAGGCCGCGCCGCCAGGGCGCCTGGGCCCCCCAGGCCCCCTCTGACGCCCCCCTTTGGCATATATTTACACCGCGTCCCGAAACCCTCAAGGACGGAACCCTTTTTCGCGATCTCATCTCTGTTCCGCCGCCGCCGCGCTTCCAAGATCGGGAGCACCAGGAGAACTCTTCCCGGCACCCTACCGGAGAGGAGGATCACCACCGGGAGCCTCTCCACCACCATGGACGCCTCCCGGATGAGTTGCGAGTAGTCTCCCTTGGGCCATGGGTCCATGACCAGTAGCTATGTGATGTTCTTCTCCCCTTTTTGTTCTTCACTAGTTAGACCTCGTGAGCTGCCCTACATGATCGAGGCACATATGTAATCCTTATGCTGTTGCTATGATGAGTTTGCTGGGATCCAATGGATTATGAGATTATGTTCAGATTGTGTGTGAGTAATATATTTGATTTACCTCTTTTATATTTATGTTCTTGAGTAATTCTTGCATGTTCTCCGTTGATATTTATTGCTTTGGCCAAGTAGTAGTTAGTAACTCCAAGAGGGAACGTTATGCTTGATTGTGGGTTCATGCCCCTCGATGACAAGCTTGAGTGACAGAAACATGAGTCTAGGCGATGTGCTGTTGCCACAAGGGGGAAAACAACGGTGCTTGTACTCGCGGGTGCAAGGATTGTTTACTTTACGCAAAGCTCTTTTAATGCAGTTGTATGTTGCTTTGAGTTTACACTATGGGTGGGACTCGCAACTTAATACCAGCGAGATGTTCTGGATAGATATCTCAAGGTGGATGATTAGTAGTAGATGCAGATGGATTTCGGTCTACTTACCTTGGCGTACCGCCCATGCTTTTTGAGCCTCAACCTTTCTTGCAGCATAGTTAGCATTGGTTTGCGCACATAATTCTGTCATTTGCCCAGCTGTAATTTGTTTACCTCACATAGCTGTTTTATCGTCTTTTGGGAGAGAGACATCACAGGTGAACGTCATGGGACCCCGGTCCATATTACCATCACTGATCACATCCACTATTTACTTTCTGTTTTTACTACTAGTTGCAGTTATACCTATCACTATTATCTCTTGCGTTTGATCCTTTGTAAACGACAAGGCCGGAGGGATTGACGACCTCTCTGTACTCGTTGGGAGCAAAGTTATTTGTATCTGTGTGCAGGTCCTGTCAGCCGCTAAATATTTGGCGCCGTTAGCAGTTGACACCTTCTTGTTGAACCTTGGAGTCTCAGGGGAATTCGATCATTGGTATCTTTGCCAAGGGAAAACTACCGCTACACTGCATCTCAAACCTTCCACTTGGGGTAACCAACGAGGGGCGAGAAGCCATCAAGCAAAGTTTTCTGGCGCCGTTGCCGGGGACTCCACTCTTCAAGATAGGGGAGTTGCACGCTATCTTTTACCTTTGCTTTTTAATCTTGTTAGTTTACCTTTCAGTTTTTGCTTTAGTGTCTTTTATCGAAAATCACAAAAATAGTTATCTTGCTTGCTTGCTGCTATGGGTTCCACCGAGAACACCAAGTTGTGTGACTTCACTAATCATAACAACGATGACCTTATCTGCACGCCTATCACTACACCTGCCACTTCAGCACCTTCTTATGAAATTAAACCTGCTTTACTGAACCTAGTTATGAAAGATCAATTCTCCGGTGCTGGAGATGATGCTGCTTTACACTTAAACAATTTTGTTGAACTCTGTGATATGAAAAAGTACCAAGAAATAGATGGTAATATTGTTAAGCTTAAGCATTTTCCTTTCTCCTTGAGAGGAGGAGCTAAAATTTGGTTTCAATCCTTGCCTAGAAATAGCATAGATTCTTGGGACAAATGCAAGGATGCTTTTATTGGAAAGTACTATCCACCTGCTAAAATTATCCAACTAAGAAGTAACATAATGAATTTTAAACAATTGGATAATTAACACGTTGCCCAAGCTTGGGAACGCATGAAGTCTCTTGTTAAGAACTGCCCTACTCATGGTTTGACTACTTGGATGGTTATCCAAACTTTTTATGCAGGCTTGAATTTTACCTCGCGGGACTTGTTAGATTCGGCCGCGGGAGGAACCTTTATGTCAACTACACTTGGTGCTGCCACGAAGCTTCTCGATGATATGATGACCAATTATTCCCAATGGCACACCGAACGCGCTCCAATAGGTAGGAAGGTAAACTCTGTCGAGGAGATTTCCTCCCTAAATGAAAAAGTTGACTTGATCATGTCTCTACTTTCCAAGCAATCTTCTATTAATCCTCGTGATGTTCCTTTAAATTCTTTGATTGCTCAAGAACAAGTAGATGTGAACTTTATCTCTAGAAACAATTTTAATAATAATGCTTATAGGAGTAATTTTGGTAGCAATCCTAGACCGTTCCCCTCTAATTCTTATGGGAACAACAATGCTTATCCTAGCACCAAGAACTCCACTTCTAAACTAGAGAGTATGCTTAGAGATTTCATCACTACCCAAAAAGCCTTCAATAAGAGTGTAGAAGAAAAACTAAACAAACTAGATAATCTCTCTTCGAAGGTAGACAATTTAGCCCATGAGGTAGAATTGCTTAAAATTAGAACTTCTCCTCTTGAGGAGAGGAAGGTCACTCCTATGAATGCTATTCAAGTGCAAATTAATGAAAACATTAGGATGTTGGCTAAACTTAAAGAGAGATGGGCTAGAGAAAAGGAGGAAGAAGATAGAATTAAGAACCTTCCTACCCACCACACTGTTGCTACTATCCAAGTTGTTGAGGATATCCAAACTCTTAGCACCCAATGCACTCCTGTTCCCGTTGGACCTATTAATGGTGATGCTATGACTATAGAAACTACCAAACAAGTGAGCCTAAAGGACACCACTACCACTTTACTTGATAGTAGTGACCTTGATTTTGATAATTGCACCCTTACCGAAGTTATTGATTTCCTTCACAAGATGTCTAGAGATCCCCGCACTAGCACGCTTAACCTTGCCTTCACAGAGCATATCGCTAATGCTCTCATCAAAGCTAGGGAGGAGAAACTTAGGGTAGAAGCCTCCATACCTAGAAAGCTAGAAGATGGTTGGGATCCTATGATTACAATTAAGTTGAATAACTTCTCTTGATATGCATTATGTGATGTTGGAGCTAGTACCTCTGTTATGCCCAAAAGAATATATGATATGCTTAAATTGAAACCTTTTGATTCTTGTTCTTTTGGTGTTCGTCTTGTTGATTCTTCCATAAAGAAACCCTTGGGGAGGATCGACGATGTTCTTATCATTGTCAATGACAATTACGTTCCCGTTGATTTTACTATTATGGATATTGAATGTGAACCTTCTTGTCCAATTATTTTGGGACGTCCTTTTCTTCGCACCGTTGGTGCCATCATTGACATGAAAGAGAGGAATATAAAATTCCAATTTCCTCTCAGGAAAGGGATGGAACACTTCCCTAGAAAGAAGATTAAGTTACCTTTTGAGTCTGTTATACGGGCTAGCTATTCTTTTACTCTTGATAAGACTTGATCTCTTTGCATTATGCCTAGCTTAAAGGCATAAAAGAAAGCGCTTTTGGGAGGCAGCCCAACATGAATAAATTTTTATTTTGCTTTTGTTGTGTCTTGATGTTGTTACTACAGTAGCATCATCATTGTATCTTTACTTTTCAGCTTTGTGCCAAGTGTAGCCTCTGATTGCAAGAAAGTTCAAAAGTTGTGACGTGCTGTCCAGGAAACAGATTATGTCCTTGGACAGAAAAATTCGTATAAAATCACCTGATCATCTTTTTGGTCTGAATTTTTTCGACAGCGTGCTCTATACAATTGTCTTTCGGGCATCTGTTCTGAGTTTTTTGATTAGAGTTGCAGAAGTGCCCCGAAAAAATCATTTACTACCTGCTGGTCTGTTTTTCACAGATTCTGTCCTGTTTTGCCTTTCCTTCATTTTGCAAACCTTGAGCTTGCTTTTTCTTTGCAAAAACCTTTTGGAAATCTTGAGAAACAGTAGACCTTCAAGAATATCCTTATTTCCAGTAAGGAACAATTATTTTATTATGTGTACTAACCTCGCTATTCAGATTATGATGAGTTATGTATGAAGGGAGTTTTCAAGTGTGCGAGGGAAGATGATAAAAAGATTCAGGAGTGTCAAACGCTCAAGCTTGGGGATGCCCACATGCACCCCCAAGAAATATTCAAGAAGACTCAAGCGTCTAAGCTTGGAGATGCCCCCGTGCATCCCCTTCTCCATCAACATTATCAGTTCGACTTTCGTTCCACTATATTTTTATCACTTCATGTGTTATGTGCTATGCTTGGAGCGTCTTGCTTTTAGTTTCCTTTTTAGTTTTCTTTAGCTTTGGTTGCTTTTCATAACGAGTTGGAACTCAGCTTCTTTGTGTGGGAGAGAAACACGCTCCACTTCAACCTAGAACATAACATAGAATTTTCATGTCTATCCTTGCTGTGTGTGTTCTTTGTCTTTCAATAGCTACTATCATGTTCAGCTCTTAGTTATCATGCTTATCTTGTTAAGAGAGTTGGCTTCTGTTGCACTGGTTTATATGTCTATGATAAAAATGCTATGTGCATAATGGTGCTTAGTAGTTCATGATTTCTTATGGTTAGTCTCAAATAGCTGGGGGGTTCTCAATGTGTTATTGGAGTACCAACATGATTTGTTTGCCTATGATGTGGTATGGTCTAGTGATATCTTCCTTCAAGAATTTATTTTGATTGACTTGGCATATGCTCATGCATACTTAAGACTGTAAAGAAAGTCTATCAAGCCTTGATGATCTTTAATTTTTGAGTAGCGATATAACTTCCATGCCTGATTCAATGTTGCTTTGTCGCTCTGCATGATTTTATGACCGTCATTGCTCTTTTAGTTGGTCGCTCCCAGTCTTTTGCTAACCTTCGCCTGTACTAAGCGGACTGACTGCTTGTGCATCCAAAATCCATTAAACCAGTTATGCCATATGAGTCCACCATACCTTCCTATACATGGTATTTACCTGCCATTCCTAACGAAGACTTTCATGTACCATCTCGAAATTAATCAAAAAAGCATTTCTCTTTTGTGCCTCTGTTTTAGTTCATGAGGAAGTAGTAGTTAATTCATGATCTTTTTAAGTTGGACAAGCTTCACCCCGGGATTGCATGTCTAATATGCAAACCCATAATACGAGAAGGAACTGGCATAGAGTGCGCCCGGCTCATTAAAAAATAATACAATAAACAAACCCTCCGTCACGCTTTGTTCATGAGAAATCAGAAAACTTTGGCAGTGATAAACAAAGGAGATTAAGAGGATGTGATCGTCCTCATTCGCGAGCCATTCCTCGAAACTTGTCCAGCTCAAGAAGTAATTGAATTATCTGCTAGCATTCATTGACGAAACATGCATATTCAAAAAAAATAATTATTACCTCTGTTTTTAAAACCAAGAGCTCTTGTAGATGCTTAGTTTTTGTTTCCGACTATGGGTTTTCAACCTTGCCAACAAAAGCCACGGTTCGAGAGTCTCCACCTCCTTTAAAGCACCAACTATTGAGAGCATGATTGTCATTCTGAGTGTAATGTGCATTGTCCCAAAGTAGCATTGTCTTTTGCATGATTATGATATCGTTTATTCTGAAATCATTGTATCTAGTCGTCACTTAAACCTTGGAGGTGCCCCTGCATTTATGTTTTTCTTCACTAAAGGGGGCAAGCGAGATACCGCTTTATCATATTTGCACACCATGCTCATTACAAATCTATTGAGTGTTTCAGTATCATATTGTAAAACTTTCAGTTCTTTATGATTTTCTCATGAGGCAACTTAATTACTACAGATTCATTATCTCATTAAGCTTTTGTCATGTGACTGTGAAAATTCCTTATATGGTTAATAGCATGTCACCACAGAAATTATTCTTGTTATCGTTTACCTACTCGAGGACGAGCAGGAATTAAGCTTGGGGATGTTGATATGTCCAAAACGTATCTATAATTTCTGCTTGCTCCATGCCTCTTTTGTGTGATATTGCTATGATATTTATACATTTCCATACACTTTTGATCATATTTGGACTAACCTATTAACTCAGTGCACCCCAGTGCCAGTTTCTGTTTTCTGCTGTTTTTGTATTTCAGGTTTTCCCATTACGTAAACTGCCAGAAAAATTCCGGGAAAAATATATAAAAAAATCAGCGTTCCGAAAGCTTCCATGCGGCCAAAGTAGGGCTGGAGGGGGGCCACCAGGCCTCCAGACGGCCAGGGGGCGCGCCCCCCCTAGGCCGCGCCGCCAGGGCGCCTGGGCCCCCCAGGCCCCCTCTGACGCCCCCTTTGGCATATATTTACACCGCGTCCCGAAACCCTCGAGGACGGAACCCTTTTTCGCGATCTTATCTCTCTTCCGCCGCCGCCGCGCTTCCAAGATCGGGAGCACCAGGAGAACTCTTCCCGGCACCCTGCCGGAGGGGAGGATCACCACCGGGAGCCTCTCCACCACCATGGACGCCTCCCGGATGAGTTGTGAGTAGTCTCCCTTGGACCATGGGTCCATGACCAGTAGCTATGTGATGTTCTCCTCCCCTTTTTGTTCTTCACTAATTAGACCTCGTGAGCTGCCCTACATGATCGAGGCACATATGTAATCCTTATGTTGTTGCTATGATGAGTTTGCTGGGATCCGATGGATTATGAGATTATGTTCAGATTGTGTGTGAGTAATATATTTGATTTACCTCTTTTATATTTATGTTCTTGAGTAATTCTTGCATGTTCGCCGTTGCTGTTTATTGCTTTGGCCAAGTAGTAGGTAGTAACTCCAAGAGGGAACGTTATGCTTGATTGTGGGTTCATGCCCCTCGATGACTAGCTTGAGTGACAGAAACATGAGTCTAGGGGATGTGCTGTTGACACAAGGGGGAAAACAATGGTGCTTGTACGCACGGGTGCAAGGATTGTTTACTTTACGCAAAGTTCTTTTAATGCAGTTGTATGTTGCTTTGAGTTTACACTATGGGTGGGACTCGCAACTTAATACCAGCAAGATGTTCTGGATAGATATCTCAAGGTGGATGATTAGTAGTAGATGCAGACGGGTTTCGGTCTACCTACCTTGGCGTACCGCCCATGCTTTTGAGCCTCAACCTTACTTGCAGCATAGTTAGCATTGGTTTGCGCACATAATTCTGTCAATTGCCCAGCTGTAATTCGTTTACCTCACATAGCTGTTTTATCGTCTTTTGGGAGAGAGACATCACTAGTGAACGTCATGGGACCCCGGTCCATATTACCATCACTGATCACATCCACTATTTACTTTCTATTTTTACTACTAGTTGCAGTTATACCTATCACTATTATCTCTTGCGTTTGATCCTTTGTAAATGACAAGGCCGGAGGGATTGACAACCTCTCTGTACTCGTTGGGAGCAAAGTTATTTGTATCTGTGTGCAGGTCCTGTCAGCCGCTAAATATCTGGCGCCGTTAGCAGTTGACACCTTCTTGTTGAACCTTGGAGTCTCAGGGGAATTCGATCCTTGGTATCTTTGCCAAGGGAAAACTACCGCTACACTGCATCTCAAACCTTCCACTTGGGGTAACCAACGAGGGGCGAGAAGCCATCAGACCCCCATAGTTTCCTCATACATACTAGGAGATCTTGATGCATTCCATACCTTGCATGATTACCATGATTGTGCGCATCATGATGGATGATGTGTACATATACCACGCACATACAATTTTTCCTTTGCCTTTGTCTTGTGTAGGTACTTTTGCAAACTCGTCAACCTCACAATCCCATGAGTTGACGAAAAGAGCTCTTGAGAGCAACGACGATTTGGGTTCCGTGGAATCTCCTTACCACCATTCTCTTCGCGCAACCACTACGCGCATCTCTTTTACTTGGCTCTCACACGGCTATGGGCTATTTGCTACTTATCACATTATGCCCATACTATCGTGTTCACTTTGCATGTTATGCCTCTTGCTATGACTTTGCCATGCAATTGTGACCCTTGCTTGCCTTTACACATGATTCACCATTATGCTATTTATGTGTGCATTTGCCTGCTTGGTGGAGATACTTGTAGCTACTACCATGATTTATTTGTGCGCCACGCTATTGTTGATTCTTGTGTTGGGAGACTCATGATATCCCATTGCTATTTCCATATGGCCTCTCATCAACACATTGATGATATTTTGCTCATACCTTGCTTCCATGTGCATCACGTATGCTCACTATTTGCACATATGACATGCTTGCCATGATTACCTCTAGTACGTTGCATCTTCGCACTACTAGCTTGTTTCACTTGATCACTATTATTGCTTGCTATGTTGCATCACCCATGTTCCACTATTACTTGCTTTCTTGGGTTGATGACATATATATTCATGCCACTCACTTGATTCACATTGATCATTGTCACTTGTCTCCACTAGTTGCATCTCTCATATTCACTTATAGTGAGTGCAACCAGCATTTTTGCGATTGAGCGAACCAACATTTTCGCGATCGAGCGAACCAGCAATTGCGAGCAAGCACACGCCATGTACATGGGCCAGCCCCACGAGGGATGACACGTGGGCGCCGGGAAGCTTTCCTGGCACTGAACGCGCGGAATAGGAGCCCCCGCCAAGCGCTGCATGGAGCAATGCTACACGTACAAACAATTTACAGGATTTTACAGGGTGGGTTAACCTTGATTGGTCAATAGGTGAGCGGGGCGGCCCACCCCCCTTAAAATCAGGGGGGGGAGAGGTTTGTGATTGGTTGTTAGATGGAAAGAACGTGTAAAAGCTTGTAAATCTTTGTATGTCTAGCATTTTTGCGCTGCATGTCGCCTTAGATGGATCGATGTGGAATTTTGTTTTGCTTCCTTCGTGCATGAGACTTTCTAGATTTGCACATTAGTTAGCATATACTCCATCCGTCTCAAAATAAATGACTCAAAGTTGAGTTATTTTATAATCACTTATTTTGGGACGGATGGAGTAATTTATTTTTGAAGGTGCAATCTAAGAGCAACTTTAGAAAATTGGCCGAGATAAAAAAAATGAAATTTCTAATAAATTTTCGAAAACATTAACGCCCACACGTGTTGGCGTTACCCAACTCGCCCACACACCTCGATCGTAGTCCAGTGCATTTTGTACGAATCTTGGCACGAAAAGGTTGATTTTGTGTGCCAGGTAGGACGGGCTGGTGTGTGGGCGTTGGAGAGTTTGCCCACATGCCCGCACCACGCTGTTTGCCAGCTGCGTTGTGTGGGCGAACTACTTTTCGCCCATACACCCACCATCTAGGTCATGCGCGTGTGGGCGAACTGCTTTTCACCCACACGGCACTCCTATCTTATGGAAGGCAACTCAGTTACGCGAATGTGGCAACTCGGTACACACATGACAACTGTGATTCTTTGCTACACGGCAACTGCAGTTACGCGAACGTGGCAACTTGGTACATACACATGGCAACTGTGATTCTTTGCTACACGGCAACTGTAGTTGCGCGTACGTGACAACCAGATAAACACACATGGCAACTGTGAACAATACATGGCAACTATGGTTGGACCACACGTGGCAACTAGGTAAACACATATGGCAACTATTGTTTTGACCATATGTGGCAAGTAGTTAATCACACACGGTAACTACGGTTTGATTACACGCGGCAACTACCATAAATTAGATATGGCAACTATAGTTAACCAAAACAGATAGAGTTGACATGCTTTTCCAACTACACTTGCCATCCCAGATAACTACATCTGTCAATCAGGATGGCAACTAAATCGTCATCCCGCGGGGAACCTAACGTAGCTGTGCCAGGACATGTGGGCATTTTTTCTTCGTGCCACACGCACGGGGTGAAGATGAGTAGTACTTGTTGGGCGTGAGGCACGAAATAGCCACGCCCACACGTGTGGGCAATTCTAATGTCCGCCCACACACAGCCCGTGTGGGCTGCCTCCTGCTCATACCACACACGGTGTGTGGACGCATGTCGAATATACCACACATGTGACAGTTATCGTCGTCCTAAATTTTTGGTATGACACAAAAACTAACGAGAAGATACAAACAATAAGTGAGACTTGATATATTTTGATGGTCTATCTTTTTATGCGATCATATTGTTCCTCACCCCTCTCAGGTCTATATCCTGGTGGCTCCGCCCTTGACCCTCGTCTTTCCCCTCATCTTCACCTCGTTGCCCTTATCTCTCTCACCCTCACCTCGCCACTCTCCTTCTCCTTTTCCCACCCCTTCCCCTACTTAATTGCTTTGTTTGGAGAACTTTCTCTAGGTGGCGTGACTCAACAAATCATCCATGGGTTTCAAAAACATTTTCAGTATGTGTTGCCATACAGTGTAAGAACCCTCTAAAACAGGGGACATGCATGTAATTAATGAACGAACTCGTGCTTGACATGTATACCAGAGGACAGGTGGTGCACTGCCAAGAAGCAAACATTTAAGCTCCCAGCCAACAACTCACTGCACTAACTGGATACAGCTGGGACAATCCAATGCAGTATTATGCAGTTGTTTTTTCTAAAAAAAGGTTGGGCATGGTCTTTGGGCACTCTTTGCTAAAGTGTCACCTAGACGAATCTGCCTCAAAACGCGTTGGTGTTGGCCAACTTTAGGCCAAGGTGTCATTGGGTAGGCTGGGCGTCGTCTAGCAGTACACCATCCGACTAGAGCAGTAGAGCTGGTGACAGAACAGTTCCTATCAGATCGCTAGTGGCTGCACTGGTTTAGCCTCTCTCAAAAGAAAGAACATGAAGGACAAAACCAAGGTGTTGGTACCCAAAAAGCTGGCCAGGTGACCACTAAAAATGACCTCTCAACAAAAAGGTAGCTTCTACATCTCGCGCTTATCAACTTGATCAGTTTGGTCCTAGACCAGCCAGAACAGCAGTTCTACAAGTGCTTCTGATGTCTCATATTTCCATGTATTTTAGCGTCTTTCTCGTTGCTCTTTCTGATCTGTTTATATTACTACCATCTATTTGATGCATGCAGTAGGTTAGTGCTACCAATGCCCTCCCTCAGTTCTGAGTATATGACAATCAAGTAAGTTGTACTGAAGTGGAGTGGAGTGGAGCTATTCCATCGGAGACAAATCGGTATATACCGTAAGAGAACCTTATTCACTTCAGTGAAGGATGATGCGTACATATACATATGTAAGAAAGGCACTGTGCACATAATTAGAGGTTGGTGGTGTAATAATACTCTTAGTATATAACTATTCAACACATGTAGCGCACGTTTTTTTGCAGCATGTCGTGCTAGGCACCAGTCAGCCGTAGCTACCCAGAAAAGCAGTAGCCTCCCCCACCGTACGATCAGGGCTTTCCTAGCCATTGGATTGACATCAATGCAAACAGGCAAATATTCTTTCTTTCTTCTTCCCATCGCAGCACGTCACACGCGCACCACGCCTGTTTGCTTCGTTCTTGTCCTTCTCAACACAGCCGCAGCCGTAGCAGTATCACGTCAGCATGTCGCCCTCTTCTTGGCTTGTCACTCTCTTCTTTCCTTACTACCTCTTGCCTTGTCACTCTCTTCTTTCCCCTCATCTTCATCTTTATCAACTTCACCTGGCTACCCTCTTTCTCCTTCTTCTCACCCCCTTGTCCTAGTTCACTTAGTTTGGGCACCTTTCTTCGGAGAACCCTCGGCGGACGAGACGAGTGGCCCGTCCCCCGGGTCGCTTCCGCGAGCGACCGGGGGAAACCCTGGCGCCGCCGCTTCCTCGTTCCCCCTCGGCCTTCCTCCCCCCGCCGCCGCCGGGCAAAGCCCGGCTGGCGTGGGTGGCGGCGGGTCTGCTTCCTCTCCTCGCGCAGCTCGGGGTCAGCGCGAGATTACCTCGCGTGTGGAGGCGCTGGGCTGCCTCAGGGCCTGGCGCGCGGCGGCGTGCTCCTTTAGCGGTGGTGCGGCGGCGTCCTGGTGTGGTGGCTCGGCGCGGCGGCTGCATGTTCCCCTGCTCCGGGTGGTGGCGTGCGGGACGACAACGGCCCGATCCGGCCAGATCTGGTGCCGGCATGTTGTCGCGCGGCGGGGGCTGCGGGCAACGTGGGCCACATGCGTCCGGCTCCGCGTGACCGATGGCTGGTGAGGGGCGCCGATTTGGCTGTGGTGGTGGCGGGCGTGCTCAGGGCGGTGCCGAAGGAGCTGTCAGATCTGTTATGGCGTGAGATCTCTGGTTCTTGCTCCGTTGGCGGCGAGCGCTGAGGCGGCGTGGGCCGGCTACCTCCGGTGGCTCGGCACTGGTGGTGGTCCGGCGTGGTGGGGCGCCTTGGTGAAGCTTGTCAGGTGGTGAAAGCCGCGGTGATGGGCTTGGCCGGGGCGTCAGTGGTGCGGGTCTGTGGGGGCGACACTGTTCTTTCGTGGTTGTGCCTGTTGGAAACTTGCCCTAGAGGCAATAATAAAATTGTTATTATTATATTTCCTTGTTCATGATAATTGTCTGTTATTCATGCTTGAATTGTATTATCCGGAAACAGTGATACATGTATGAATACATAGACCACAACGTGTCCCTGGTAAACCTCTAGTTACTAGCTCGTTGATCAACAAATGGTTATGGTTTCCTGACAATGGACATTGGATGTCATTGATAACGAGATCACATCATTAGGAGAATGATGTGATGGACAAGACCCAATCCTAAGCCTAGCACAAGATCGTGTAGTTCGTAATGCTAAAGCTTTTCCAATGTCAAATATCCTTTCCTTAGACCATGAGGTTGTGCAACTCCCGGATACCGTAGGAATACTTTGGGTGTGCCAAACGTCACAACGTAACTGGCTGGCTATAAAGGTACACAACGGGTATCTCCGAAAGTATCTGTTGGGTTGGCACGAACCGAGACTGGGATTTGTCACTCCGTATGACAGAGAGGTATCTCTGGGCCCACTCGGTAAGACATCATCATAATGAGCTCAATGTGACTAAGGTGTTGGTCACGGGATGATGTATTACGGAACGAGTAAAGAGACTTGCCATGACGAGATTGAACAAGGTATCGGTATACCGACGATCGAATCTCGGGCAAGTACTATACCGATAGACAAAGGGAATTGTATACGGGATTGATTGAATCCTGGACATCGTGGTTCATCCGATGAGATCATCGAGGAGCATGTAGGAACCAACATGGGTATCTAGATCCCGCTATTGGTTATTGACCAGGGAGTCGTCTCGGTCATGTCTACGTGTCTCCCGAACCCGTAGGGTCTACACACTTAAGGTTCGGTGATGCTAGGGTTGTAGAGATATATGCATGCGGTAACCCGAATGTTGTTCCGAGTCCCGGATGAGAGGATGTCACAAGGAGTTCCGGAATGGTCTGGAGGTAAAGAATTATATATAAGAAGTCCAGTTTCGGCCACCGGGAGAGTTTCGGGGGTCACTGGTATTGTACCGGGACCACCGAAAGGGTCCCGGGGGTCCACCAGGTGGGGCCACCTATCCCGGACTTAAAGGTAAATGAAAGCGGGATTTTTTTTCTCTCCTCTAAGCTAGGAGCAAGTCAAGTAATCTGAGAATGCTGCCCCCAATCCGTAGCTGAGGACGAACTCAACTCATAAGCTTTTTTTGAACCAAGCACCTGTTGTAGAAATGAAAAACCACCCACTAGCAGAGGCTGGAACAACCCATAGAAGTGTAGGGGCTGCTTCAACCAGGCGTACCCGTATCCATTGATTTACCTCCTCTAGAGAGTATTGAACTTTGTGACAAATAGGTTCTAGTTACACTCCTTAACTCCCTATTCGTGAGATATAAAAGCTAGCTAGTAAGAAGACTTTCCCTTCTTTTCTGGGAGGGTGAGAACTTGAAAGACTGGCAGAGAAAAGGAAGAAAAGCGGCTAATGCTATCTAAATGATTATTTCAAAGTTTACCAAGTTCGATCGTTCACGAGACAGGGGACTCTTTTAAATAAGACAGTGTATGGCTGCGAATAAGTCTATTCGGCAAGTCATAGAGAAGGACTGGATATAAGCTATTCCCCGGTTCTTCATTGGATCCTTTTAGTTTAATATTCCTTTTTGGAAGCAATCTCATAATAATATGTATTAGGGCCAGCATTTAGGATAGCAAAAGCATTTTTGGAGCAAGAGGGATTACCTTCCAGATTCTTTTGTGATACCCTCTGTGTCACCTTCTCTTGGATGGTCAGCCCAGTGTCCTGAATCCTTGAGCTCTGCCTCAGCCATTGCCTTGCCTTGCCTCTTTCTCCATGAGACTAATAAAACACTTTCTAATCTGTCTCATAACCTGACTAGACTACTCTGTTTTTCAATTAGTTGAGTGCCGGATAGGGGTAAAAGTGACTCATTTGGCCTTTCCGCTAGTCTTTTATATACTCGAAAGCCGTTTGCACGAGAAAAAGAACGGAGCTGAGCTAGAGGAACATGTTTTGGGTTTAGCTGTAGCTGAGGACAACTTATTTTAGGAATGTTTTGGATCGCATCGACATCCATTGGTGTAAAATATGCTTTGAGCTTTGGCATGTCCCACGTCCATGCACTCTGGTCGATATAGTCACTAACCAAGCACGGCGCATCGTCCACAAGATGTGTCACCGGCCGGAGCAAGCCATCTCGGGGGATCCTGTTGTCCCTCCATGCATCCGTGCTCTCCCCCGTACCAATGCGGCAGATAAGGAGTATTAATTGACTGCGCCCCGTTAGAGGAATAGATGGCTAGGACAACGGCATACTTGTCTTAGCGGAACGGAGAGAAACCGGCTACAGGCGTGAAGCCGAGGCCTGATATACTATCTAAATAAGTCATACAAGAAGAAGTCGGTAGCTTAAGAATGAGACATACCATACTAGGTTCGATAAGAACCCAACTTGATCTTGATTCGGCAGATCAATGAATTAGAACTAGCTTGCTTCGAGAAAGAGTTTACCGAGCTTCCTCCCCTAATCTTAATGGACCACTCAACTGTATATCTTGTGCTTGATCGGTCGGATCAGAGGCCTTCAGTTCCAGCAGGATTTCCCTTGTGACGTTATTGAAGTAGCAGCAGCTGAGCTGTGATCACGTTGCTGTTCTGATACATGCATGCTTGTCTAACCTCGCTCTTGAACTTGTGCATGTCTGCTTCGTCTTTCTTGATCGGTTCCTCGTGTTGCATACAATGAAGTGGTGTCATGTGACGCTGGGCATAATCTCTGAAAACTCCTGACTGGTTCGGTGTGGTTTTGTTTATTCAACACCAATTGCCTTAGCTTTCTTTTTCTGAAGGAGACAGAGAAGAGAGTAGCTAGATTTCTTTTTCTATTTTGATTTACAAATGGTCCGGTTTTATTTCAAAATGGTCCGTACTTTTCGATCTTTGGGCTTATTAAGCTTAAGAATCCTACTTAATAGGAGAAATTAGCCTCCTAAACATATGGCTAGCAACTGGTTTACCAGGAGTACGCAAGAAAGGCAAAAGCACTATGAATTATTGATATAGGAATGGGAATAGGCTAGAACCCTGGGTTCTTCCTTATATAATTAATGGTCTTTTCATTCTAATACTCTATCCAAGAGTTCTCAGTATTTAGCAAAGCTGTTCCTATCTAACGGATAAAAACTTGATCAAATGACAAAGACATTGTTTGTGGAGAAAGAGGTGACTTTTCTCGGATGAAATGAAACATTTGATTTGTGTAACAGGAGAAAGATTTCCCACTCCTTAGCCATAAAGATATGTGGCCATGAAAAAGGGTGGGGATTCAGTGGAACAGGATTGGCCGGGCGGTAGAGTCGTGGAAACACTTGTTGATTCCTATTTTGGACCCTAACTCCATGGAACAATATGCTACTGCGGAAACATGGAAGAATTGCAATCTTAGATCAAAACACTATGTGTGGAAAACTTGATAAGGGTCAGTTACTTGTAGATTTGATTAGTATGAGCCACTCACATCGTTTTTTAAGGATAGGTGGGAGTAGGACCCTACAATAAAGAGCAGATAGCCCACATGAATCATGGGAATAACAATTTGAGGCCTTTGACGAGTAAAGGAGAAATGCAAGATTTGGATCCGCGATTTTAACAAGTAGTTCGTGCTTCGTCGGCAGGGGAGACTATAGGCCATGAAAACCCACCCCTGGTATCTCTACCTGTGGATTGAGAGTCAAAAAGTGTGAATTTCGTATGTCCCGCTGGCACATGATTTCGATTACTTTTCTTGTTTCCCGTTTCGGAGATCCGATAATGGAATGCTAAATCGATATCTGGGGTCGAGCCAGGGTACTTATCCTCCCGTCTATAAATCAATGACCAATAAAAGACCAAAGCGGTGATAAATCAAGGGGCGGACAGGAGCAACATCGTAGCTAGGAACAGGTGCTGCACCGTAGATAGTAGGAAGAAGTACAGCATAGCTACATTCCCCATAGGGTTGGCGCCCCTCTTCTCAAATACAAATTGAATCATAGCAACGGCTAAGCTATCTTAAAACCTACTATCAATCTGTTTATAGAACTCAATACTACTATCCATGAGATCATCATAACAAAAACTAGAATTGCCCAGCGAAATAGGAATAGAAAGAAATCCAGGGTAACTTGTATCATGAGATGGGTCCATTCCAATTGGAATTCCGTACGGCTACAACTCTTTTTAAACGAGTCGAAGTCCAGTCTTGTCACTTTCCCATCATCCCTTTACGCATCGTCCTTCTCTATTGGGGGCTCCCAACACCTCAGCCACACATCTTTTTCGTTCGCTCCCCATTTTATTCTCTAAGGAACCCTCTCCTTAATGAGCGTAGATTGATGGAGAAGGCTTTTGTACCGGTCAATCTTTATATCCTTTCTGGCATAGTTTTGAAAAAGATCGGCAGGTGATCCGTCCTTTCTCCTCTGTCGTGGTTCATGCATTCTTCCTTTTTTGAAAGCGGATAGGGATCGGGTGAATTAGAGAATAGACATACGTCCGTTGGCATTTCAGCCTTTCTTCTCCTTTCAGGGCCTATCCGAAAGAGAATCCAGTACCTCTTGGTCCTAAATATCAGAATAGGACGCACAACAACGGAACAACAAGAGCAAGACCGCTCCAAACTAAATCACAGTAGAAGTTATGGCCACTCTGGCTGGACCAAAACAGCAAGCGGAAGGTCTCCGAAAGTCCTACATTAGCACCAAGCCATCCCCCAAGGGAGGGTATAACGGAGTGTGGGAAAATCCAGTTGCTAACGCTCCCGGCTGTTGGTTCTTCACAATTAGCAGGGCTTCTATTCTAGTACAGAGATCACCACTTGTTATGCCAGGGTCTCCTTTTTCGAGTTGGTTACTGTCTTGTTGAGCAACGTTTTCCCGGCAATCTCCGCTTATTAGGGTGGCCTCTAACAGGTCAGGAGAGTACTAAAAATCTGGCTCATACGCCTCGCAAGATTGAACATCTGCGAAAGTCGTCTCGAAGCTCTGACTCTCGAGAGAAAGTCTTGCCTACCAGTGACTTATTTTACTGATAAGAATGCCTACTGTACTAGCTTCTTTCTTGACTCCATTAACTCAGTTTACAGAAAGGAATCCGTCCAGTCCAGTAAGAAGGAATAGAGAAGAAGAAAGTCACTCATCAACTCCTACTTTGGTTATTGAGACTTGCCCGCGTATCTGACCTATGTGTCGTGGAACTAACATGGCAGATGTCCGGTTTAATGGACTTGATAATGGAACTATCGCACGGGTTAGCTTGAAGGGGTTAAAAGCACACAAAGGACACAGAGGATTTATACTAGTTCGGCCCCTTCGATGAAGGTAAAAGCCTACATCTAGTTTGGTTTGGTATTGCTTGGGCGTCGATGAACAGGGAGCGGATCGCTTGCCTGTGTCTCGACGGGTTGTTTTCTTGTCCCTCAACCGTCGCCGGGTCGTCCCTTTATATAGAGGCGACGCCCGGTCCGGTTTACAGAGTCCCGAGGCCAGCTCATACTTGTGTCCGCCTCGGTCTCTGCTCTTTCTTCCTTGTTCCTCAAGTTACATGATTAGGCAGTTTACAAACCGTAACTCTACACATGGGCCCTAAGCCTCCTTGGGCCGTAATCTCTATTGGGCATTACAACTATACAACAATATTACCATAACCCGGTTTATACCTGCTAGTAATATCCCTGACATTAGGCCCCATAATGATTTGAACTTGTTCATATCAATCTCCTCAGTCTTGCATAATCTTCTTTTCTTGTATCTTCTCATTTCTGTAAACCGGCGATGACGTCATCCTTGGAAATCATTTAATTTGACCGTGACATCACTTCCGCATTTAACGCGCGCAGCTGTCTATCACTTTGTTTAAAGGCCATCCCGAGAATCGAGGCGGAAGGGAATCTTTATCCAATCTTTTGTCTCCTCAAATCTCGCGCCTGCCGTTTCATCTCTGCCCCCTTATAAATACTGCTGCCTCTCCTCCTTGTCTTCCTTCTACTCGTCTTCTTCCCCTGCCGCCCGAGCTCGAACCTCCGCCGTCATCCGTCACGCTCGTCGTCGCCAGCAAGTCCGGCTGCCGCATCAACTCGAACGTGACCAGATAACTTCGTCGCCTTCTCCTATAGCCTCAGGTAACCCCTTCTCCTTTGCTGTAGATATGTAGCTTTAGGGTTCTTCTCGCGCCTCCTCCATTAACCCTAGGAGAAAGCTTCATCTGTTCGTCCTAGGCACCAAGTTCGAAGTAGCTTCAGTCTTTAGATCTTGCCCTCAAAACATGCTTCTGTTCCGCTGCCGTATGCTTAGATTTCTGTGTTTAGATTCAATCTTTAGATTTGTCCGCTCCGTATATGATCCCCCTAGTTCTTCTTGTAATAGTCTTGCATTTGTTTTTCTTTTTCCTGGGCGCTCAGATCTGTTTTACTTTAGCTGTCTGTAAAAACTTGTTTCTTCATCCTTGTAGATCTGTAAAATACTCTCCGGTTTAACTAGTCGTATGTTGCTTCTGTAATAATTCAATGACGAACGCGACGGTTTAGCTCCTTCTCTTTTGTTATCATGAACCGGTAGTAATACGTTTTCCTGCTTACTGCCGGGTTAGCCATATCATTAGTCCCTTGTCTAAACCGTCGCCTGATCTTTGCATATGTCTTCCGGTTTATGCCACTGTACTCGAATAATCCAGGTTTACACTTTACCCTTTCAGCACTGTTCTTCTGTTGCTATGGCTAAATAGCTTGTCTCTTGCAACTGGGTTCCTTCCGTCGTTACGAAAGAAGATTTAGTCAACGCTGCTGCAATCGGCACTGTAGGCCCTCAGTCCGTTTTAAAATGGCGGGCCCCAGGAAATGAATGTCCTCCTGCTCCCAGAGAGGGGGAGGTTATTGTCTTCTTCGACCACATAGCTCGAGGTTTCACTCCTCCCGGTTCAAAGTTCTTCCGGGACGTGCTTGCTGCTTTCCAACTCCACCCTCAGGACATAGGTCCCAACTCTGTTTCCAACATCTGCGATTTTCAAGTTTTCTCAGAGGTGTAATTGCAAGAAGAGCCGTCAGTCGACCTGTTTCGGGACTTTTTCCACTTGAACCGGCGAACTGAGTCTACTAGCGGACCTCATCAAGAACTGGGCGGGGTCAGTATTCAGAAGAGAAAAGACGCAGTCTTTCCTCATGCCACTCTCCACACGCACCCCAATGATTGGAACAAGTCTTGGTTTTATTGCATTGACACTTCACCTGAAGGGGAAAACCCACTGCCGGGTTATCGCGAGCACCGTCTTCCGGAGGATCACCCTTTACCGCAGCGCCTCAGCTCCTCAGAGCGGCCCCGGTTTGCTTCTCAACTTGCCAGGCTGAAAGCCTTTATGGCCAACGGTTTGACTGGAATTGATTTTATGCGCTGCTGGCTTTCTTGGAGTATCCTTCCTCTGAGTCCGCACCCGAGTCTG
This sequence comes from Secale cereale, assembly GCA_902687465.1. Lineage (NCBI taxonomy): Eukaryota > Viridiplantae > Streptophyta > Magnoliopsida > Poales > Poaceae > Secale > Secale cereale. The sequence goes on along the minus strand of LR738714.1, from coordinate 732,740,339 downwards.
ATGTGTAAATATTCTGGTAAACCGGATGATCCTCAACGGTTTTCTAAAGACAAACTTTCTGAATCGGAAGTCATTGAGTCTGCCAAAAAGATGCTCAATGTCTCTTTAGAAGAATGTAGCCAAACCGGATTGGCTCCGTATTATAAGAAGAACAAGCTGCCTGCAGTAAGTCTTACTCTCTTTCGTATGTTTGTAATCCGTTCCTTTAAATCGTTCTTTCAATTATCTTTCACCTTTTGAATAGGCTGATGATCCCTTTTGGAAGAGGAAACCTCAGGAGAAGGCCGGAAAACAGCCACGCCGGAAAACTTATGCTATCAAGAAAAAAAGGCGGCTGCTGGCTTCGGTTCACATGCTGAAGATGATGATCCGGACTCTGAGGTATGAGTTAATCCGGTTATGACTTGTTCACTTTTATCCAGATTTGTGTTTAACGGTATCTTTTCACAGGAGTTGGCTGAAGGAGATAAACCGACAGAAATTGAGGTAACTATTCTTTCTTCAGATTCAGAACCACCTCCACCAAAAATTCGTCGGACAGTCCGGAAATATCAGTTTCTCACCCTTATGCTCAATTGGACCCCAATTTTCTTTTGAAGAAACAGCAACATGAAGCCCTTCGCCGGACTACCCGCCATAGCAGCCTTGCAGTTGAATCGTCCGGAATATCTCTTACTCCGGCTCGGAGGTGCTGTTCTGAGGTTATACTCTCTCCGACTCTTCTTCATCCCAAGGCCGGGCTTATACGCAAACCACTTAAACCGTCTGACCCTAATTATCAGGAGACTCCCTTATCTTCCTCTGGCGAATCCACTGCCACACAAGTCCCAGTCTTGAAGACTGTCCCTGGGTAAGTCCTTCACCTTATCCGGTTTATCTTTGCATTTGCTTTACAGTTCTCACCTCTTTTCCAACTTCCTTCAGCAAGCCTAAACCCAGCAAAAGGGCCAAAGCCAACAAAGCGGTCGCTGAGACTGCTACTGATGATCCGGCAGCTGATCCGGATACCACCATCCCTCCTGAGAATGAGCCTACGGTTCCACTTGAAGATCCTGCTCCCATGGATCATACTTATACCACCACTTCTGAGAATCCCAATATTGAAAACATCCATGAACCGGCGAGTCCTGCCCGGGCCAATCCTCCTCAGACTAACCCGGCTCCTGCTAGCCCGGTTCAAACTGCTACTCCACCACCAGCAACTGCTCCTTCTCCAGAGGTTCAAGTAACTGGCACATCTTACACCGCTCCTGCTGAGCCCACCGTTCTAGCTAAACATACAGCTAAAGCAGAGAAAATTCATCAAGAGAAGGTCAAATGGAGCACGGAGTTGTCTGGTTTCGCTGAGCTGAGTGCCCAAGAGCTGTATTCCGGGTATTTGATCCGGCTTCACACTGGTCGGGACTATGAAGCGGGCTTAATCAGCATGATGAAGGAACAATACGAGGTAATTCCCTTGTCTTTTTTTTTACCTTTATTGCGTTTCTGTCTATCTCCCGGTAGCCCCCAAGTTCCGGTTTAGCTATGCTTTAGAAGGTGAACCGGTACTTCCAATTTGAGCAAATGATCTTACATTAGCCCCCAAGTGCCAGGGGCATAACTTGGTTTATGCGTCTCGGACTTGTCTAAATTTTCCCATTGATGCATCAACTGCCCATTAGCCCCAAGGGTCAAGTAGACAACTTGTTTGTGTGCTTGAGACTTGTTTTGAATTGCTACTCTTGATGCTTCAACTGCCCATTAGCCCCCAAGTATCAAGTGGATAACTTGGTTATGTGCTTGAGACTTGTCTGAATTTTGCCTTTATTTCATTTGATTTTCCTTGCAGGCTGATTTGAACCGGAGGGCTGAAGAAATCACTGAGCTATGGAACAGACTTGCCGAAACTGAATCCGCTGCTGCTAAGGCCAAGAAAGACTTGGCGGTGAGCTTAACTACTGCTGAACAGCTGAAGAAATTTTTTGAAGAGGAGTGGTCCGCCTTTGAAGTGCAGAAGAAGGATCTGGAAAAAAGGGCAAAGGATGCTGAGGAAGCCCTTAATCCGGTGACTGAAGAGTTAACCGGTTTAAAGCGGCAAATAGAACCGATGACTTCTGCTGTCTTCGGTAAGTACTTAATCTGTTGCTCAAGTTTTTCATCTTTGCAATCTATATTCCGGCCTAGTTTAACTGTAATGTTTTTTATGTAGGGCGCCGTGTTTCCCATCTCGGGGATGATTTACGGAAAAAGCTCAAGGCGTCTTATACTCTGGTCGAGCAGCTGTATTCCGGCGCTCCAAGGATCATAAGCGCCATGTCTTACAATAAAACGGCCCCCACGACTATCCAAGGCACACTAGAAAAACTCTCTGTCTTGCCAGCGCGCTTGGAGGAGATGAAGAAGTCTGCTGCTCCGGCCGGTTCTCTCATGGCGCTCACCAGAGCCAAAGCGTGGGTTCCAGACTTTGATCCGGAAGAAGCCTTGAATGGGTATCCCAGTACCAAGGAAGACGGATCAGCTTTTACCGCTAAAGACATTCACGCTTTAACTAAGGAGATGCGTCCTCTCGCTAGCAAGCTTGCTGCCGATTCAGATTTGTCCAGGTATCATCCGGGATATGATTTACAGAATGATCTGGTGGATCGGCCGGTTTATGATACCGTGAATCTAATCCCACCAGTGCGCCCTCATACTTTCGCCCCAGATATTGATCCGTCTGAACTTATCATGGAAGAGATGTACTTCCGCGCTCTAACGAAAATTGATTGGTGCGTCCCTGACTTCCAGCCGCTTCAAGAAGAGGAAGAGACTCCGGAACAAGTTGATTACCAGCCGTCACAGCAGGAGGAGGCGTAGGCCATAGCATATCTTTGTGGTTACAGTCTCATTTCACTGGATAGTCTTTAATCCGTTCAGGCTTGTATGCCTTGTAATAGGATAGCATAAAACATTGTTCGTCTTGATCCGGATGTTCCAACTTCTTGTTTTGACATTGCCAATTTAAATCTGGTCTGATATGGTTTATCCTTCATATTATCTGTTCCTGCATAGATAACACTGAAAATATGTCCTAGCGGTTTTACCGCTGGACCAATTAAATTGCTCTCACAATATATCAAACAAGTGTTTTGTCTGTACCAGAAATAACTTCATACCTGCCATCAAGTATGCTTGATATTCTTAATCCGGCAAAATTTAAAATTTTCTGAGGGAACCTTTGATAGACCCAATAATAATCCCGGGTTTTATAGCAGCTACCGGTTTAGATCATGCTGGAACTCTGTCCAGACTTTTGAAGATATGTGGTCAACTCTGGAGTTGTTCCACTCCGGATTAAAGAACCATAAATACCAAAAATGCAAGTTTGCAAATAAAAACCATGTAGTCGAGGCTTTTTATGAGCTGCCAGGCTCAAAGCAAGGTTCAACCAATCAATGGATGCGGGTACCATCCAGAGGGCCTTATGGTTCGGATACGACCATAGGAACCGGATACAACCAACAAGGGGTTAAGCTAGGATTCGGGTACAATCCTGCCCCCTGCTGGCCATATAAAACTTAGCCAATCAATGGAATCGGATACGATCCATTGGGCTTATGCCATGTCCTCTTTGGTTCGGATACAACCTATGTTTGAACAGAATGGCATTATTAAGTTTGGATATGTTCTCTTTGGTTTGAATACGACCTATGTTTGAACAGGAAACCCTTCAGTAAGTTTGGCTATGTTCTCTTTGGTTCGAATACGACCTATGTTTGAACAGGAAGCCCTTCAGTGGGTTTGGCTATGTTCTCTTTGGTTCGAATACGACCTATGTTTGAACAGGAAGCCCTTCAGAGGGTTTGGCTATGTTCTCTTTGGTTCGAATATGACCTATGTTTGAACAGGAAGCCCTTCAGAGGGTTTGGCTATGTTCTCTTTGGTTCGAATACAACCTATGTTTGAACAGGAAGCCCTTCAGTGAGTTACTGCTCTAGAGTGCCTACACCCTGCATAACCAGTTAAACCGATCAAAGTGTTTGAAATATGACATATAATAAGAAATATATGGTTATCACCATAAGACACTTGTATTGGAAAAAAGGCTGAGCCCCCGGTTTGCCGAGGGTGCCGGTTTATTCATTAATCATAATATATACATAGGATACACTAGAGCTCATGGCTCAGGTATAGTAGGGCCGCAAGAGGGCGATGTTCCACGGCCTCTTTATCTCTTCTTCCGACGTCCGCGAGTCCTTGTGTTCTCGAACGTCCACCAGATAATATGAACCGTTGTGTAGATTCTTGCTGACCACAAAGGGCCCTTCCCAAGGCGGGGATAACTTGTGCATATCTGTTTGATCTTGGATGAGCCGGAGTACCAAATCTCCCTCCTGGAACGTCCTGGTCTTGATCCGGCGGCTGTGATATCTGCGCAAGTCTTGTTGATAAATTGCAGACCGTGCCGCTGCTATATCACGCTCTTCATCCAGCCGGTCCAAACTGTCTTGCCTCGCCTGCTCATTAGCCGCTTCAACATATGCCGTTACCCATGTCGAATCATGATGGATATCACTTGGAAGGACTGCTTCAGCACCATACACCATAAAGAAAGGTGTATATCCCATGGACTGGTTTGGCGTAGTATTGATACTCCAAAGGACAAAATGTAATTCCTCAACCCAGCATCCTGGTGTTCTTTGCAGGGGAGTCATAAGCCGGGGCTTGATACCTCGCAAAATCTCCTGATTTGCTCTTTCAGCTTGACCGTTCGATTGAGGGTGTGCTACAGAAGACACGTCTAGGCGAATATGCTCCCGTTGACAAAACTCTTCCATCTCTCCTTTAGATAAATTTGTGCCGTTGTCTGTGATGATGCTGTGTGGAAAACCAAACTGGAAAATTACCTTTTTGATGAATTTAACCGCTGTTGCCGCATCACACTTGCTCACAGGCTCTGCCTCAATCCATTTTGTAAACTTATCCACAGCCACCAGTAGATGAGTTTTCTGATCTTGAGATCGTTTGAAGGGTCCAACCATATCAAGCCCCCAAGTCGCAAACGGCCAGGTTATCGGTATCATCCGGAGCTCCTGTGCTGGAACAAGAGCACGTCGTGAAAACTTCTAGCAAGCATCACACTTCCGGACCAGATCCGCCGCATCAGCATGGGCTGTCAACCAGTAGAACCCATGTCGAAAATCTTTAGCCACCATGGATTTTGAACCGGCGTGATGACCACAATCCCCTTCATGGATTTCACGAAGAATATCACAACCTTCTTCAGCTGATACACACCGCTGAAACGCTCCAGAAACGCTGCGATGATGAAGTTCTCCGTTTGCAATTGTCATGGACTTAGAGCGCCGGATTATCTGTCTTGCTTCGATCTCATTGTCCGGCAGCTCTCCCCGGCTTAAGTACGCCAAGTATGGGAGCGTCCAATCTGGAATAACATGAAGTGCCGCAACTAGCTGTGCCTCCGGATCAGGAACGGCCAGGTCTTCCTCCGATGGCACTTGAACTGATGGACTGTGCAGCTCATCCAAAAAAGTATTCAGTGGTACCGGTTTACGTTGAGAACCCAGCCGGCTTAGAGCATCGGCCGCTTCATTCCTTCGCCGATCTATGTGATCCACCTGATAACCTTTAAAATATCCTGCAACTGCTTCAACTTCTCGTCTATAAGCTGCAATGAGAGGATCTCTTGAATCCCACTTGCCGGATACTTGTTGTGCCACCAAATCTGAATCGCCGAAACACTTGACCCGGCTCAAGTTCATCTCCTTGGCTATCCGTAAGCCATGAAGTAATGCTTCATACTCTGCTGCATTATTAGTACAAGGAAACAATAGACGGAGGACATAACAAAACTTGTCTCCTCGCGGGGAAGTTAAAATAACTCCAGCCCCCGAGCCTTCTAACTGCCTTCAACCGTCAAAGTGAATCGTCCAGTATGTAAGATCTGGCTTCTCCTCTGGTGTTTGCAATTCTGTCCAATCAATAATGAAATCCACCAATGCTTGAGATTTGATAGCGGTACGCGGCACATATTTCAACTCATGTGGGCTAAGCTCGAAGGCCCACTTCGCTACTCTGCCAGTAGCTTCTCTGTTCTGGATTATATCTCACAACGGTACAGATATAATAACAGTTATTGGGTGGCCTTGGAAACAATGCTTCAATTTCCGGTTTGCCATGAACGCTCCATATACCAACTTCTGCCAATGTGGGTACCTTTGCTTGGACTCAATGAGAACTTCACTGACGTAATATACTGGACGCTGAACCGGGTATTCATTCCCTGCTTCCTTACGCTCAACCACGATTGCCACGCTCACTGCCCGTGCATTAGCGGCAACGTATAACAACAACGGCTCATTATCAACAGGGGCAGCCAGGACCGGCGGCTTTGCCAGCTGCCGCTTCAAATCCTCAAACGCAGCGTTCGCCTCATCACTCCATATAAACCGGTATGTCTTTCGCAGCATTTGATAAAGCGGAATTGCCTTCTCTACCAAACGGCTGATGAACCGGCTCAATGCGGTGATCCGGCCGGCGATACGCTGAACATCATTGATGCAAGCCGGTTTAGTCAAAGATGTGATTGCCTTGATCTTCTCCGATTAGCTTCTATTCCTCTGTTTGACACCAAGAGTCCAAGGAGCTTGCCTGCCGGAACACCAAAAGCACACTTCTCTGGATTAAGCATCATTTTATAAGCTCGAAGGTTGTCAAAAGTCTCTTTGAGGTCCTCTATCAGCGTCTCCTCCTTCCTTGATTTCACCACAATATCATCCACATAGGCATGAACATTCCTCCCTATCTGCCCTTTAAGACAATTTTGCACGCAACGCTGATAAGTTGACCGGGCACTCTTAAGCCCAAAGGGCATAGAAACATAGCAAAAAGCACCAAAGGGCGTTATGAAGGACGTCTTCTCCTGGTCTTTAACTGCCATCTTGATCTGGTGATATCCTGAATATGCATCCAAAAAACTTAGCCGATCACATCCCGCTGTAGCATCAATGATCTGATCAATGCGAGGGAGAGCAAAAGGATTAGTTGGACAAGCTTTGTTTAGGTCCGCGTAATCCACACACATTCTCCACTTTCCATTCTTCTTTAACACCAGCACCGGATTAGCCAACCACTCCGGGTGAAAAACTTCAACTATGAACCCTGCGGCCAAAAGCCTGGCCACTTCTTCTCCTATAGCCTTGCGCCTTTCTTCATTGAAGCGGCGTAGATACTGCTTGACCGGTTTAAACTTCGGATCAATGTTAAGACTGTGCTCAGCGAGTTCCCTCGGTATACCCGGCATGTCAGAAGGTTTCCATGCAAAGATATCCCGGTTCTCACGGATGAACTCGATGAGCGCGCTTTCCTATTTAGGATCAAGGTTAGCGCTGATAGTGAACTGCTTGGATGAATCACCCGGCACAAAGTCAACTTGCTTGGTCTCCTCTGCCGATTTAAACTCCAACGCCGGATCATGCTCTGTAGTTGGCTTTTTCAACAGGGACATATCCGCCGGATCAACATTGTCCTTGTAAAACTTTAACTCCACCGTAGCACATACTGCTTCCACATAAGCAGCATCTCCTTCTTCACACTCCAATGCAACCTTGCGACTTCCATGAACCGTGATGGTTCCCTTGTGACTCGGCATCCTGAGCTGTAAATAGACATAACATGGCCTGGCCATAAACTTGGCGTAAAATGTTCTTCCAAACAGAGCGTGGTAAGGGCTCCGGATCTTGACCACTTCAAAGGTGATCATCTCTGACCTGGAATCATGTTCATCTCCAAAGGTAACTTCTAGGTCAATTTTCCCAACTGGGTAAGCTGACTTACCTGGCACCACTCCATGAAACACCGTGTTTGATTGTCTTAGCTTTTTATCCGTCAACCCCATACGACGGAAAGTCTCATAATACAAGATATTGATGCTGCTGCCGCCGTCCATGAGAACTTTAGTGAACTTGTAGCCACCCACCTGTGGTGCCACCACCAAGGCCAAGTGATCTGGATTATCAACTCGTAACGGGTGATCCTCCCTGCTCCACACAATGGGCTGCTCTGACCAGCGCAGGAATTGCGGCGTCGCCGGTTCAACCGCGTGGACCGCCCGCTTCAAGAGTTTTTGATCTCGTTTACACAAGCTTGTGGTGAACACATGATACTGCCCACTACTCAGCTCCTTCGGATTACTCTGATATCCGGATTGCTGCTGCTGTTGCTGACGCTGCTGATTACCTTGGTTATTGTGATTACCCTGGCCCTGCTATTGGTTGTTTTGGTTATTGTAACCACCTTGACCATGCTGCTGATTGCCTTGGTTATTATAGCCGCCTTGACCATATTGGTTATTGCCTCAGTTATTATAACCACTGTTGTTGCCACGATATCCTGATCCGGAACTGTTCCCCTGGTGACCCGGACCATATAATCCTGGGCCTGAACCGCCGCCTGAAGGCCCGTTGTTGGAGCTGAACCGGCTCATTACGGCTTCCATCATGTTCTTACATTCTCCTATAGTGTGTTTTGCTGGACGTTCCCTTGAGCCGTGTTTCGGACAAGGCTCATTTAACTCTTGCTCCCAGCTAACGGTCCTTCCGCTGGCTTGCAGAGGTGGCTTACCCTTATTGCGCTGGAAACCCCCTTGCACTTGGGTATTGGCCACGAAATCAGAGCCACCCTCTGCTTTTCGCTTGCCTAAGAAGCTTGCACCAGCCGGACTAACCTGCGCTAGTTTACCGGGCTTATTAACCTTTCCAGCTTTGTCTCCCTCCGCTTCTGGATACTTAGTGTTATCGGAGTCCCCGTACTTCACCAGAGCGCTCATGAGAGTTCCCATGTCATTACAATCCCGTTTAAGCCGTCCCAGTTTTAACTTGAGAGACTCAAACCGGTAATTGTTTTCCAGTGTCACTATTGCCGTACTCGGATTGATACCGTTCGAAGAGTGCAAGATTTCTGATACTCGCCGCACCCATGCACTTGTAGACTCCTGTTCTCCTTGTACACAGGCAGCTAGATCTACCACTGACATCGGCTGCTTGCACGTATCCTTGAAGTTTTTGATAAACTGGCGACGTAACTCTCCCCACGATCCGATAGAATCAGGGGGTAAACCCTTCAGCCAGGTCCGGGCTGTACCTTCAAGCATCATGGTGAAGTATTTCACACAAGCCGCTTCATCCACGTCCAACATCTCCATGGCCATCTCATAACTCTCAACCCAAGCTTTCGGGGCCAAATCTGCTGTGTAATTAGGCACTTTACGTGGACCTTTAAAATCCTTGGGCAGCTTCATGCTCCGTAAAGCGGGGATAAGACATTGTACCCCAAAGGAGCTCGTTGTGACTCCTGTCTCTGTTGTGGTTGTGTGAGCCGGCGTCGTTTGATGGACCTCCTCACGGGCCACAGATCTAACCCGGTTTGCATCCTGAGCTTGTGCATCCGCGCCTGCCGTATTATTTTGTCTGTGACGGTGTCGCCTGCGTTCACTACTAGACACTTCTGGTTCCTCCCAATGCCTAGTGTAACTCCGACTGTGGCGTGGTGTTGAATGGAGCCTCTCCCTGCTGTAAGAATACGCCTGCTATTGTGTTAATGCCGTATTAAGCTGATCCTTGACCCTGCGTGCGTCCAATGCCACGGGGGATGTCCCTTCAATGGGTAAAGCGGCCAGGCGTGAAGCAGCAGCAACAATGTTGTCCAAAGGGTTTGAGTAATGACCCGGAGGGGTCGGGATATGAGACACAGGCATGACCCGCCGATCTTGCTCTGCCGCGGGCTGCTGAGCCGGCTCATCCCTAGCCGGGGCCGTCCTCCGGTTTGTTGCTGGATCATTGCTAGTCCCCGCTCCCGGCGTCCTGAAAAGATCCGTCGCCTCGTAAACCGGCGGTAGACGAGACTGGTACTTCCGACTCCTTACTCCCTGTGCAGAGGCCTGCTCCATCCTTAGATGAAAAGCCTCATCATCCAGCTCTGCCTGCCTCATTGCTATCATAGCCTTCTCTGCTTTCAGACTTTCCCTCGCTTGATCGATCCGGCCCTTTAGCTGAAGGAGCTCTGCATCATGTTGCGCCTTGTCTGCTGGAGCTACCTCTGCCATGGCTCGGGCTGTGAACTCCTCGACCAAGGTGGATAGAACATCAGTGGGTGAGAGGGCCTGGCCGCTCCCCCCTACACCAGCTTCTGCTGTCGCCCCGATCACCATGGATTGTGGCCTAGGTTGTGAACCGGCCATAAAGACAGCCACCCGGTTTGGCTGGTCAAAGGGGTCCGGAATACTGTCTCCGTCGGACTCACCCTCAGACCGGCCGTCCCGCAACAGATACAAAGACTCAGTCTCTCCGGATGAAGATTCATCGTCGGAATAGATACCTGTCTCGCCACCGGAATCCGATCCGTCCTCGGTTTGAACCCCGTGAACTGCTCCAACGAAAACGCGCTTCATAGCGGGCTGAATCCGGCTCAACCTCGCACGCTGAGCCGGCTCGACGATGTTGGGGAAGACGTCCGGCTCAGGTCCCGGTTCGCCGATCTTGCCGATGAAGACGTGGATGCCGCCGAAGGGAACCCGGTACCCGTATTCGATTGAATCGGCCTCCGGTCCCCAGCCTGCGTCGTCGATGTAGATCCGGCCGCGGCGACTCTTGGTCATCCGGCCGACCGCGTAACCCTTGAGCCCTTCAAAGCTGCCCTTCAAGAACTCGAAACCGTCGTGCGGAGGCCCCATGGTGGGCGCCAACTGTCGTGGAATTAACACTCCAGATGTCCGGTTTAACGGACTTGATAGTGGAACCATCGCACGGGTTAGCTTGAAGGGGTTAAAAGCACACAAAGGACACAGAGGATTTATACTAGTTCGGCCCCTTCGATGAAGGTAAAAGCCTACGTCTAGTTTGGTTTGGTATTGCTTAGGCGTCGATGAACAGGGAGCGGATCGCTTGCCTGTGTCTCGACGGGTTCTTTTCTTGTCCCTCAACCGTCGCCGGGTCGTCCCTTTATATAGAGGCGACGCCCGGTCCGGTTTACAGAGTCCCGAGGCCGGCTCATACTTGTGTCCGCCTCGGTCTCTGCTCTTTCTTCCTTGTTCCTCAAGTTACATGATTAGGCAGTTTACAAACCGTAACTCTACACATGGGCCCTAAGCCTCCTTGGGCCGTAATCTCTACTGGGCATTACAACTACACAACAATATTACCATAACCCAGTTTATACTAGCCGGTTTATACCTGCTAGTAATATCCCTGACACTATGTGTACCTATTCCCTAGCCTAAGTAGCTTACCCACTGTCCTAATAACTGTCTGTCAATCCGGCAGCTTGCCCTACTGCTTATCGACACTACTGTCCTAAGTCTCCTTACCCAAGGTCAAAGACTTTGCAGGGCAACAAACTGATTTCGGAATTGCTTAACTGCTAAGAGCTAATATCGGGGAGTAGTAAGCTAGCCCACCACAAGATGAATGAGTGCTCCTCTCCTATGCCGACTTACTAGCCAGGTTGAGCCATTGAGCCATAAGAGGAGGGAGAATCTGGTTGATTTTCCAGGGAATGATTATATGGATTTCCAGGAGGATATTGTTACCTTCATCAGATTGATTGATAACTGGTCGTCGATTGACAACTACTGCCTTTTCCAGTGAGAAAGGAAGGAGGAAGGGGATCTCAACAAGCCATGGATATATAGCCTATAGCCGAGTCCACAAAGAAGACGGTTTCAAAGCTCGAAGAGCATATTTGTGAGGTTGATCCCTAAGTGCAGAGTTTCATGTGACGAACAACGAAACTCCATTTCTTCAAACACAACCCTGTGCCACCGACAAACGTTTGACTTTGACTGTGTTTTTTTGGGATATGAAGATTCTAGTTATACTCAATGATGGAACATTTTGAAAATATGTTCAACGGGGTCTTAAGAAAGGCAAATTTCAGGCCTGTAGTTTTTAAGATCATCTCGCTAATCGAAAGATGAAGGATAGCGAACACTAGATGGCTAGTGGCCTTATGCAAACAAAGAAGAGGGATGCCTAACCAATTGATCCTAAAAGATCTTATTTGAGATAGGTCAGATTGGACTTAGTGGCCAACGTTAGTGATGGTAGAGTCAATATGGGATGTGGAATTCCAAGAAACGTTCTTATCCGCGCTCACTGATAATGTGAACATGGTCCTTAGTTTCCTCCAACTGATTCCTGTTTTTTTAGCCTTTTTCAGTAAGTCCTTAATAGCTAAAAATGCTTTGACTCTAATGGTTACCTTGGTACCTTTATTCGGATATGCTTCTTTTCGGACAGGAGGGGCAGATTGACATTCAGGCAATGGCACATGGATTCTATTGAGAAGGGCTGGCTGCTCTCGACGACGGGGTGGGGGAATGAGATGCTAGGAGATGGGAGTTATTGGTGGATTGAGAGGGGAGCAGATGCGTGGGCTAGTTCAATCTTTTGCTCCTGCCTTCCTAGCCTTATTGTCAGGAGTCCTCTGGCCTAGTCCTGAAACTCTTCCCGCAGCCTTCCTTGCCCTTATTGACCGGCATACCTCGGAAGGCATACCTTGGAACCAATTCATTCATCTGCCCTCTTCGCGATAAAGCTTTGCCTTACTTTGCTTGCTGGCTCTAAGCCCACCTCCTTTACTACACTACACCCTCTCACCGCCCCTATTCAGCCCGAAAGGCTTCTAACTCCCCCGAAACCTTACTTATTCAGGGCAAGATTCGGAACTTAGGGTCACTGCCTTTCATCCGCCTTTCTCTCATATGCTTAGAACCTATCCAAAGAAATGGAATTCAAAACTTCGGAATAGTTTCGAGGAGAGCCGAGAGGACACGTTCAAGGAGTAGTGTAAAGTAGTAGACAGAGGGGCGCTCCCGCTTAGGTATTAGGCATTAGGCACGAGAAAGGACATCGTTCTTGGCCGTCCCTTCCTTCCCGAAAAAAGGATCTCTTGCATCTTTTGCTTCCCCACCCGGCCTCTATTCTAGATTCATCAGTTTATTATGCTTATGCCTAATATTAATATTGGCTAGTTACTTCAATTACCTTACCCCACCACCCCTCCTTTTATGGAGGTTTCAGAGCACCCAGTCACAGCTCGTCACAAGAAAGGATTGATGGTCGAGTCGCCGTGCACGAAGTCAGTGGATTCGAGTGAACTGACCGTACTACAAATCGACATACTTGAGGAAGCTTTTTACTAAACCAGAGAAAGGGCAGCTCTAGTTGTGTTGTCTGTTCCCTTCTCCCGAGAGCTTTCACTCTATGGGATGGGAGTCCCTTCCAAGACTTGACCAAAAGCTCCCCACAATTTCTTGATTTGAAGCTGTTTTGTCGGTGTACTAAGGTGGGGGTACCTTAGTACCCCAACTTGTGCACGGGCAGTAGCAGCCTCCCGCGGCAGGGCTTACCACGCGCTTGCCAAGGCCCACTCTGGTCCCTATGAAGCCATTCAAGAACAAAGTATCCAAGTTAAGAGACAAGGCCCCGGCAAGAGGAGCTTGCCGGGAAGGCCGCACCAGGCTCAAGGGCATCTTTTCAGCACAAGACCCTAGCAGGAGGAGCCTGCCAGGATGGCCAAAGAATAACAATTCGGAAGATACATCATGGCGCATTATGCGTCCCGACAAGACCCGGAGAGCGGCAAGCTCCCGGGCCCGGCAAGATAGCAACCCCGGCAAGGTACTTGCCGCGAGAAGTCTGTGCTGTGTGCCTGCGCTCCAGCTCATTCGGCCACGCGTCGCCCTGGGGCCCTTCTGGGGGCACGTGGCAGATGGCTGTGCAGCCTGAGGGACACGCTGGCGAGCCGCGGTGACGAGGCTACCGCCGTGGCGAACGGAGACGCATGGACAGACGCTTTTGGGGTCGACGGCGACGGGCATTCAATGCCCTTGTCCCCCACCGTCAAGGTTAGGTGAAGACCACTGTTCATCCACTGTTCACGCACTGTTCATGCACTGTTACAACTACCACCAGTTTTACGTTTTTACCCTCCTCTAACGTTGACACCTGTCGGTGACCCCTTTGAGCTATAAAAGGAGGCCCATGCACAACATAGAGGGGGTTCGATCCCAGAAACTCACACGCTCCCTCGCTCGGTGTAGCTGGTATTGTAGATCTTCAAGCTCCCGAGCCCAAGAACTTAATACAACCAAAGCAGGAGTAGGGTTTTACGCGTCCGCGCGGCCCGAACCTGGGTAAACTGTCCGCGTGCGCTCCTCGATCTGCTCTTCGTGCTCCCTCCGCTCCCTTACCGCAACGTAGAAGGGGCTCCGGTCCCATAGGTGCTCGTGGGAGGACAGTTTCCCCCAACATCTTTGGCGCGCCAGGTAGGGGGGGCGTCGAGGTTGTGCGAACCTGATCCGGTGCTCACGCGGGCGCAACCTTCAGCAACCTCTCCAGCTTCATCAACTTCATCAACTACAACGACATGCCTCCGAAGAAGAAGGCTTTGGAGGTCGGAGGCCCGTCTGCGTCTCTCCCACCGCCACCTGAGCCCACGGTTGGTGGGGGAGACGCCGGCGGAAGGGTGGTCGCCGGCGAGGAAACTCACGGCGCCACCAAGTCCAAGGACAAGACGCACGACCGGGCGAACTCCAAGGCCTCGGTGTCCGTGCACGCACCACGTCGCTCTCAGGAGGTGCCAGACCAGCAGCGACGTGGTACCGGAGGTACCATACGCTTGCTGGGGCGTGGGCAGACCGGCGGGTCACGGGACGCTCAAGGCCAGCGTCCTGGCACGAGCAAGGCGCGGTCGCCGGGGCGAGAGCATGCTCCTTCTAACACGGTTAGAAGTCCGAGCGTGTCTCGCTCCTCGCACCGTTCGCCACCGTTTCCCTCCTCTCCAGCAGAAGCCCTGGCCAGGGCTGAGCTACTACTCGACTTCCCTCCAGCGGCAGACAAGGCCGAAGATTGGAGGGCGACGATCCAGAGCCTCATCGCCTTCGCCAACAACGACGCGCCGCAGCAGCCGGCGACATCACGGCCGCGGCAAGTCAGCCAAGCGAAGGCCGACGGAGACAAGACCGCCGGGGGTGCAACAACCGTGCACTCCCCGCCGCGGAAGCAGAAATCGCCACCCCGCCGGATCAACGTCGACGACGACTCCACGGCATCGTCGGATCCGCGGGCTCGTCGGGACCAACGCCAAGTCCTAGACGACAGGCGACAAGAGGACGCTCGAACCTGCATCGAGCGTCAAAGAGAAGCCAGACACCAGTCTGATCAGCGTGCTGGGACCGCTGTTAATATGCACGTGCCCGGTGAACCAGACGACTTGCCGTACGCGGCAGGTTGCCCTGCGTTCACCCGAGAGCTGCGGCAAGTCCAGTGGCCCAGCATGAAGAACTTCACGCCCGACGTACCCGAGAAGTACGACGGCAAGACACACCCCTCGGAGTTCCTCAGCATCTACACCATTGCGGTGCCGGCTGCCGGGGGACGCGACGAGAAGATCCTAGCCAACTACTTCCCGCTCGTGCTTAAGCCAAACGTCAGATCTTGGCTTATGCACTTGCCGGAGAACTCCATCTCTTCATGGGCGGATTTGTGCCACCAGTTTGTTGGCGCCTTCACAGGCGGCCACAAACCCCACGGCCAGGAGAGCGATCTCCATATCCTCGCCCAGAAGGAGGGAGAGTCCCTGCGCAAATACATCCAAAGGTTCAGCCGCGTGCAACACAACATTCCCGATGTCCACCCTGCCGCGGTTATCAGCGCCTTCCACCAGAACGTGCGTAACCGTCGGATGAGGGAGGAGATGGCCATGACCAAGATCAGGGACGTCAGCGAGCTATAAGCTCTGGCTGACAATGTGCACGTGCTGAAGAGGGGAAAAGACTCCCCGGAGAGGATGCTGGCGCAGGAGGAAGCGACAGCGAGGATGCCGCCCCGGCAAAGAAAGGCCGGCGGCGGAACAACAGGAAGAATAAGAACAAGGAGGTATTGGTTGTCGAGCAGTCCGGCAAGGAGGCTCCCGCCAAGAAGACACAGGCTGGCGGCTCCGGCAAGGAGCCTGCCCCTGTAGCGGCAGCCGACAAGCAGGACGGCTCCGACAAGCAATACTGCAAGATCCACCGCTTTTGAGCCATAGATACACAGAAATGTAGAAGCTTACATGGATGATATAGTGGTCAAGAGCAAGAGCAAAGATACCCTGATCCAGGATCTGGAAGAGACTTTTGAGAATCTGCGCAAGATACAACTCAAGTTGAACCCCGAGAAGTGCGTCTTCGGAGTTCCCTCCGGCAAGCTTCTCAGATTCTTTGTGTCTCAGAGGGGGATTGAAGCCAATCCTGACAAGATAAAAGCCATCGAGCAGATTGAGGCCCCGAAGCGCGTCAAGGACGTAAGGAGACTTGCTGGTTGTGTGGCTGCCCTCAGCAGGTTCATTTCAAAGTCTGCAGAACGCGCCCTGCCTTTCTTCAAGATCTTGAAGAAGGCAGGTCCTATGAAATGGACTCCAGAAGCGGAGGCAGCGTTGCAGGACTTGAAAGGATACCTGTCCTCCACTCCAATACTTGTCGCACCTAGGCCACAAGAGAAGTTGCTGCTGTACTTAGCGGCAACCAATCAAGTGGTTAGTGCTGCGTTGGTAGCGGAAAGGGAGGCAGAGGAAGAGCCCACAACTCCGGCAAGTACTTCCAGCGACAAGCAGGGGCTTCCGTGACAAACTCTAGCCCCGACAAGGAGAAGTCTGCGCAGGAACAAGGAGAAGTACGGAAGAAGATGGTGCAGCGCCCAGTGTATTTCGTGAGTTCCCTTTTGCAGGGGGCTAGATCAAGATACTCTGGGGTGCAGAAGCTAGTTTTCGGCCTCCTCATGGCCTCAAGGAAGCTGCGCCATTACTTCCAAGCACATGAGATAACAGTGGTCACTCGCTTTCCGTTGAAGAGGATACTGCAAAATCCAGAAGCAACAGGCAGGATCGTCGAGTGGGCACTAGAACTGTCAAGCTTTGGCCTCAAGTTTGAGAGTACTTCAACTATACAGAGCAGAGCTTTGGCAGAATTCATAGCAGAATGGACCCCAACACCAGATGAGGAAGTTCCAGAGACAAGCGTCCCCGTCCAAGAAACAAGCCAAGAGTGGATAATGTACTTTGACGGTGCTTTCTCGCTGCAAGGCGCTGGTGCTGGCATGGTACTCATAGCGCCCACCGGAGAGCACCTCAAGTACGTTGTTCAGATGCACTTTCCCAAGGAGCAAGCAACAAACAATACTGCTGAGTATGAAGGTTTGCTTGCCGGCCTCAGAATTGCGGCCGAACTTGGGATTAAGAAGTTGATTGTACGGGGAGACTCACAGTTGGTGGTCCGGCAAGTGAACAAGAGTTACCAAAGTCCCTTGATGGAAGCTTATGTCGATGAAGTGAGGAAGCTTGAAGAACACTTTGAAGGCTTGCAGATGGAGCACGTTCCAAGAGCTCAGAACGATCGCGGATGGCCTCTCAAAGTGTGCTACAATGAAGTTACCTGTGGAACCAGGGACCTTCGTGCTCAAGCTAACTCAACCATCCGTTACACCATCATTTGGGCAAAGCAAGAAGAGGAAGTTGATCTCCGGTGACTACTTGCCGGCGGATCTACCTGAAGCCGCCGCCAAGATCCCCAAGATCAACAATCCAGATGCTGAGGAACAATCTGCTCCTGCAGACCCAAGGGTCTGTACAGTTGAAGCAGGCGTTCCCGACAAGCCTTGCCCCGGCAGGCTTGCCGGGGAACCTTCAGCTCTGGCAGAACCGCAGGTTCTTGCCGTAGCAGCTGAGGTTCCCGCAACAACACTGATGCCTTTAGTCCTTGCTGTTGAGCCCCGGGCTCCAGCATGGGCACAGCAAATAGTCCGTTTTCTTCAAACCGGAGAACTTCCCGATGAGCCAGAAGAGATAGAGAAGATTACCAGGCAGTCAAGTATGTACCAGTTCGTTGACAACGAACTGTACAGAAGAAGACTCGACGGTGTCAGACTAAAGTGCATTTCCCGGGAAGATGGACAGAAGCTGTTGGCAGAGATACATGGAGGCATATGTGGCTACCACATTGGCGCAAGGGCACTTGCCGGGAAGGCGTTACGGCAAGGTTTCTTTTGGCCAGAAGCCCTCCAGGATGCTACTGCACAAGTAACCAAGTGTGAAGCGTGCCAGTTCCATGCCAAGCAGATTCACCAGCCAGCTCAAGCTCTCCAGACAATCCCTTTGTCCTGGCCCTTCTCGGTCTGGGGGCTCGATATCCTCGGCCCCTTTCCCCGCGCAGTCGGGGGCTTTGAGTACTTGTACGTTGCAATCGACAAGTTCACAAAGTGGCCAGAAGTGGGACCAGTGAGAAAGGTGACAGCACAGTCAGCAGTGAGGTTCTTCAGGTCAATTGTCTGCCGTTTCGGAATCCCTAACAGGATCATCACCGACAACGGTACACAGTTCACAAGTCGCACCTTCATGCAGTACGTCCAAGACCTTGGCGCTAAGGTCTGCTTTGCTTCTGTTGCTCACCCGAGGAGAAATGGTCAAGTAGAGAGGGCAAATGCTGAAGTGCTGCGCGGGCTCAAGACGAGAACCTTCGACAGGCTGCACAAGTGCGGAAGAAACTGGATAGAGGAGTTGCCGGCGGCTCTTTGGTCAATCAGGACGACACCAAATCGAGCCACCAGACAGACAACCTTTGCTCTAGTCTATGGAGCAGAGGCAGTTCTCCCCACGGAACTCGTATACGGGTCTCCTCGATTGCTCGCTTACGATGAGCTCGAGCAAGAGCAACTGCGGCAAGATGATGCCTTGCTCCTCGAGGAGGAATGTCTCCGGGCTGCTGTACGAGCTGCTCGATACCAGCAAGCCTTGCGTCGCTATCATAGCCGCAAGGTCAAGGCCAGGAGTCTCGAGGAAGGCGACCTTGTTCTTCGGCGTGTTCAGTCCGCCAAGAATTCCAACAAGTTGACGCCGAAGTGGGAAGGCCCTTATCGAGTGAGACAAGTCACAAGGCCCGGCGCTGTCCGCCTTGAGACCGAAGAAGGCTTATCGGTGAGCAACTCCTGGAACATAGAGCATCTTCGAAAGTTTCACCCATAAGGCGCGGTTGCCATGATCCGCTCCGGCAACCACCTTTTGTACAAGTCTTGCCGCTGTTGCATGTAAACCTTTGTACAAAGCCGGGCGCAGACCCCGTGCATCAGTAAAACTTTTGTGCTTCGCACCATTTTGTCATTTTATGCTGTTCCTTTGACTTGCATACATCATCTGACACCCTGTGCAGCACACATCCCCGGTAAGTAGTAACAGGCCGCAAGGCTCCCTACTTGTGTTCCCTCTTCCTTCCTTTTCTCTCTTAAACAGAAGAAGTGTTCCTCGTGC
>LR738714.1:732700084-732720968 GCA_902687465.1 Secale cereale | reverse complement strand
GGAGGAGATGGAGACATGGACCAAGTGTTGTTCAAGAAAGAAAAGCCTTGTCGGGAAGCAAACAACCCATGAAAGCTAAGTTACCATAATTTGAGCAGTTCAAATTTTTAAAATTTTAGTTGTCTTCCTTGAACAACCACATTTTGTATGGAAAACCTGTGCGCGGAGGAACCTACCCGTGGCTAGCCGCGCCCTTACCTTGTTTCGAGCACGCTCAACGCCTTAAGTGAGCTGCGACAAGTGTCGCGCCCTTACTTCGTTTTCGAGTTCGCTCAGCAAGCTGAGTGTGCTGCGACTAGCTACGGCAAGGTTTCTTGCCGGCGAGGCCTTTGCCAGCAGGCTGCTAAGAGTCCAGCACTCAGCGCTCGCGGCAAGGGTCCTTTTGCCGGCGAGTTCCCTAAAAGCGTAGGGTGGAAAGCATACAAAGTGAAAAGGGTTAAGCAAGGGAGATAACATCGCACTGATTGTTCAAAATAAGGTATATATTACAGGGATAACTTGCCGCTGTTCTAATCAACTACTGCCTATGACTTAATCTACAGCGGCAAAGGAAGGAAAGAACGAAGTCTAGTCCCTGCGGTCTTCGTCAATCCTCTGGATCTTGCCCACCTTGGCTACGATGTGGGCAACTTGCGCCTTCAACGCCTCCTGGTCAGCTTCGGGCGGCAAGGTCCGGAGGACATTGACGAGGTTGATGCCGGGGTTGCGGTAGACGATCTTTGACAAGACCCGCTCCATGGTGCCCATGCAGAGCCGACGCGCCTCGTCGGCCAGCTGCACGGGGATCTTCTCCCGCAGCCGCGCAAGCGCCGGCGCCACCCCCCTGAAGAACAGACTCAGTTTGGCGCTGTGAGGGAGGTTCTCGTCCGGGGAGTACACGAGGTGCTCCGCCTTCAGCGCAATCAACTCCATGTCAATGTTGGCGGCGGAAGTGACGAGTTCGTCAGTCCACTCCTCCACTGCCCGGTTGAAGTTGTTCTGCGAGACGGCGGCGCTCTCCACCAAGGCCCTTCTTTGTGGAGTTCGTTCTTCAGCTTCGTCTCGCGGTCCCGGGCGGCGTCGAGCGAGTCAGTCAGGGTGGAGACTTTCAGTTCCAAGTCAGCAATGGAGTCCTTGGCGTTGGTGAGCTCCTGACCCTTTGTCGGGGGAAACTGTCCTCCCACGAGCACCTATGGGACCGGAGCCCCTTCTACGTTGCGGTAAGGGAGCGGAGGGAGCATGAAGAGCAGATCGAGGAGCGCACGCGGACAGTTTACCCAGGTTCGGGCCGCGTGGACGCGTAAAACCCTACTCCTGCTTTGGTTGTATTAAGTTCTTGGGCTCGGGAGCTTGAAGATCTACAGTACCAGCTACACCGAGCGAGGGAGCGTGTGAGTTTCTGGGATCGAACCCCCTCTATGTTGTGCATGGGCCTCCTTTTATAGCTCAAAGGGGTCACCGACAGGTGTCAACGTTAGAGGAGGGTAAAAACGTAAAACTGGTGGTAGTTGTAACAGTGCATGAACAGTGCGTGAACAGTGGATGAACAGTGGTCTTCACCTAACCTTGACGGTGGGGACAAGGGCATTGAATGCCCGTCACCGTCGACCCCAAAAGCGTCTGTCCATGCGTCTCCGTTCGCCACGGCGGTAGCCTCGTCACCGCGGCTCGCCAGCGTGTCCCTCAGGCTGCACAGCCATCTGCCACGTGCCCCCAGAAGGGCCCCAGGGCGACGCGTGGCCGAATGAGCTGGAGCGCAGGCACACAGCACAGGCTTCTCCAGGCAAGTACCTTGCCGGGGTTGCTATCTTGCCGGGCCCGGGAGCTTGCCGCTCTCCGGGTCTTGTCGGGACGCACAATGCGCCACGATGTATCTTCCGAATTGTTATTCTTTGGCCATCCCGGCAGGCCCCTCCTGCCAGGGTCTTGTGCTGAAAAGATGCCCTTGAGCCTGGTGCGGCCTTCCCGGCAAGCTCCTCTTGCCGGGGCCTTGTCTCTTAACTTGGATACTTTGTTATTGAATGGCTTCATAGGGACCAGAGCGGGCCTTGGCAAGCGCGTGGTAAGCCCTGCCGCGGGAGGCTGCTACTGCCCGTGCACAAGTTGGGGTACTAAGGTACCCCCACCGTAGTACACCGACAGGAGCCCCCGGGTCTGGGCCACGCACGGTGCCGAGCGCTGTTGGGCCAGGCCCAAGACAGTGCACGGGCACACGCGGCCCACGGCGAGCCATATCCCTCTCCGTATCCGCCACATCCCTCCCTAACGGCACGCGTCGATTGCAGCGTCGTGGGAGAGATCGTGGCCTGTTCTTTAATGGGAAATGCGGAACGTCCCCCACCCCCCCTTAAAAGCAGAGGAAGCAGGGGCAGTTTCCCTCCATTGCCTTCATTCTGTCTTGAATCTCCAGAAACCCCCGCCGCACCTTGCCTCCGCAAGGGCCGACAGAGAGTTGAGCTCCATCTCCTCCCCCGCCGTCCGCAGCGGCGTCGACCTTCCCGCCATCCCCGCCATGGCCCCGAAGGGCGACAAGACGAAGAAGGAGAAGTCCGAAAAGGCGGCGAGGCTGGCTGCCATGCGGAGGAAGAGGGTGGTTTTCCCGCCGAGGCTCGGTCCGCGGGAACTGCCGGACAAGTACTACTTGTTCTGGGCGAGGGAGACGAAAGCCCATCCCCGCACCAGAGTCCTCCCCACCGTCGCCATCGACATGTTCCCCGACGGGTACTTTTACTTTGCCGCATTCTTCCACTATGGTCTGTGCCCTCCGTACTCGGAGTTCTTTTGCGATGTAATGAACACCTACGGCCTCCACCTCCTAGATTTCACCCCCAACGCCGTCCTTACGATGGCTGTTTTGGCACATCTGTGCGAAAACTATGTTGGGGTCCACCCAAACGTAGCTCTTTTCCGCCATTTCTTCACGCCTAGAGTAGAGTCCGGATCCCCGCTCTCCGGCGGCATCTCCTGGATCTTTAGATAGAATAAGAAGGATGCGTACTTGAAAGGAGAGCTCTGCGGCAAGTGGGAGGAGTGGTGGGCCGACTGGTGCTGGGTTCTGGAAGATAAGGCCGAGCAATTTACCTCGCCGCGCAAAACTCCAATAGTGCGCGGCAAGGATTGGAGTGACTTGGCCCCGGAGGACAACAAGTTGCAGATCGCCCTCACCAGGATCCTTCGCCTCCAGGCCGCCAATCTGACTGTTGGAGAAGTTGGAGCTGATTTCCTCCGCCGCCGCATTGCCCCTCTCCAGGAGAGGAAGAGGCCCGCCTGGGAATTCGGCAACGCGGCGGATCGCATGAGGCTGCGCCCCGGGTTGAATTACAACTTTACTGTTTTGGAGCTGAAGGGGATGGTCCGGGAACTGTTTAAGCACGACCCCAACCACCCGGAGTGGTTCAAACCTTCCCGGGGAGTGGTGCCTTTGTGCAACAACATCGCCCTTAGCTCCATCCGCGCGGTGATGCCCGAGTGCGACTCGCATGGAGTCGTCCCCACTTGGTTAGAGCCTCCAGCGGAAACCGTGCAAGCCTTCTTCGACAACTTAGTCGAGAAGCCCCGCAACGCCGAGGAGAAGAAGGGCCTCACCCGGGACACCACCGACCGGGATGTAGCATATATTGCCTCCAGGATGGAGGAGGCCGCCGCAGCTGCGGCTGCGGGCGAATTCGGATATACCGTGGATGAAGCAGAGGCGGCGGAGGCTGTGAGCCAGGCTAAGGAGGCAGAAATCCTCAAGCTCCTAAAGATTGCGCCCGAGGAGTTCGCCGGGGAGCCCGCCGGGAAGCTTGCCGGGGCGAGTGAGGCTGCCGGGCAGGGTACCGAGTCCAGCGGGCCTGCCGAGGACGAGGAGGACGCCGAGTCCGGAGATTCTGACGAAGACTCTGGCGGGTCTCTAAATCTCGACGACGCCTCATCATCCTCGGAGAACTCTCCGCCGCCACCAAGCCCTCCGCAGCAACAGAAGAAGCGCCTCCGCAAGGCCGCCGAGCCTGCGAGGCCACAGGCGCCTCGACAACAGCCGAAGCGCCGCGCGGTGCGCGCCACCACGACGAGCGAGGTCGTCAAGGAGGCGCCCCGAGCCCGAGCGATGAGCGGAGGGGGATCTTCCCGTAGCGGCTCTGGTGCTCCTTCCGCCCCTCGGGCCTCGGCGACGACCGGTGCTGGGTCTTCACAGCCCACAGCCCCGGAGCCCGCCAAGCGCCCGAGGGAGCCTTCTCCTCCAGTTCCTCGCGCTGGAGCGCGCCAGGCGGAGTTCGACTTCTCCGCCCTTAGCTCCGACGACGAGGAGGAAGAGTAAGCTCTTGCATTTTCTGTTCTCATTGATTTTGTCTTGATTTCTCTCGCTTGGTTCTGATCTTGTTTGGTTCCCAGGACCTTGACCCAGCGGATGGCAAAGAGGACCAAGATCCCCGTGGTCACTATCGAGGACGACGAGCCTGCCGCAGCGACGTAGGACGTGCCAGCGGCAAACCTGCCGGATCAGCCTGCTGCTCCAGGGAGCAGCTCCCAGCGCAGCCCCCAGCGTAAGTCTATGTGTTCAATTTTCTGCTCGTCGGGCGCGCTTGAGGTTGTTATCGTTACTGATATTTTGTTGTCTTGTGCAGAAGTGGAGCCGCAGCCGCAGGAGCACCAGGAAGTCGCTCCCGACGAGTCGCTTGCCCCACCTTCCCCGCCAAGGATGAGCTCCCCGGCGAGGGACAGTGCTCCGCCAAGGACGGGTACTCTGCCAAGGGCGAGTACCCCGCCAAGGGTGAGCAGCCCGACGAGGATGAGCACCCCGCCAAGGGAGGGCGCAAGCGTCCCTCCGCAAGCAAGGGCTACTACTCCGCCGCCAAGGGAAAATTCCCCGGCGAGGGACCCCGTCGTCGAAGAGATCCGCGAAGGTAAACCTTGCAAATTCTTCTTCTTGGATTTGTCTTTTTTGGATATTTGCTTGATTCTTTCTTTTCTTTTTCTTCTGCTATATCCTCCCGCTCCAGAGCTGATGGAGACGGAGACCACCGCTGAGGAGGAGGTGCACGGCGACGGCGGCAACGCCACTACCGCCGAGGGAACGGCTGGAGCTGACGAGACAGTCGTCGAGGAGACCGCCCCGACCGCCGACGCCGCGGCTGGGGAAGGGACCGGCGACCACCCTGCTGGCCCGGAGGCCGCAGGAGCACCGGACGCTGCACCGGCCGCCGACCCTTCCGCCTCCGCGGCGGGGCAGGGCGTCTACCTGGAGGCCGCCAACGGGGTTTTTATACAAGTCCCGTGGGCGTCCTCAGCAAGAGCACCCGCGGAGGGAGAGACCTTTGATGGGGAGGTTCTCGCCTCCGCCGGGCTGAAGGTCGTTGATGCGCCCGGCAACAGCGACGAGCCCGAAGAGGAGCGACTCCTTCGCCGGCTCCTGGCCCTGTACCGGGCCAGGCAGGCGAAGTTGGAGTCCCGGGAGGCTCTGGCTGCCAAGGCCGGAGCTGACATGGAGAAGCGCGCCACGGAGCTCCGCGCCGCCAACCAGGCGGCGCTCTGCAACTTGGCAGAGGAGCGTGAAGAGCTTGCCGGGGCGCAGCAGGCATTCGTCCTCGAGAAGGCCGAGGTCGAGGAGCAGCAGCGATTGGCCGCCGAGGAGCTGTCTCGGCGGGAAGGAGTACTCAACCAGCGGAAGGTCGACCTCGACGCCCACGAGGACGACCTCACCGCCCGGGAGCAAGCCATCGGCTGGGCTCTGAAGGAGGCGAGGGACGCCGCAGCTGCCGCAGAGACCGCCAAGAAGGATCTGGAGGCCAAGGTGGCGCAGACGGAGCTGTACTTGAAGGCGAGCGAAGAAAGGGTCACCACGCTCAACGTGGCGCGGGAGAAGGATGCCCACACCAACTCGGAGATGCAAATCTATCGGGACCGGTTTTCCGGGATATTAATTTCCCAGTAAATGGCCCTTGTGCTCACCAGCCCCAGGATTACTGTTAGCTGAGGAGACACAAACTTGATACAGAAATTCCAAGCAAAATACCAAATATGTAGTACAAGACCATTCTGGTCAATGAGTACAACATAAGGTTTCTAGTGGTTGATGGCGGAAGCGGGTTGCGATACATCAGCGTCTATGGGACTCCATTTCCCACAGGAACAGCTGACCTGGATAACTCCTATCTTCGCGAGGCTGCTGTCTCCGTTGCCTAGGTTCCGGGGCTGTCATCGCAGCGCTCCTCTCCAAGCAAGAAATCTGGCCAAGACAATAGCTAGGGACAAGCCAGTGAGTACTTTGAATGTACTCGCAAACATTATGAACACAGGTACAATATAACAAATGATAATCATGCACTAAAACATTCCATGATCACTTTGATAGTCACGAAATAAAATTCATGACGCACGCAAGCAGGTTATTCTTATAAAACATGAATAAGCAATCAGAGAATAAAAATAAAATGCACCGATCGGGTGTCTGAAGCGACGCCTCGAAAGGATAATATAATAAAGCATGCCTCAGTCGGACGTCTGAGCGACGTCACATAAAGGGCTTATAAGAATAAATAATAATAAGCATGCCACAGTCGGGCGTCTGAGCGACACCACATAAAGGGCTTATAGGGAAAATAAATAATAAGCATGCCACAGTCGGGCGTCTGAGCGACACCACATAAAGGGCTTATAAAGAAAATAAATAACAAGTATGCCACAGTCGGGCGTCTCAGCGACACCACTTAAAGGGCTTATATAATAATAATCACAAAGAGTATTCTGGAGGTAGAACCATCCTAGGGATACTCAACAATTCAAATAATACAATTGGTTAGTCCATAATAATAATAATCATAATCATCATATGTCACATGTTATGATCAATGTTCTGGCTTAGCAGTTATTCCTCCGAAGGCCGACACTAAGACCGACACTTGACCCAACCCAGACTGTAATCCTTAACCGCGGACACGGCTATTCGAATAGATATAACCTCTGCAGAGGGTGTACTCTTTACCCACGAGTAACGGATTTCTTTAGTCCATCGGGACTACTTCCATTTACGGTCTTTTAATTGAAAACACACCTGACCCGCACACACCAGCTTAACTTACCAGTGACTGGAATCACCCACGACATCTGTTAAGCAAAACTCTAAGTGGGGAGGCTACAACCTCAAGTAGCATGGGATCACAGAATTTATAATGCGCGCAA
Organism: Secale cereale; assembly: GCA_902687465.1. Lineage (NCBI taxonomy): Eukaryota > Viridiplantae > Streptophyta > Magnoliopsida > Poales > Poaceae > Secale > Secale cereale. The sequence continues at coordinate 732,713,831 of LR738714.1, read as the reverse complement.
ACTAGGGGAGCTACCCCCTCGGCCCCAACCGGAAACACCCATGCCCCGGACCAGGTGGCATGCCTACCGGATGCCTCCGGTATCTTCCACCATGGCCTCTCTGTACGGTGTGTGCCAAGAAAGGGGTTGACAACTTACTGGACTGTACCCTACCTGCGGCAGGGACAAGTGGTAGCACGAAACAAGTATGGGGGTTACCGGAAGAAGACTCGATCTATGGTCGACTCAGGAGGTTAACGCATCACCTGCATGATTAGCATAGCAAATATATTTCATACCAATAGGCAGGGTCACCACTCATCATACCTCAACATGCCTTACTGACTATACTCGTCTCAACGAAATATCAGTAGTAAGCTCGTGTCTACCCAAGACAGAGACTTTCCCGGATTCCTTCCAGTAGGCAGGAGAGGTAGACGAGGGTGGTTACTATCACAAGTATATCAATTACCAACAGCAAGGAATCTTCATCATGCACTTATGAACATGCTCATACCATCACATAAAATAATGAGTACTCCATGTCAAGGTGGTGTTGTAAACGTATCAAACAACATATAACAATATTATGCCGGGGTTCAGAATGCTTGCCTTCCCAGAGTATGAAGGAGGGGTGCACTTTGAAAGTTTTCATCTTCCCTCCAAGATCCTATTTTAAGAGAATTAAAATTAACACATAATTCAAAAACAGTACAAAAAAGTTGTTCCGAAAATTTTCAAATAAATATGAAAATAAACTAGACAAAATTTTAGAAACAACAGAAAAAGAATCAAGTCAAAAGGACTTATATTTTAAAAGTTATAGACAGTCAAAGTTTAGTCAAAACTCTGTTTTTAAATAAACAGAAAAGGAAAACGGTTCAGGGAAGAATACGCTTTTGAGACAGAGAAGACGTACTCCTGTTATATACGTTTTCACTTAAACCAACGCGGGCCGTCGCTGGGTCACTGACAGTGGGTCCTTCGGGCCCACTGGTCAGGTTTGACCAGTCGCCCGCGCCCTCTTCCTCCTCTGGCCGAGCCGAGGCGGGGCTCCGGCGATCGACGCCGGCGAACGGCGGCTCCTTGCGGGGTTTTGAGGGCGGGGATGGATCCGCCAGTCCAGGGCGGTCCTTCCGGTGGTTGCTAGGTCCGCGGGGGTGTAGGGAGTCGCCGGCGGCGAGCTCTGCGGGGGACGGCGTTTCGGGAGGATTTGGGGTTTCGAGCTATGGTGGCTCCCGATCGGGCTAGAGAGGTGGGGCGGCTCCGCACGGTCTAGGGGAAGAGAATGGGGCACTGGAAGGGCGGGGGAGGCTCTGCTTGCGACGCACGGCACTGGAATGCGGCGGCGGCCAAAGCTACCGGAGACGAGGAAGACGGCCTCCCTCCATCGATTGCTGGCTACGGGAGCTCCAGGAAGATGGCCTGAGGTTGCCTGAGGGTCTGGACGAGCTCGGGGCTCCTTTTTATAGGCGGGGGAGGTCGGTTCCCGCGGCTGCGGATAAGAACGCCGGCGTACCGCCGTTCTGTTGCTAGCGGGGTGACGTGGCGATGGTCGGCACTACCCAACGAGCTCGTGGATGAGCTCGAGCTGCTCCCCAGGGCAGCTGGCGAGCTGTGGTGGTCGGGGCGGCGCCGGCCATGGTACGGGCGAGCTGTAGCCGAAGGCTAGCCGCCAAGGGGGCTCGCTGCGGCGGCGCTGCCGGGCTCCAGGGGTTGGCTTGGAGGGTTCCGACGTGTGGACGAGGGTGGCGTGGCTCTGCAGGTGAGCAAGGGCCAGGGGCACGACGCGGCGGCTCGGGTGCGCGCGCGTGCAAAACGTGCGCTCTGGGCGCGCCCAGAGCACGCACGCCAGGTGCTCGACGATATGCCAAGGCTAGCTAGAGGGTTTGGATGAGGCTGGGAATGAACAGGGCTAGGTTAGATTTAGCTAGGAGATTAGTGGACAAGGTGGTTAGGCAAAGCAAGCAGGTTCATAATACAAACTCAAAACTATGCCAAAACTGATCATGCGCTATAGGTGTTCGACATAATGCCAGAGCCACCTGTAGGGCTTTGCTAGAGATGCAAATTGGCAGAATGGGGTCTCTTTAGGAGAGAAATATGATGGTGAAGTTGGATTGGATAAACAAGAAACTTAGTAATGCAACTCTGGTCAGAATCCAATTCTGGACAGAAAATAAAGACTATTATTGCATGGACCAAAAATATTCCAATGGGTCCAATCTCCTGGATTTAAGGGTTTGGTATGGTGGTCTAAAAGCAGGAGGAAAAACCAGGGGCAATGGGGCAAGATAGAATGGGGTTGCAGTAGAAAATGCCAAACTGGACCAGAGAGCAAAAGAGGATGGTTTGCTCAATTTTTCCAAAGAACACCCATGGATTTTTTGCATAGAGTTGAATTATATGCCTCTGCTAACATCTCCAAATTTTTATGGAAGTTATAAAGAAAAATAAAAATAGGTTGTAGTGCAAATTGCAAACTGAACCAGATTTGAAAAACTAGAGGTAGGGCTCAAAATCCTCAAATGACTAAGAGAGGTTTTTGCATAAAAGTGATTTAGGACCATCACATGTCATCCCCAAATTTTGGTGGAATTTTTTTAAATGCATTTATCAAAGGGTTGCAGTGCAAAAGGGACTCCAAAACTTATGAGAAACCAATTTAAAAGCAATAAAGCTTTAGGAAAACATTTATAGAAATAATTCCACTGATAAAAGAAATGATCTTGAGAAGGTATACCAGTCCAACAATATTTTTGAAAAGTTCCCCTTGGAGGGAAAACTCCACAATTCAGAAGAAAAGAATGGTTCTGAAATCAAAAGAAACTTCAGAAAAGAAAAAAAAATTAATTTCCTGGCAAAATTTTAATAAATAAATCATGGTTAAATTTTTGGGGTGTTACAAAATCCGCCTCTCCGAGAAGGGTCAGGAGCTCACCAACGCCAAGGACTCCATTGCTGACTTGGAACTGAAAGTCTCCACCCTGACCGACTCGCTCGACGCCGCCCGGAACTGCGAGACGAAGCTGAAGAACGAACTTCGCAAAGAAAGGGCCTTGGTGGAGAGCACCGCCGTCTCGCAGAACAACTTCAAACGGGCAGTGGCGCAGTGGACTGACGAACTCGTCACTTTCGCCGCCAACATTGACATGGAGTTGATGGCGCTGAGCGCGGAGCACCTTGTGTACTCCCCGGACGAGAACCTCCCTCACAGCGCCAAATTGAGTCTGTTCTTCAGGGGGGTGGCGCCGGCGCTTGCGCGGCTGCGGGAGAAGATCCCCGTGCAGCTGGCCGACGAGGCGCATCGGCTCTGCATGGGCACCATGGAGCGGGTCTTGTCAAAGATCGTCTACCGCAACCCCGGCATCAACCTCGTCAATGTCCTATGGACCTTGCCGCCCGAAGCTGACCAGGAGGCCTTGAAGGCGCAAGTTGCCCACATCGTAGCCAAGGTGGGCAAGATCCAGAGGATTGACGAAGACCGCAGGGACTAGACTTCCTTCTTTCCTTCCTTTGCCGCTGTAGATTAAGTCATAGGCAGTAGTTGATTAGAACACCGGCAAGTTATCCCTGTAATATATACCTTATTTTGAACGATCAGTGCAATGTTATCTCCCTTGCTTAACCCTTTTCACTTTGTATGCTTTCCACCCTACGCTTTTAGGGAGCTCGCCGGCTAAAGGACCCTTGCCGCGAGCGCTGAGTGCTGGACGCTTAGCAGCCTGCTGGCAAAGGCCTCGCCGGCAAGAAACCTTGCCGTAGCTAGTCGCAGCACACTCAGCTTGCTGAGCGAACTCGAAAACGAAGTAAGGGCGCGACACTTGTCGCAGCTCACTTAAGCCGTTGAGCGTGCTCGAAACAAGGTAAGGGCGCGGCTAGCCACGGTTAGGTTCCTCCGCGCACAGGTTTTCCATACAAAATGTGGTTGTTCAAGGAAGACAACTAAAATTTTAAAAATTTGAACTTCTCAAATTCTGGTAACTTAGCTTTCATGGGTTGTTTGCTTCCCGGCAAGGCTTTTCTTTCTTGAACAGCACTTGGTCCATGTCTCCATCTCCTTTCCCCCCCAGCAAACTTGTGCGCGAGGAACACTTCTTCTGTTTAAGAGAGAAAAGGAAGGAAGAGGGAACACAAGTAGGGAGCCTTGCGACCTGTTACTGCTTACCGGGGATGTGTGCTGCACAGGGTGTCAGATGATGTATGCAAGTAAAAGGAACAGCATAAAATGACAAAATGGTGCGAAGCACAAAAGTTTTACTGATGCACGGGGTCTGCGCCCGGCTTTGTACAAAGGTTTACATGCAACAGCGGCAAGACTTGTACAAAAGGTGGTTGCTGGAGCGGATCACGGCAACCGCGCCTTATGGGTGAAACTTTCGAAGATGCTCTATGTTCCAGGAGTTGCTCACCGATAAGCCTTCCTCGGTCTCAAGGCGGACAGCGCAGGGCCTTGTGACTTGTCTCACCCGATAAGGGCCTTCCCACTTCGGCGTCAACTTGTTGGAATTCTTGGCGGACTGAACACGCCGAAGAACAAGGTCGCCTTCCTCGAGACTCCTAGCCTTGACCTTGCGGCTATGATAGCGACGCAAGGCTTGCTGGTATCGAGCAGCTCGTACAGCAGCCCGGAGACGTTCCTCCTCGAGGAGCAAGGCATCATCTTGCCGCAGTTGCTCTTGCTCGAGCTCATCGTAAGCGAGCACTCGAGGAGACCCGTATACGAGTTCCGTGGGGAGAACTACCTCTGCTCCATAGACTAGAGCAAAGGGTGTCTGTCCGGTGGCTCGATTTGGTGTCGTCCTGATTGACCAAAGAGCCGCCGGCAACTCCTCTATCCAGTTTCTTCCGCACTTGTGCAGCCTGTCGAAGGTTCTCGTCTTGAGCCCGCGCAGCACTTCAGCATTTTCCCTCTCTGCTTGACCATGGCTCCTCGGGTGAGCAACAGAAGCAAAGCAGACCTTAGCGCCAAGGTCTTGGACGTACTGCATGAAGGTGCGACTTGTGAACTGTGTACCATTGTCGGTGATCATCCTGTTAGGGATTCCGAAACGGCAGACAATTGACCTGAAGAACCTCACTGCTGACTGTGCTGTCACCTTTCTCACTGGTCCCACTTCTGGCCACTTTGTGAACTTGTCGATTGCAACGTACAAGTACTCAAAGCCCCCGACTGCGCGGGGAAAGGGGCCGAGGATATCGAGCCCCCAGATCGAGAAGGGCAAGGACAAAGGGATTGTCTGGAGAGCTTGAGCTGGCTGGTGAATCTGCTTGGCATGGAACTGGCACGCTTCACACTTGGTTACTTGTGCAGTTGCATCCTGGAGGGCTTCATGCCAAAAGAAACCTTGCCGGAACGCCTTCCCGGCAAGCGCCCTTGCGCCAATGTGGTGGCCACATATGCCTCCATGTATCTCTGCCAACAGCTTCTATCCATCTTCCCGGGAAATGCACTTTAGTCTGACACCGTTGAGTCTTCTTCTGTACAGTTCGTTGTCAACGAACTGGTACATACTTGACTGCCTGGTAATCTTCTCTATCTCTTCTGGCTCATCGGGAAGTTCTCCGGTTTGAAGAAAACGGATTATTTGCTGTGCCCATGCTGGAGCCCGGGGCTCAACAGCAAGGACTAAAGGCATCAGTGCTGTTGCGGGAACCTCAGCTGCTACGGCAAGAACCTGCGGTTCTGCCGCAGCTGAAGGTTCCCCAGCAAGCCTTCCGGGGCAAGGCTTGTCGGGAACGCCTGCTTCAACTGTACAGACCCTTGGGTCTGCAGGAGCAGATTGTTCCTCAGCATCTGGATTGTTGATCTTGGGGATCTTGGCGGAGGCTTTAGGTAGATTTGCCGGCAAGTAGTCACCGGAGATCAACTTCCTCTTCTTGCTTTGCCCAAATGATGGTGTAATGGATGGTTGAGTTAGCTTGAGCACGAAGGTCCCTGGTTCCACAGGTAACTTCATTGCAGCACACTTTGAGAGGCCATCCGCGATATCGTTCTGAGCTCTTGGAACGTGCTCCATCTGCAAGCCTTCAAAGTGTTCTTCAAGCTTCATCAGTTCATTGACATAAGCTTCCATCAAGGGACTTTGGTAACTCTTGTTCACTTGCCGGACCACCAACTGTGAGTCTTCCCGTACAATCAACTTCTTGATCCCAAGTTCGGCCGCAATTCTGAGGCCGGCAAGCAAACCTTCATACTCAGCTGTATTGTTTGTCGCTTGCTCCTTGGGAAAGTGCATCTGAACAACGTACTTGAGGTGCTCTCCGGTGGGCGCTATGAGTACCACGCCAGCACCGGCGCCTTGCAGCGAGAAAGCACCGTCAAAGTACATTATCCACTCTTGGCTTGTTTCTTGGACGGGGACGCTTGTCTCTGGAACTTCCTCATCTGGTGTTGGGGTCCATTCTGCTATGAATTCTGCCAAAGCTCTGCTCTGTATAGTTGAAGTACTCTCAAACTTGAGGCCAAAGCTTGACAGTTCTAGTGCCCACTCGACGATCGTGCCTGTTGCTTCTGGATTTTGCAATATCCTCTTCAACGGAAAGCGAGTGACCACTGTTATCTCATGTGCTTGGAAGTAATGGCGCAGCTTCCTTGAGGCCATGAGGAGGCCGAAAAGTAGCTTCTGCACCCCAGAGTATCTTGATCTAGCCCACTGCAAAAGGGAACTCACGAAATACACTGGGCGCTGCACCATCTTCTTCCGTACTCCTCCTTGTTCCTGCGCAGACTTCTCCTTGTCGGAGCCAGAGTTTGTCAGGGAAGCCGCTGGAAGTACTTGCCGGAGCTGTGGGCTCTTCCTCTGCCTCCCTTTCCGCTACCAACGCAGCACTAACCACTTGATTGGTTGCCGCTAAGTACAGCAGCAACTTCTCTTGTGGCCTAGGTGCGACAAGTATTGGAGTGGAGGACAGGTATCCTTTCAAGTCCTACAACGCTGCCTCCGCTTCTGGAGTCCATTTCATAGGACCTGCCTTCTTCAAGATCTTGAAGAAAGGCAGGGCGCGTTCTGCAGACTTTGAAATGAACCTGCTGAGGGCAGCCACACAACCAGCAAGTCTCCTTACGTCCTTGACGCGCTTCGGGGCCTCAATCTGCTCGATGGCTTTTATCTTGTCGGGATTGGCTTCAATCCCCCTCTGAGACACGAAGAATCCGAGAAGCTTGCCGGAGGGAACTCCGAAGACGCACTTCTCGGGGTTCAACTTGAGCTGTATCTTGCGCAGATTCTCAAAAGTCTCTTCCAGATCTTGGATCAGGGTATCTTTGCTCTTGCTCTTGACCACTATATCATCCATGTAAGCTTCTACATTTTTGTGTATCTGTGGCTCAAAAGCGGTGTGCACCACCCTTGCAAATGTGGAGCCTGCATTCTTCAATCCAAAGGGCATGCGTATGAAGCAGTATGTGCCGCACGGAGTAATGAATGCAGTCTTCTCTTCATCTTCCTTGGCCATGAATATCTGGTGGTAACCTGAGTATGCATCGAGGAACGAAAGCAACTCACATCCAGCCGTGGAGTCAACAATTTGGTCGATACGCGGCAAGGGAAATGGATCCTTGGGACATGCTCTATTCACATCATTGAAGCCTATACAAAGCCTCCACTTCCCATTGGCCTTGCGCACAACAACTGGATTAGCTAACCACGTAGGATGGATCACGCCTCTAACTAGGCCTGCTGCTTCCAACTTCTTTATCTCCTCGGCAATAAACTCTTGGCGCTCCACCGCTTGCTTCCTGACCTTCTGCTTGACGGGCCGCGCGTGAGGACAAACAGCAAGCTTGTGCTCAATTACCTTCCTGGGAACGCCGGGGATGTCAGACGGTTGCCATGCAAACACGTCGACATTCGCCCGCAGGAAGGCAACGAGCGCGCTTTCCTATTTGGGGTCTAGTGTAGCACTGATGGTGAAAGTACCACCACTGTCGTCCTCCTTGGCGGACACCTTCTTGGTTGCCGGTGGAGCTGCCATTACTTTCTTGCACTTGCCGGTGGAGCTCGATGGTGCGTCCTCGACGGCAGCGCAGCACTCCGAAGAGGTGCGTTTGCCGGAGTGGGCCCCAGAGCTCTTGCCGGACTTGGTCTTGGTCTTCCCCCCGGGAGCTTCAGCGGCAAGTGTGTTGCTGTGTGCTGCGGCTGCTGCATCCCGGTAGATCTTGTCGGCGCAGATAAGCGCATCCTTCTTGTCGCCGGGGACAGAGATGACGCTTATCGGCCCCGGCATCTTGAGTACGTTGTACGCGTAGTAGGAAGCTGCCATGAACTTGGCGAGGGCAGGACGGCCAAGTATCCCATTATATGGTAATGGGATATCGGCAACGTCGAACGTGATCCTCTCCGTCCTGAAGTTGAGCTCCCCTCCAAAGGTCACTCGCAGCGTGATCTTCCCCTTCGGCTTGCTCCTTCCCGGGTTGATCCCTTGGAACGTCCCGCTTTCCTCGAGCTCGCTGTCAGGGATTTGTAGCTTCTTGATCACAGCAGCGGAGATCAAGTTGAGACCGGCCCCGCCGTCAACCAACATCTTGGTGACCTTGAGGTTGCGGATGGTTGGTGAAACCAACATCGGCAAACACCCGACCGCCGTTGTGCGGTCAGGGTGGTCCTCAAGGTCAAAGACGATGGGCGTGCCGGACCATTTCAGGAGCCTGCGTGACTCGACGGGTGGTTCGGCTGCATTCACTTCCCGCACCCACTGCTTGAGTTGGCGATGGGAAGTTTGCAGAGAGGCACCTCCGTCGACACACAGAACCTCTGTGGCCTTCTGGAACTCCTGCTCGCTGGTATCTCCTTCATCCATGTCCTCATCGTCATCTTCGTCCTCATCCTTGTCGCGGGCCCGCGGAGGTCTGTCACCTTGTCGCTGCTTGGCCTTGCCGCGGCGTCCTCCCCGGCCATTGAACGGCCGTTTCTTGCTGGGTTCTCCTCCGCCTCCTTGGGCCTTCTCCTTGTCACGACGCTTGTATTCAGCCTTCTGCTGCTCTACGAGGTACTCTACCCTCTTGCAGTTCTGGAGGTCATGGCCCTTGGTGCGGTGGATCTTGCAGTATTGCTTGTCGGAGCCGTCCTGCTTGTCGGCTGCCGCTACAGGGGCAGGCTCCTTGCCGGAGCCGCAAGCCTGTGTCTTCTTGGCGGGAGTCTCCTTGCCGGACTGCTCGACATCCAATACCTCCTTGTTCTTCTTCTTCCTGTTGTTCCGCCGCCGGCCTTTCTTTGCCGGGGCGGCATCCTCGCTGTCGCTTCCTCCTACGCCAGCATCCTCTCCGGGGAGTCTTCTCCCCTCTTCAGCACGTGCACATTTGTCAGCCAGAGCGTAAAGCTCGCTGACGTCCCTGATCTTGGTCAAGGCCATCTCCTCCCTCATCCGACGGTTATGCACGTTCTGGTGGAACGCGCTGATAACCGCGACAGGGTGGACATCGGGAATGTTGTGTTGCACGCGGCTAAACCTTTGGATGTATTTGCGCAGGGACTCTCCCTCCTTCTGGGCGAGGATATGGAGATCGCTCTCCTGGCCATGGGGTTTGTGGCCGCCTGTGAAGGCGCCAACAAACTGGTGGCACAAATCCGCCCATGAAGAGATGGAGTTCTCCGGCAAGTGCATAAGCCAAGATCTGACGTTTGGCTTAAGCACGAGCGGGAATTAGTTGGCTAGGATCTTCTCGTCGCGTCCCCCGGCAGCCTGCACCGCAATGGTGTAGATGCTGAGGCACTCCGAGGGGTGTGTCTTGCCGTCGTACTTCTCGGGTACGTCGGGCTTGAAGTTCTTCATGCTGGGCCACTGGACTTGCCACAGCTCTCGGGTGAACGCAGGGCAACCTGCCGCGTACGGCAAGTCGCCTGGTTCACCGGGCGCGTGCATATCAACAGCGGTCCCAGCGCGCTGATCAGACTGGCGTCTGGCTTCTCTTCGACCCTCGATGCGGGTTCGAGCGTCCTCTTGCCGCCTGTCGTCTAGGACTTGGCGTTGGTCCCGACGAGCCCACGGATCCGACGACGCCGTGGAGTCGTCGTCGACGTTGATCCGGCGGGGTGGCGATTTCTGCTTTCGCGGCGGGGAGTGCACGGTAGTTGCACCCCCGGCGGTCTTGTGTCCGTCGGCCTTCGCTTGGCTGACTTGCCGTGGCCGTGATGTCGCCGGCTGCTGCGGCGCGTCGTTGTTGGCGAAGGCGATGAGGCTCTGGATCGTCGCCCTCCAGTCTTCGGCCTTGTCTGCCGCTGGAGGGAAGTCGAGGAGTAGCTGAGCCCTGGCCAGGGCTTCTGCTGGAGAGGAGGGCAACGGTGGCGAACGATGCGAGGAGTGAGACACGCCCGGACTTCTAACCGCGTTAGAAGGAGCATGCTCTCGCCCCGGCGACCGCACCTTGCTCGTGCCAGGACGCTGGCCTTGAGCATCCCGTGACCCGCCGGTCTGTCCACGCCCCAGCAAGCGTATGGTACCACCGGTACCACGTCGCTGCTGGTCTGGCACCTCCTGAGAGGGACGTGGTGCGTGCACGGACACCGAGGCCTTGGAGTTCGCCCGGTCATCCGTCTTGTCCTTGGACTTGGGGGCGTCGTGAGTTTCCTCGCCGGCGACCACCTTCCGCCGGCGTATCCCCCACCAACTGTGGGCTCAGGTAGCGGTGGGAGCGACGCAGACGGGCCTCCGACCTACGAAGCCTTCTTCTTCGGAGGCATGTCGTTGTAGTTGATGAAGTTGATGAAGCTGGAGAGGTTGCTGAAGGTTGCGCCCGCGTGAGCGCCGGATCAGGTTCGCACAACCTCGACGCCCCCCTACTAGGCGCGCCAAAGATGTCGGGGGAAACTGTCCTCCCACGAGCACCTATGGGACCGGAGCCCCTTCTACGTTGCGGTAAGGGAGCGGAGGGAGCACGAAGAGCAGATCGAGGAGCGCACACGGACAGTTTACCCAGGTTCGGGCTGCGCGGACGCGTAAAACCCTACTCCTGCTTTGGTTGTATTAAGTTCTTGGTCTCGGGAGCTTGAAGATCTACAGTACCAGCTACACCGAGCGAGGGAGCGTGTGAGTTTCTGGGATCGAACCCCCTCTATGTTGTGCATGGGCCTCCTTTTATAGCTCAAAGGGGTCACCGACAGGTGTCAACGTTAGAGGAGGGTAAAAACGTAAAACTGGTGGTAGTTGTAACAGTGCATGAACAGTGCGTGAACAGTGGATGAACAGTGGTCTTCACCTAACCTTGACGGTGGGGGACAAGGGCATTGAATGCCCGTCGCCGTCGACCCCAAAAGCGTCTGTCCATGCGTCTCCGTTTGCCACAGCGGTAGCCTCGTCACCGCGGCTCGGCAGCGTGTCCCTCAGGCTGCACAGCCATCTGCCACGTGCCCCCAGAAGGGCCCCAGGGCGACGCGTGGCCGAATGTGCTGGAGCGCAGGCACACAGCACAGGCTTCCCCCGGGCCCGGGAGCTTGCCGCTCTCCGGGTCTTGTCGGGACGCACAATGCGCCACGATGTATCTTCCGAATTGTTATTCTTTGGCCATCCTGGCAGGCCCCTCCTGCCAGGGTCTTGTGCTGAAAAGATGCCCTTGAGCCTGGTGCGGCCTTCCCGGCAAGCTCCTCTTGCCGGGGCCTTGTCTCTTAACTTGGATACTTTGTTCTTGAATGGCTTCATAGGGACCAGAGCGGGCCTTGGCAAGCGCGTGGTACACTACTGGAATCTGAGTCTTTGCCATCTGCCAGCTCTTTGCCGTCTGCCAGCTGATGGCAAAGAGGCTGTTTGCCGTCTGTCTTGTCAAAGCAGACGGCAAAGAACCAGCAGACGGCAAAGAACCAGTTTTTTTTTTGAGATCTAACATTTTTTTTTGAGACCTAACCCTATCCAGCCCTCCCGTTCGCTCTTCCTCTCCAGCCCTCCCGCACGCACACCCAACCATGGCGGCGGGAGGAAGCAGCCGGCGCCGACGCCTCACCGCAGTTTCCCTCTCCGGCCAAACCAATCACGGCGGGCGGGCGGCGGGCGGCGCCGGCCATGGCGGACGCCGTCAAGCAGCCGCTCCTCCACCACCGGGCGTACCCGTCGCACGCCGCGTCGGCCTCCTCCCCGGCGCTCCCCTCCGTGCCCCACGCCGGGACGGCCGGCACCCCCGGGGCCGCCGCCGCCGCCTCCTTCGCCGGCGGCCGCCGCTTCCCGGGCGGCCTCGACGTGCCCAACCTCAAGAAGCGCGGCGGCGGCACGCGCAGCTGGATCCGCGTCGAGGCCGCCTCGGCCTCCGTGCAGACGCTCGAGGTCGACAAGGCCACCATGATGCGCCGCTGCGAGCTCCCCGCTCGCGACCTCCGCCTCCTCGACCCGCTCTTCGTCTACCCCTCCACCGTCCTCGGCCGCGAGCGCGCCATCGTCGTCAACCTCGAGCAGATCCGCTGCGTCATCACCGCCGACGAGGTGCTCCTCCTCAACTCCCTCGACAGCTACGTCTTCCAGTACGCCGCCGAGCTGCAGCGCCGCCTCCTCCAGCGCGCCGAGGGCGACGAGCTCCCCTTCGAGTTCCGCGCCCTCGAGCTCGCCCTCGAGGCCGCCTGCTCCTTCCTCGATGCACAGGTGACCACGCGCTCCCCCCCTCTGAAATCACTGTATATACTTTTGTTGTGATTTGTTAGTCATATGGTACGATGATCCCATAATTATTCTAGTATAAAAAATTTCTGCAGTACTGCGGTTTAGCTTGATCATAGATAGAAATTGGAGTGGGCTAAGTTCATCCGAATTTCTAATATAGATACTAAATGATGTCATGGTGGGCAAACACTAAATTTGGGGTCAGTGCCTTCGATCCCCAAGAAACAAAGCGTGTTTGGCTACTTTCGGGAAAGGAAATGGGAGTTTCCATTTGGGAGTTTATTGGGGGATTATGCTTCAGGAAATCGGTTATTAGTCCCAAACCCATGGTTAGTGTGTTTGTGGTGGGATCTGAGAGGAAGTTCTATCCCACTTGAATTAACAGGTTTGCTCCTAACCAAACAATGGATTATATAGGTTTGCTCCTCGGTGTTAGTTGGATCAAAATTATCACTGATTCTTGCATTTTTGTCTCCTGCCTCCCTTTTGGAGGTGCACTAAAGAATTTAATGAATAGTTGGCGTCAGTCTTCTACATCTGTAATTAGAGATTCAGGTTGTGGCATGTCTTTTGCTTTTGAAATTTTAACACTCTGTGATGCATTATGCTTTAGGAAGGGGATGAAAATCTAAGCTGGTTTAACCCTTGGACTGAGAAATATAGGTCTAAGAGGAAAGATTATACCAACATAGATCTCTGAATGGAAAAGGCTCACTCTGTAGGTGTTTAGAGGTGACGGTTTCTTGTTTAAGAAGTCACTGCCTTCCTATGTACGTATTCTTTCCTTCTGCAGGTGTTCTCTTTGATGCCTTTCCCCCTTGATAACCAGTGCAATGATTCTTTCTCTGTTAAAATCTTTACACATTATCAATCTCTAATAACTTAATTGATTCTAAGCCCACCAGAAATATTTGTTCAGAAATTGGATCATCTATCTCATATGCTTATACCTGACCCCTCTCTAACGTGGTATTCTTGTGCCAGATTTTGCCGTTTGGTTATAGTTATAATTGCATACTTCGATTTGAGAATTGTTATGAGGCTACTATATGGGACTGGAGACACCTTCTGTAATGAAAAAAAACTGTTTGAACTGTGAAATGAGGTTATACAGAAATATTTAACACCAACATTACTATTTGACTTCCCTTTTGCTAGACCACCCAATGCCGTTCTTATGTTAGAG
>LR738714.1:732663943-732699536 GCA_902687465.1 Secale cereale | reverse complement strand
TTTTTTTTGAGACCTAACCCTATCCAGCCCTCCCGTTCGCTCTTCCTCTCCAGCCCTCCCGCACGCACACCCAACCATGGCGGCGGGAGGAAGCAGCCGGCGCCGACGCCTCACCGCAGTTTCCCTCTCCGGCCAAACCAATCACGGCGGGCGGGCGGCGGGCGGCGCCGGCCATGGCGGACGCCGTCAAGCAGCCGCTCCTCCACCACCGGGCGTACCCGTCGCACGCCGCGTCGGCCTCCTCCCCGGCGCTCCCCTCCGTGCCCCACGCCGGGACGGCCGGCACCCCCGGGGCCGCCGCCGCCGCCTCCTTCGCCGGCGGCCGCCGCTTCCCGGGCGGCCTCGACGTGCCCAACCTCAAGAAGCGCGGCGGCGGCACGCGCAGCTGGATCCGCGTCGAGGCCGCCTCGGCCTCCGTGCAGACGCTCGAGGTCGACAAGGCCACCATGATGCGCCGCTGCGAGCTCCCCGCCCGCGACCTCCGCCTCCTCGACCCGCTCTTCGTCTACCCCTCCACCGTCCTCGGCCGCGAGCGCGCCATCGTCGTCAACCTCGAGCAGATCCGCTGCGTCATCACTGCCGACGAGGTGATCCTCCTCAACTCCCTCGACAGCTACGTCTTCCAGTACGCCGCCGAGCTGCAGCGCCGCCTCCTCCAGCGCGCCGAGGGCGACGAGCTCCCCTTCGAGTTCCGCGCCCTCGAGCTCGCCCTCGAGGCCGCCTGCTCCTTCCTCGATGCACAGGTGACCACGCGCTCCCCCCCTCTGAAATCACTGTATATACTTTTGTTGTGATTTGTTAGTCATATGGTACGATGATCCCATAATTATTCTAGTATAAAAAATTTCTGCAGTACTGCGGTTTAGCTTGATCATAGATAGAAATTGGAGTGGGCTAAGTTCATCCGAATTTCTAATATAGATACTAAATGATGTCATGGTGGGCAAACACTAAATTTGGGGTCAGTGCCTTCGATCCCCAAGAAACAAAGCGTGTTTGGCTACTTTCGGGAAAGGAAATGGGAGTTTCCATTTGGGAGTTTATTGGGGGATTATGCTTGAGGAAATCGGTTATTAGTCCCAAACCCATGGTTAGTGTGTGTGTGGTGGGATCTGAGAGGAAGTTCTATCCCACTTGAATTAACAGGTTTGCTCCTAACCAAACAATGGATTATATAGGTTTGCTCCTCGGTGTTAGTTGGATCAAAATTATCACTGATTCTTGCATTTTTGTCTCCTGCCTCCCTTTTGGAGGTGCACTAAAGAATTTAATGAATAGTTGGCGTCAGTCTTCTACATCTGTAATTAGAGATTCAGGTTGTGGCATGTCTTTTGCTTTTGAAATTTTAACACTCTGTGATGCATTATGCTTTAGGAAGGGGATGAAAATCTAAGCTGGTTTAACCCTTGGACTGAGAAATATAGGTCTAAGAGGAAAGGTTATACCAACATAGATCTCTGAATGGAAAAGGCTCACTCTGTAGGTGTTTAGAGGTGACGGTTTCTTGTTTAAGAAGTCACTGCCTTCCTATGTACGTATTCTTTCCTTCTGCAGGTGTTCTCTTTGATGCCTTTCCCCCTTGATAACCAGTGCAATGATTCTTTCTCTGTTAAAATCTTTACACATTATCAATCTCTAATAACTTAATTGATTCTAAGCCCACCAGAAATATTTGTTCAGAAATTGGATCATCTATCTCATATGCTTATACCTGACCCCTCTCTAACGTGGTATTCTTGTGCCAGATTTTGCCGTTTGGTTATAGTTATAATTGCATACTTTGATTTGAGAATTTTTATGAGGCTACTATATGGGACTGGAGACACCTTCTGTAATGAAAAAAAAACTGTTTGAACTGTGAAATGAGGTTATACAGAAATATTTAACACCAACATTACTATTTGACTTCCCTTTTGCTAGACCACCCAATGCCGTTCTTATGTTAGAGAAATAAGAAATTCATTTATTTAATCTTGATATGAGTAAGCTGACATTACCTAGCTGCAAGAGAACTGGAGTAGATTTAGGCTTTGCTTGATGTAGCGGTTTTCCTAATAGCACTTTGGACGTACTATTTTTGTTTTTTCTAGTATATACTAGATCAGTTGACAACTATCTGTTGGGAATATTATAACAGTGTATTTTTATTAGAGTTGGTAAATATTCACAACTAGTCAACTACATGATTCCACAGTGTAGTGCCAGTGCACAACAATCCTAAGCAGAGATCACCGATGTACTGCTGTGCTCGACTGTAGTTTAGGATGTAGTATGGAAATTGTGCTTTTGGTTTGAAAAACAGTACTCCCTCCATTTCTTTATACAAGGCCGCTTCATATTTTTATGTCTAACTTTGACCATTAATTTTACCAAAAAAAGTGAGTTATATGCCACAAAAAGTATGTCATTGGATGCACATTTCCAAGAACTTTCTGATGATATAGTTTTGATGACATATAATCCATATTTTGTTCACCAAAATTATAAGTCAAAGTTTGACACGAAAAACGAAGTGGCCTTGTATACAGAAATGGAGGGAGTAGTCAATAATTAGTGATTGGATGCAAGAATAACTTGTTTGTAGTTTATTCACAAAGCTGCTAACCAGAACATTGGAAGCTTTTATTATTGACAAAACATATCTTGTAAAGACATCATACAAGAACCATCACCTAAATATGATTATGTACCAAAGTCTACACTGATTCTCTAGCTTTTCTTGTTGCAGAAAGTGACAAAGGTTACAAGTTGTACAGTTCATGCTCTTTGAGATACTTCACAGATAGCTCATGCTACCTTATATGCTAGTATTAATCATTACTATTTAGCTAACGAGGAGTCCATTACATTGTGTGTGCGTCCGTCGATGATTACAATGCTAACGAGGAGTGGTGTGTTGCAGGCTGCTCTTGAGAAAGAGAGAGCAAACACGCAGATGCTTTTGGAGGCGGCAAGAAGGCAGGCGGAGGAGAGGGAGAGGGAGCTGGAGGAGAGGACGGCTAGGCTGTTGGAGGAGGAGAGGAACCGGAACGATGCTCAAAACCGGGCCCTATATGACATCTTGGTGGTATGTTTCTCCTGCATATTAGCCAAATCATGCACATAATGTTTGTTCCATTACTAACTAATATGACTAACTCGTGAGAACCAAATGTGTAGAGCATGTGTGAGAAAAGCGGTCAGACCCCTCCGCCGATGCCCCAGATTGCTCCGGCGACCACGGTGAGTTTGATTTGAATGGTCGTTAGTTACTAGTATTCACATTTATGTTGCATCATGCTAACGAGACATTGCAAATGATCTTTGGTGTAGAATGCTTCCCGACAAGCATCAACCGATCCTTCTCGGTCTGCCCTTGGTGGAACCCCGACCGGCCCTTCACCTCACTCTGGCACTGGCGCAGCCTCGACCGGTCCTTCACCTCCGTGATAACGGTATTTTTCTTCTTATTTAGCCTAGTTAGTCCATTTATGACATAATTTAGCCTATTTAGTCCACAAATGACATAATAAGATGAAGAAAATCAAGGAATAGGAAGAAAAGAAGGAATAGGAAGAGAAGAAGAAGATGAAGAATAAGAAAAGAAGAAGAAGAAGAAGATCTTCTTCTTCTTGTTCTTTTCCTCCTCTTATTTAGCCTATTTATTCCATTTATGACATCATTTAGCCTATTTAGTCCACAAATGACATAATAAGATGAAGAAAATCAAGGAATAGGAAGAAAAGAAGGAATAGGAAGAGAAAAAGAAGAAGAAGAAGAAGAAGAAGAAGAAGAAAAGAAGAAGAAGAATAAGAAAATCTTCTTCTTCTTTTCTTATTCTTCTTCTTCTTCTTCTTCTTCTTTTCCTCCTCTTATTTAACCTATTTAGTCCATTTATGACATAATTTAGCCTATTTAGTCCACAAATGACATAATAAGATGAAGAAAATCAAGGAATAGGAAGAAAAGAAGGAATAGGAAGGGAAGAAGAAGAAGAAGAAGAAGAATAAGAAAAGAAGAAGAAGTTCTTCTTCTTCTTCTTCTTTTCTTATTCTTCTTCTTCTTCTTCTTCTTCTTCTTCTTTTCCTCCTCTTATTTAGCCTATTTAGTCCATTTATAACATAATTTAGCCTATTTAGTCCACAAATGACACAATAAGCTTAGTTATGTCAAAAATGGCCTAATTAGCCAGGTTAGCTCCAAAATGACCAAGTTTACCTATGTTAGCTCCAATATGATCCATTTAACCTACGTTAGCTCCAAAAAGACCAAGTTTACCTAAGTTAGCTACAATATGATCCATTTTACCCGCGTTAGCTCCAAAATGACCTATTTACCTAAGCTAGCTCTAAATTGACCTACACACTTAGCATTTTTACCTAGCTTAGCAAAAAATGACATTTTTACCTAGGTTAGCTAAAAAATGACCAAGTTTACCTAGGTTAGCTTCAATATGATCCATTTAACTTAGCTTAGCTCCAAAATGACCAAGTTTACCTAGGTTAGCTCCAATATGATACATTGAACTTATCTTATCTCCAAAATGACCTATTTACCTAGCTTAGCTCTAAATTGGCTTTTTTTAACTACATTTGTTGGAAAAGAAGAAGATAAAGAAGAGGGGGAGGAGAGAAAGAAAGAGAAGATAAAATCTTCTTCTTATTTTCCTCTTCTTCTTCTTCTTCTTTTCCTCTTCTAGCTATTCTTCTTCTTCTAACTTTCATCTTTCCCAATTTGCAGATTTGCTTGAGATGAGGAAGCTTGCATTGATGGACTCATATATTCTCCTTGTGCTTCCTTTTTGTTTATGAAAACATGTTTGGGAACTTCTTATTGTTGGATATGTTGTTGGAAACTTCTTATGTCATATGGATATATGTTGGACTTGAGGAAATATATTGTTGGAAACTTCTTATGTCATATGGATATATGTTGGACTTGAGGAAATATATTGTTGGAAACTTCTTATGCCATATGGATATATGTTGGACTTGAGGAAATATATTGTTGGAAACTTCTTATGTCATATGGATATATGTTGGACTTGAGTAAATATATTGTTGGATATGCTTGTTGAGTATATATGTATTATCTGTGTATATCTATGAATTTCTGTCAAATTGAATGAATTCAATTAAAAACAGGGGTTATATAGGCTCTTTGCCGTCTGCCAGCAGTCGGCAAAGCTCTTTGCCGACAGCAAGCAGTCGGCAAAGAATGCCACGTGGCAGCTCCCTGTTCAACCTGGGAACACTGGTTGCCTATTTGGGCATTTTGCCGACTGCCGGCAGACGGCAAAGAGGCTCAGCTCTTTGCCGACTGCCGGCAGTCGGCAAAGAGGCTAAGGTCTTTGCCGACTGCCGGCAGTCGGCAAAGAGGCTAAGGTCTTTGCCGTCTGCCAGCAGACGGCAAAGACCTTAGCCTCTTTGCCGTCTGCCGGCTGACGGCAAACCACGCCGTTAACCCCTAACGGCTCCCACCTCACCTCACTGCCGTCTACGCTCTTTGCCGTCTGCTGGCCGCAAAAGGCTGACGGCAAAGAGCTTTGCCGACTGCTTCTATGAAGCAGACGGCAAAGAAGGCCTTTACCGCCGCTAATTCAGCCGGACTGTTTGCCGACTGCTAGCAGTCGGCAAAGAGCTTTGCCGACTGCCATTCATGCCTTTGCCGACTGCCATGGCAGTCGGCAAAGAAGCTGATTCCTGTAGTGGTAAGCCCTGCCGCGGGAGGCTGCTACTGCCCGTGCACAAGTTGGGGTACTAAGGTACCCCCACCTTAGTACACCGACACCCTTCTTGGAGAGGCGGATTTGCAACTCCGAGTTGGTGTGGGCATCCTTCTCCCGCGCCACGTTGAGCGCGGTGACCCTTTCTTCGCTCGCCTTCAAGTACAGCTCCGTCTGCGCCACCTTGGCCTCCAGATCCTTCTTGGCGGTCTCTGCGGCAGCTGCGGCATCCCTCGCCTCCTTCAGAGCCCCGCCGATGGCTTGCTCCCGGGCGGTGAGGTCATCCTCGTGGGCATCGAGGTCGACCTTCCGCTGGTTGAGTACTCCTTCCCGCCGAGACAGCTCCTCGGCGGCCAATCGCTGCTGCTCCTCGACCTCGGCCTTCTCGAGGACGAATGCCTGCTGCGCCCCGGCAAGCTCTTCACGCTCCTCCGCCAAGTTGCGGAGGGCCGCCTGGTTGGCGGCGCGGAGCTCCGCGGCGCGCTTCTCCAGGTCAGCTTCGGCCTTGGCAGCCAGAGCCTCCCGAGACTCCAACTTCGCCTGCCTGGCCCGGTATAGGGCCAGGAGCCGGCGAAGGAGTCGCTCCTCTTCGGGCTCGTCGCTGCTGCCGGGCGCGTCAACGACCTTCAGCCCGGCGGAGGCGAGAACCTCCCCGTCAAAGGTCTCTCCCTCCGCGGGTGCTCTTGCCGAGGACGCCCACAGGACTTGTATAAAAACCCCGTTGGCGGCCTCCAGGTAGACGCCCTGCCCCGCCGCGGAGGCGGAAGGGTCGGCGGCCGGTGCAGCGTCCGGCGCTCCTGCGGCCTCCGGGCCAGCAGTGTGGTCGCCGGTCCCTTCCCCAGCCGCGGCGTCGGCGGTCGGGGCGGTCTCCTCGATGACTGGCTCGTCAGCTCCAGCCGTTCCCTCGGCGGTAGTGGCGTTGCCGCCGTCGCCGTGCACCTCCTTCTCAGCGGTGGTCTCCGTCTCCATCAGCTCTGGAGCGGGAGGATCTAGTAGAAGAAAAAGAAAAGAAAGAATCAAGCAAATATCCAAAAAAGACAAATCCAAGAAGAAGAAGTTGCAAGGTTTACCTTCGCGGATCTCTTCGACGACGGGGTCCCTCGCCGGGGAATTTTCCCTTGGCGGCGGAGTAGTAGCCCTTGCTGGCGAAGGGACGCTTGCGCCCTCCCTTGGCGGGGTGCTCATCCTCGTCGGGCTGCTCACCCTTGGCGGGGTACTCGCCCTTGGCAGAGTACCCGTCCTTGGCGGAGCACTGTCCCTCGCCGGGGAGCTCATCCTTGGCGGGGAAGGTGGGGCAAGCGACTCGTCGGGAGCGACTTCCTGGTGCTCCTGCGGCTGCGGCTCCACTTCTGCACAAGACAACAAAATATCAGTAACGATAACAACCTCAAGCGCGCCCGACGAGCAGAAAATTGAACACATAGACTTACGTTGGGGGCTGCGCTGGGGGCTGCTCCCTGGAGCAGCAGGCTGATCCGGCAAGTTTGCCGCTGGCACGTCCTCCGTCGTTGCGGCAGGCTCGTCGTCCTCGATAGTGACCACGGGGATCTTGGCCCTCTTCGCCATCCGCTGGGTCAAGGTCCTGGGAACCAAACAAGATCAGAACCAAGCGAGAGAAATCAAGACAAAATCAATGAGAACAGAAAATGCAAGAGCTTACTCTTCCTCCTCGTCGTCGGAGCTAAGGGCGGAGAAGTCGATCTCCGCCTGGCGCGCTCCAGCGCGAGGGACTGGAGGAGAAGGCTCCCTCGGGCGCTTGGCGGGCTCCGGGGCTGTGGGCTGTGAAGACCCAGCACCGGTCGTCGCCGAGGCCCGAGGGACGTAAGGAGCACCAGAGCCGCTCCGGGAAGATCCCCCTCCGCTCGTCGCTCGGGCTCGGGGCGCCTCCTTGACGACCTCGCTCGTCGTGGTGGCGCGCGCCGCGCGGCGCTTTGGCTGTTGTCGAGGCGCCTGTGGCCTCGCAGGTTCGGCGGCCTTGCGGAGGCGCTTCTTCTGTTGTTGCGGAGGGCTTGGTGGCGGCGTAGAGTTCTCCGAGGATGATGAGGCGTCGTCGAGATTTAGAGACCCGCCAGAGTCTTTGTCAGAATCTCCAGACTCGGCGTCCTCCTCCTCCTCGGCAGGCCCGCTGGACTCGGTACCCTGCCCGGCAGCCTCCCTCGCCCCGGCAACCTCGCTTGCCCCGGCAAGCTTCCCGGTGGGCTCCCCGGCGAACTCCTCGGGCGCAATCTTCAGGAGCTTGAGGATTTCTGCCTCCTCAGCCTGGCTCACAGCGTCCGCCGCCTCTGCTTCATCCACGTTATATCCGAATTCGCCCGCAGCCGCAGCTGCGGCGGCCTCCTCCATCCTGGAGGCAATATATGCTACATCCCGGTCGGTGGTGTCCCGGGTGAGGCCCTTCTTCTCCTCGGCGTTGCGGGGCTTCTCGACTAAGTTGTCGAAGAAGGCTTGCTCGGTTTCCGCTGGAGGCTCTAACCAAGTGGGGACGACTCCATGCGAGTCGCACTCGGGCATCACCGCGCGGATGGAGCTAAGGGCGGTGTTGTTACACAAAGGCACCACTCCCCGGGAAGGTTTGAACCACTCCGGGTGGTTGGGGTCGTGCTTAAACAGTTCCTGAACCATCCCCTTCAGCTCCAAAACAGTAAAGTTGTAATTCAACCCGGGGCGCAGCCTCATGCGATCCGCCGCATTGCCGAATTCCCAGGCGGGCCTCTTCCTCTCCTGCAGAGGGGCAATGCGGCGGCGGAAGAAATCAGCTCCAACTTCTCCAATAGTCAGATTGGCGGCCCGGAGGCGAAGGATCCTGGTGAGGGCGATCTGCAACTTGCTGTCCTCCGGGGCCAAGTCGCTCCAATCCTTGCCGCGCACTATTGGAGTTTTGCGCGGCGAGGTAAACTGCTCGACCTTATCTTCCAGAACCCAGCACCAGTCGGCCCTCCACTCCTCCCACTTGCCGCAGAGCTCTCCTTTCAAGTACGCATCCTTCTTATTCAATCTAAAGATCCAGGAGATGCGCCGGAGAGCGGGTATCCGGACTCTACTCTAGGCGTGAAGAAATGGCGGAAAAGAGCTACGTTTGGGTGGACCCCAACATAGTTTTCGCACAGCCATCGTAAGGACGGCGTTGGGGGTGAAATCTAGGAGGTGGAGGCCGTAGGTGTTCATTACATCGCAAAAGAACTCCGAGTACGGAGGGCACAGACCACAGTGGAAGAATGCGGCAAAGTAAAAGTACCCGCCGGTGAACATGTCGATGGCGACGGCGGGGAGGACTCTGGTGCGGGGATGGGCTTTCGTCTCCCTCGCCCAGAACAAGTAGTACTTGTCCCGCAGTTCCCGCGGACGGAGCCTCGGCGGGAAAACCACCCTCTTCCTCCGCATGGCAGCCAGCCTCGCCGCCTGCTCGGACTTCTCCTTCTTCGTCTTGTCACCCTTCGGGGCCATGGCGGGGATGGCGGGAAGGTCGACGGCGCTGCGGACGCTGCGGACGGTGGGGGAGGAGATGGAGCTCAACTCTCTGTCGGTCCTTGCGGAGGCAAGGTACGGCGGGGGTTTCTGGAGATTCAAGACAGAATGAAGGCAATGGAGGGAAACTGCCCCTGCTTCCTCTGGTTTTAAGGGGGGAGTGGGGGACGTTCCGCATTTCCCATTAAAGAACAGGCCATGATCTCTCCCACGACGCCGCAATCGATGCGTGCCGTTAGGGAGGGATGCGGCGGATACGGAGAGGGATATGGCTCGCCGTGGGCCGCGTGTGCCCGTGCACTGTCTTGGGCCTGGCCCAACAGTGCTCGGCACCGTGTGTGGCCCAGGCCCGGGGGCTCCTGTCGGTGTACTAAGGTGGGGGTACCTTAGTACCCCAACTTGTGCACGGGCAGTAGCAGCCTCCCGCGGCAGGGCTTACCACGCGCTTGCCAATGCCCGCTCTGGTCCCTATGAAGCCATTCAAGAACAAAGTATCCAAGTTAAGAGACAAGGCCCCGGCAAGAGGTGCTTGCCGGGAAGGCCACACCAGGCTCAAGGGCATCTTTTCAGCACAAGACCCTGGCAGGAGGAGCCTGCCAGGATGGCCAAAGAATAACAATTCGGAAGATACATCGTGGCGCATTGTGCGTCCCGACAAGACCCGGAGAGCGGCAAGCTCCCGGGCCCGGCAAGATAGCAACCCCGGCAAGGTACTTGCCGGGGGAAGCCTGTGCTGTGTGCCTGCGCTCCAGCTCTTTCGGCCACGCGTCGCCCTGGGGCCCTTCTGGGGGCACGTGGCAGATGGTTGTGCAGCCTGAGGGACACGCTGGCGAGCCGCAGTGACGAAGCTACCGCCGTGGCGAACGGAGACGCATGGACAGACGCTTTTGGGGTCGACGGCGACGGGCATTCAATGCCCTTGTCCCCCACCGTCAAGGTTAGGTGAAGACCACTGTTCATCCACTGTTCATGCACTGTTACAACTACCACCAGTTTTACGTTTTTACCCTCCTCTAACGTTGACACCTGTCGGTGACCCCTTTGAGCTATAAAAGGAGGCCCATGCACAACATAGAGGGGGTTCGATCCCAGAAACTCACACGCTCCCTCGCTCGGTGTAGCTGGTACTGTAGATCTTCAAGCTCCCGAGCCCAAGAACTTAATACAACCAAAGCAGGAGTAGGGTTTTACGCGTCCGCGTGGCCCGAACCTGGGTAAACTGTCCGCGTGCGCTCCTTGATCTGCTCTTCGTGCTCCCTCCGCTCCCTTACCGCAACGTAGAAGGGGCTCCGGTCCCATAGGTGCTCGTGGGAGGACAGTTTCCCCCGACAAGTTTGGAGGCCTTCTTCTAGTTACGATTCGCCCTCGTCTGTCACTATATATGTTCTAGCTTTAGTCTTTAGTGTCATTTCGAGTTATGCATTTGGAATGCTCCCCTTCCAAGAAAACTAAACTAACCTTGCTAAGTGCTAGCCAGGTGAAAGTCCTTTTTGCTAGTAGTTTTGGTGTTCTCTTCCCTTTAATCCAGTTGAATCAATCGATCAGAAGAACAAGAATAAGAAGGCACTGTACTTTTAATAGGCCCTACTTCCGAGACCTCTGTGTCTATTTATTTTCATTCTTCCCTTTGGTCAGATACTAGAATATAGTATTTTTATTGGACATCCTCCTCACTATTGAAATTAGGGAAAAGCGGATCAGTAAACTATTGCATCTAAGGGAACAGAGCAGCAGATCCCGGGATAAGAAAGATACAGAAATATGGAACTTCACTGCCTTACTTTGAAAGCTAAGCAGGTTATTGACCCACTAATCCGACCTTCCCTCAAACCTTCCACTGAAAAGAGCAGATCCCAGAAAAAAGGATAGCGAATGATCGATTCACCATTGATAGCATTAACCCTAAAAGGAGGGATGAAGCACATGCCACCACATCCACTAAAGAGAAGGAAAAGATAAAAGAGAGGCGCCGGGTCGAAGAAGGTATGGAAAAGGCATTAAAGGTTTGATTCGCTCAAGGTTTTGAACAACAAGTCAGGTAAACCACCAGTTAATACCAACCACGGTTGACTTGATTTTCGATAGATTGAAATGCTTTCAAATTCAGCATGGTTGTGAGATTAATCGTACCCACCCGGCTAGGTCACCTGCGAGACTCGCTAATATACTACTTTCTTTCAGGCAATGAAAAAAAATGGTTTCTATTACCTCACTAACCACTGCTCGCGAGAAGCATGGGGGGAGTCTAGAAGCACGGCGCGAGTCTAGATAGAAGGGTTTTCAATAATGGTGGTTCGTTGCCTCACCGTAATAAGTGCCTTAGTACTTTCGAGTCTAAGGGGCGTGAGTTAGAGGTACAATATTCTTTTTATACAGTCAACTAGCAGCCCTAGCTAATTGAGCATCAATCACTATTTCTCTAAGTCATAACTAGTACCTCCCTTGTGGCGAAACCAATGGTTCACTTGATTTCTAAAGAACAGCTTTCGTCGTACGGCAGGGCCCAGGATATATATGCCCTTCTCTTCATTGCTTTCCTGAAATGCGTAAGTAATCACCTTCGAAATGGTACCAAAAGGCCGGCTCAATTCATCTATTACAGCCTGGTGGAACCTATTCTTCGACTACTTCTTCCTTCGACTAGCGTGCTTAGATAAAATACAACGGTACCTATATCGCTCGCTGTTGAAATTGTAGTTTAGGTGGACTATATGTCTTTACATCTTCTCTGGCCGATCGGGGTCTCCAAAGTAAGCAGAAAAAGGAGTATTGACAGCCATCTTATGTTGTTTGTCGGGATTCATTCTAACCAGAGTGAGCTCACGGACCACCTTCGAATGAAAGTGAACTCTCTTCCTCCGATCTCTATAATGGGTATAGTAACTGCTTTAGCTACTTGTCTCACAATTAAGTTGGTGGGTGCTTGGTCCATCTTTTTATTCCAAAGCTCCGAGGTGAATTCAATCTTATCTTACTGGGGCTCTCCCCTTCGGTTTGAAGAAGACCGCGCATGCTTATTCTCAAACTGGTACATACTTTGGTATTCTACCCTGCATCAAAGAATAGGCCTCAACACTTTGAGTGTGAAATCCAGCTACTCTGCTATCGCCTCCTGTGCGATCAGCTTTCGAGTAAGAAAGTTCAAATGCATTTTTACACCTATTGAAGGAATTGAATGGAATTGAAAAAAAAAGTGGTATGGAGACTTGATATTGTACCAATACTTCAAAGTAGTACAGAGGATACTTCATATTGTACCAATACACATTCAAATCACTATCACCAATTTCTTACAGGATTCAGACTATAATCAATAAAAGCGCGTACTATTTATTACCACCAGGAATGGAAAAAGAGTACTATGTGGATCTGGTGCGACTACGGAAAATGGAGCATTGGTACAACTGATCTTCATAGGAGAGTGGTATGCTTAAAGCCAAGAGTGCGGCTTAAGCACCACCTTACCTTAAGAGCAGTCAAAGCGATAAGCTGGTATGTCACCCTACAACAATTTTTAAGCTGGTTTGCCTCCACCATTGGATTTGGTTGCAGCTCGCACCGACACCTCAGAGTTTGTGTACAAGGTTGGTAGTCACACTGCTTACCTCCTATTATATGTCGATGACATCATCCTTACAGCCTCCACTGATGCTTTCCTTCGCCACATTATCGGTCTTCTTCATGAAGCTCGACAAGAACCTATTTTATGTTTTCTTCTGTATCGGGCCAAAGGGCATGACTCTGACATGACTCTCAATGGCGCTATTCCGTCATCAGATAGCTCGGTTGCAGCTCCGGTTCCAGGTTTCGATTCCATTTGTTTCAGAATTTCTTATAATTGATGTTATGTTAAATTTTGACTGAGGATTGAATAAGTTGGGTCATGAGAATGGAAGTTGAGTCATGTTGATACTAGATCCATGTCTTGATTATTCGACTTTTCCATTCCAATGCACGATAGTATGGATTCCATTCCAAAGATTCATTACTGTGATTTTTTTATATTTCATTGAATTGAACTACCGAGATCTGGAATAGGTGGATATGTTGCAGAGGAAACATACAAGGTATATATACTTTTTAGTTAGTTAATTCCTTAATGACCAGGTGGTTGCACCATGTAAAACCGATTATCAGAGGATACAGATCTAGTTCCTTGCTTAGCAGAGGTAGAGCGGAGTTTGGATAGTCATGAGGTATGTCGAGGAATGATGGTGATTACACAAATAGATAATTCATGTGTTACGAAATGAAAGAGGCTGATAGTAAAACAATCAACAGTAACTAGTACCTTGCTCTAAGAGGCTGAGATGAGTAGGGTGCAGCATCCTACTATTGATGATCTTACCTTCCCTGGAAGGTATTCCCGCAGAGAGAAATCTTTAATTGAACTTATCATCCTGCCTGTCTTCTACTTCTCCTCCTCCGCTTATTGATATTACAATCGTATCTTATGCATTCTCTCCTGACGACTTGGCTTCGGCTCAAGGCCCCAGAGGGAGTGTATCACTATTGAGTTGACTAACTCCAACCTCGGTATAAAATTCTTTATCAGCGGGTTCACTTTTCCAGAATAGAAATTTGTATGATAGATCTACGGCGGAGCCGTTTACCAATGTGGGTCTTATCTTGGAGTTCTAGTATGGGTCGTCGGCCCTTTCTCCTCCTCAGTAGGTGCAAACCCAGGTTCTGTAAATGATTATAACTGCCTTGGAGCTAGATAAGCAAACCTTCTTCTGTTTGAGTATGATGGATGTTACACCCACTGCCAGATACAAGCAAAAGCTTTCCAGCTAAGCTAGGAGTCAGAACGAACTCATGAAGCTATCCTTCTTCTTGGATCTCAAGATTCAAATGTGTCGGGGGAAACTGTCTACCACGAACACCTATGGGACCGGAGCCCCTTGTCTGTGCGGTACGAGGGCGGAGGGAGCACGAAGAGCAGATCGAGGCAGACGCGCGGGCAGTTTTTACCCAGGTTCGGGCCGCACGGATGCGTAAAACCCTACTCCTGCTTGGTTGTGTATTGAGTTTGGGCGCTCGGAGCTTGAAGAAGCAGCTACACGAGCGTGAGAATGATCTAGGTTTCCAACCGAACCGAACCGAACCGAACCCCCCCCCACGTTGTGCATGGGCCTCCTTTTATAGTGCAAGGGGTCACCGACAGGTGTCAACGTAGGAGAAAGGGGTAAAAATGTAAAATAGGTGGTAGTTGTAACAGTGCGGGAACAGTGGAGCTACAGTGCAGAACAGTGGTCTATACCTACTTAAACAGTGGGGGACAAGGGCATTTAATGCCCGTCGCCGTCGACCCCAAAAGCTCCCGCCGTTGCGTCTCCGTCTGCCACGGCGATGGATCCTCTGCCGTGGAGTGCCACCGTGTCCCCCAGGCTGCACAGCCATCCGCCACGCGTCCCTGGAGTGGCCCCAGGGCGACGCGTGGGCCGATGAGCTGGAGCGCGGGCACACAGCGCACCTCCCCCGGCAAGTCTTGAGCTTGCCGGGCTCTGAAGCTTGCCGCTCCCCGGGCCCTGCCGGGGCGCATGCTGCGCCGAGGCATGTCTTCTGATGTGTAATCTTCTAGTCTTCCTGGAAAGCTCCTCTTGCCAGGGTCTTGTGCTAGTGAGGTAACCTTGGGCCTGGGACGGCCTTCCCGGCAAGCTCCACTTGCCGGGGCCTTGAGCTTCTGTCTTGCATACTTTGTGTCTCGCCGCTTGGCCCGGCAAGGCTTGCCGGGTCGCGCTACAGTAATTCCTGCATTTAGTCTGTTGTCTCCTGGTCATTGAGTTGAGCGCTTCCTTGATATTCTTGGGTCGTAGATGTGTCTTAAAAGTGGATTTCTTCTCATCGCCATGTCCTTCCCGCCTAGGGGCTATAACTTCCCGGTGCATGTCCAGGGGTAATGGACACCCCCCTGTTCATTACACCGACAGAAGCCCCCGGGCCTGGGTCGGGCAAGCGCGCATAGTGCTGTCCGGGCCAGGCCCAAAAACATGCACCGGTATACGCGCAGCGACCAGTAATCGACTCTTATGACTTTAGCTGCGTGCTGATGAATGGTGCATTAAAGCTCCCTTGCCGGAGCGCATAGCTCGACGACAAGGTTGAGAGCCCCCTTGTCGGAGCACGTGGCTCGACGACAAGGTTGAGAGCCCCCTTGTCGGAGCGCGTGGCTCGACGACAAGGTTGGGAGCCCCCTTGTCGGAGCGCGTGGCTCGACGACAAGGTTGAGAGCCCCCTTGTCGGAGCATATGGCTCGACGACAAGGTTGGGAGCCCCCTTGTCGGAGCGCGTGGCTCGACGACAAGGTTGAGAGCCCCCTTGTCGGAGCGCGTGGCTCGACGACAAGGTTTGCCAAACTTGCGACTTCAGCGGAGAACTCTGGCGTTCTCGATGCCGGCTTGAGCTTGTGGTGCTTGAGGCTTGCCGGGCCTTGGGCTTGCCGGCTGCCAAAGAAACAATTTATCTTTGGTTAGATCAATCTTTGTGCATGTAATACAAGCGTCTCCATGCTAAATAAATGCTGCTTCCCTCTTGATTAATTCCGTCCTTGCACATATCTCTTATCCTACGCTGTCTGGTAGCCTTGCCGGCGCGCACACTTGCCGCGAGCGCTGGATTCGAGGCGTCAGCAGCCTGCTGGCGGTACTACTACCGGCAAGGCGACTTGCCGGGCCAGAACGCAGCTGCTGAGTTTGCCGAGCGGACTCGAGGCGAAACTAGGCGCGGGCTGACCATGACAAAGCCCCTTCGCGTGCAGATTGATGTACAAGGACGGGACATTAATCAAGACGGCCCATGCCTGCCAGAGGGCTTCCCGGTGCGCACACTTCTGTCGGCAGCGCTTAAGGAACGGGTCCTTAGCGGCTCGCCAGAAACGCCGCCTCCCGGAAAAGTTTTACCTTCCCAGCCTTAGCGCAGCTGCACATATCGCCGAGCGGGCTCGAGGCGACATGGAGCGCGACTGGCGTAGTGAAGGCTCCTCCGCAGGCAAGGGTAAAGAGCAAATAAAAAGAGTAAAGGAAATGTAACTGTGTTTAGTCTCTAAAACTTATCTTTTCTTGCTGCGCATCTTGCATAGCGAGGCCATGCTCGTGATGATGATCGGCAGCTCTATGCAAGGTTATCCTCTGGGGCGCTGCCAGCCCCCGAGCTCACCTCCCATGCGTGTTCCTGCAACGCTAGTCGAACATGTGATGCCTCGACAGCGTTTCAGCACAACAAGTTGATTAGCTTCTAGCTTGCAATTAATATGCTGTAATCTGGACTTCTGCTGAATGCTCCCTTGCTTGCCGGAACACCTTCCCAGTTTTAGTGCAGCTGCACACATCGCCGAGCGGACTCGAGGCGATATGGAGCGCAACTAGCCCCGGAAAGGTTTACCTTCCCGGCCCTAGCGCAGCTACACACGTCGCTGAGCGGACTCGAAGCGATTAGGAGCGCGACTAGTGCAGGGAAGGCTCCTCAGCATACGGGTTCATGTAGAGATTTGAAGAATAAAAATCATATCTAAACAGCAGAAAATACTAAGGTTTAAAAACTTAGCTTTTGCAAGGGTCGTGGGGTCCTTCTCTTTGGACGCCATGACGATCAAGCTGATGAAGAAACTGGCGAATTCGGAGAGGTTGATGAAGAATGCGCCCGCGCGAACGCCGGATCAGGTTCGCACAACCTCGACGCCCCCTACCTGGCGCGCCAAAGATGTCGGCGGAAACTGTCCACCACGAACACCTATGGGACCGGAGCCCCTTGTCTGTGCGGTACGAGGGCGGAGGGAGCACGAAGAGCAGATCGAGGCAGACGCGCGGGCAGTTTTTACCCAGGTTCGGGCCGCACGGATGCGTAAAACCCTACTCCTGCTTGGTTGTGTATTGAGTTTGGGCGCTCGGAGCTTGAAGAAGCAGCTACACGAGCGTGAGAATGATCTAGGTTTCCAACCGAACCGAACCGAACCGAACCCCCCCCCACGTTGTGCATGGGCCTCCTTTTATAGTGCAAGGGGTCACCGACAGGTGTCAACGTAGGAGAAAGGGGTAAAAATGTAAAATAGGTGGTAGTTGTAACAGTGCGGGAACAGTGGAGCTACAGTGCAGAACAGTGGTCTATACCTACTTAAACAGTGGGGGACAAGGGCATTTAATGCCCGTCGCCGTCGACCCCAAAAGCTCCCGCCGTTGCGTCTCCGTCTGCCACGGCGATGGATCCTCTGCCGTGGAGTGCCACCGTGTCCCCCAGGCTGCACAGCCATCCGCCACGCGTCCCTGGAGTGGCCCCAGGGCGACGCGTGGGCCGATGAGCTGGAGCGCGGGCACACAGCGCACCTCCCCCGGCAAGTCTTGAGCTTGCCGGGCTCTGAAGCTTGCCGCTCCCCGGGCCCTGCCGGGGCGCATGCTGCGCCGAGGCATGTCTTCTGATGTGTAATCTTCTAGTCTTCCTGGAAAGCTCCTCTTGCCAGGGTCTTGTGCTAGTGAGGTAACCTTGGGCCTGGGACGGCCTTCCCGGCAAGCTCCACTTGCCGGGGCCTTGAGCTTCTGTCTTGCATACTTTGTGTCTCGCCGCTTGGCCCGGCAAGGCTTGCCGGGTCGCGCTACAGTAATTCCTGCATTTAGTCTGTTGTCTCCTGGTCATTGAGTTGAGCGCTTCCTTGATATTCTTGGGTCGTAGATGTGTCTTAAAAGTGGATTTCTTCTCATCGCCATGTCCTTCCCGCCTAGGGGCTATAACTTCCCGGTGCATGTCCAGGGGTAATGGACACCCCCCTGTTCATTACACCGACAGAATGGAATTTTATCACCCCGGATTTTGGCTTTAATTTCAACTTTATACTTGAGTTAAGCAAGGCACCAGCATGGGAGAGAAGATAGCCCCTCGGGATCGCTTACTAGCCGGCCTGCTTGATTTATTTATGAGGTATCCAGATGGCACTGCACCGGCGAGGGAAAGGGAAGCTGATGAGAGGTAAGGGAAAAGTCCATTTAATGAATAGGTTCACTACAGACTGTACTATCTCTAGACCCCCTCTCTATACTCCCTCATAATATATGGATCCCCCGGATAATATTGATCCTCCAACAGCTGACATATCTTATCTAAACTCCCGGAAACCTGGGCATGGCTTTTTCGAACTTAGTTGATTTCGCAAGAAGCAACTTGAAAAGCACAAAGACTACATCTAAACAAACCTTACGTCTTCGTTTGGCTCATTCTTGCTTATCTCACCCTATTTCCTTACTTTAGCTTAGAAGTAGGCATATGGGAAGTTACACAAAGATGACTTATCGGTTGGCCTAAGCTTACTCGATTCCATTCTTTCCAATATCATATACGCCTAGTGAAATGCATCTATCTCCTCTCCTCCCCTTCTTTCTTTTTATCCATTTTATATACCTAGTCGAAGACTACTTCAGATTATAGGGCGGGCTTCTACCCATTGACCGGGACCGATCAGTGTGTTTGACCTCTCTTGGTATTCAGACCTTGGACTTTTTCGCTAGAAGCTGATCCATTCTTTAAGAGCTCTATACATAAAGAGAAGGCGTATTCACTTAAAGGACTATGAAATCTACCCTATGCCCGAAAAGTCTAGGCACCTAAATAAAGTCAAGATGGGATCCCTGACCAATAGATTAAGCTATCCAATGAGTTAAGAACCTTTTTTCTTCCCCCTTCTCTTCTCCGCTTTGCTCTGTTACTCCTTTTGCAGATGGTTGGTCACCACTCTTAGGCTTTTTGTTCTCTGCTTGTGGTGGGTCTCCAATCTTGATCCGATGCTGACTTAATAGGGAAACCTACCCAGAAAATGCCCCCTTTTCCGGTCCAGTTAACAAACCCTGTAAACAAAAAGCGGAACGAAGAGCTAAAACGTCACCTTTACCCTTGTTAATCCTATTTCTTTCTTACTTGTAAACCCGTCATTCCTTTTTTCTTTCTTTGGTAAGGAAGGGACGGCTATTCCCACAGGTTGATCTTGATAAAATGTGCAGCGGTAAGCAACTAATAATCTCGATGCAGGACTGCCGTTCCCATAGGTTCCTCCTCCAAAACCTTCTTAGGAGAAAAAGACTGGAAGGGCTTATTCCCACTGCTGATTACTGAGAACCTTCTACCGGGAAAGATTTCCTTCTATGCCTAATGGTTTTTGAATTGGAAATGGGAAAGGCAGAGAGAATTTACTCAAATTCCACTATGTTATGTATGCAATGATCAGGTTGCGTCTGGTATGATCGGGGTGCTTTATCTAAACTAGGCAGGATAACTTGGCTAACTTTCCTACTCTGATAGCATCTCTGAACGGCAGGTACCCTCAACCGCCGTAACGAAGGAATGAATCTATTAAGTGGGAAAGAGCCCTCGTGGCAGCTATATCCGCGAGGATTCCAAGTGTTCTAATTCATCTCGTTACAGACCCACATCAAACATGCATCTGCTTGTCGCATACTCTTGCTACTCCAACCTACGCTTCTCACATCGCATCCTTGGTCCTTAAACGACGGTATATTCTTCTTTCCGGGTTCTATGAGCGTAAATGGAGACACTTCCCCCTTCTTCGACATATGAATATGCCTCGCCTCGAAGATAAAGAAATCCTGAGTAAGGAGAGAGATTCTCCACACGAATGAACGAACCGTCAGGTTCGAACTGACTTAGGTTGGACCAGGACCCACCTATCTCCACCAAGAAGGAATCGCTTTGGTTATGCAGTTCAGTTGGCGATAAAAGCCAACCTAATCTGCGGGCCGGTAGGCCAGCCTGAATCATTCTACATCTATCTATTACATTTTTTCCAATAATACAAAAGCAAGAACAGAACGAGGCAAATCGAAAAGAAAAAGGGCATAGGAAGATAGAGCGTGTTTTCTAAGGGGCTTTGAATGACTAGAGCAGTGGCTTCGTCCTCTTCTGCAGCTTTTTGGTGATAAATATTTTCCACTTCTAAAAAATGCGCTTTTGCATCATCAAACGCCTTTTTTGCCAATATTGCTTGTTCTCTTAAGAGATTAGCTTTATTTACTTTTTCCGCGAAACTCTGGATTCGTTGGACTTCTTGTATATGAGCAACCGCCTGAATGAACCTTTCACAATCGTATTTATTTTGGATTAAATCCAGACAGAGATCAGCTGGTCCCTTCTCGCCCATATTTCTAAATAGGAAATCCACCACTATATCCTTATGTACCTTTTTAAATGAAGTTCCTAATAACGAATGCACTATTTTTATTATTTGTACTTCACAATCAGCGGGATTTTCGGAAGGAACTTGCTTAAAAACACTTAGATTTTCCGTGAATAGAACTCGATTGATAAAAGTAAACATTCCTTATATTTTCCTGGTTTCCTCCTATTCCTATTGATCATATGACAAATTCTATTTTTACAAAATAGAATGGGTTGTGCGCTAGACTGATTCAAGACTGGGTCAAGTAGCCTGTTTTCTAATTATCGGATTGAGTGAGACAATCACGTTCTTAAAGCGGTCGGTTAGCCGGCAACACTACCTTCCCCTATTGGCCGGCAATCCGTGATACACATAGGCTCCTTATGCATTTATCGATTGAGAATAGTCTCATCTCACATCAACTCTTTCTCTATGATAATTTTTGAGTGAAAAACAAAACATTGATTTCTAGTTTGATCGGGATTTTTTACTTATTCATAAACAAGATGAAATGAATCGACATGTTAAGCATCTCATCAACTATCGTAGTTAACATACGCGTTTTAAAGTTGCATTTCGTGCTCTTTTTCGTCGCCAGCTAAATCAATCAATTTGACAAGATCATGCATCAATCACCTCGTCCGCTAGGGAAATGCACTCCTGAATAGACTCGATTCCCCGCCCCGCATCAGTGAAATGTCTAAGACGCAACGGAATAGCAATGTTTCTTTCTATATGATAATATGCACCGAGGGGAGGAGTGGTTTCAAATAGAAGTCAAGTACACAGATTCAAGTTAGCCCAGTTTGGTTCCCTGGAAAAGCAGTTCAAAGCAAAGGGTTGACGGGTGGTGGAGTCCCATCCCAGGTTTAGTATATAGCCCCTGTTTTCCAATCCGTAAATGGTGGATTGACTTGCTCTTTATCAAATCCACATTAAAAAGGGGTTTTATCGATCAATGCTTTGATCCGCGCAACTAATTTCTGATTGAACCACTTCCTCGAAAGGACATCGTATCGGTGCCAGAATATGGGCTAGCGGTACACCAACCTCCCACCAACTGCTACGCCCCGCGGGGCTTCTTCCTAGCGCTATTGAAATGATATTCCTATTATTGGTCCTAGCAATATCCCTGGACCAGGGCACGACACCTATCCAACTATGTCTTGTTTCGGTTTCCGGATCCGAATCTTTTGTTATACTTATGTATGGATGATTGTACACAACAGGTGTGGAAAGTGCGATAGAGCTCGAAAATGGATGCCCCTATTTCAATTTAATAAGTGCTTGTGCAACAGCTTGAAAGTTACAGACTGAGTCAAGTGACCTGTTTTTGTCAAATGATCCAGAATTGCACGAGAACCTACAAGTCCTGTTATCGCTCTTAATTCGATAGCCACGGGACAGCCGTTTTCTCGTCTCTCAGCCTTTCTTATACCTGCACTGACCTCAACGGTATCCAACCTGCTAAAAATATCTATACCCATTAGCTCATCACGCCAACAGTTCTCTTGGGTTGACTGAACCTACCTATCCGAAATCCCTGTTGCCAACTTCTTACTACACAGAAGCAATGGAACAGTATCGTAAAGTGAAGTGAAGGAAACAAACCACTCCTTTGGAATTGATGGACTTGACACACAGCCGACGACTGAGATGTGCCATTGTCATCATCAAGATCGTCCATCATGAGTACCTTCTTTTCTGCATCCGTCAGTTCCAGTTTTCCCAGCATGTTTTATTACTTGCCTCGATCGATACCATCCACTTATTTCTCTTTCTCACGGGACACATAAAGATACCAGCGCTTGTGCGAACAGTTGATGCTTGTTAAGCCCTAGCTATCACTTCTCGCGCCAAAGCGTTCCCACCAACTACAAAATACCTTATAGGAGGGGCCCTTGTCTTCAACTAAAAAGAAGCAGATATTGCCGTAAGCAGGAGATGGAAAAGCCCACGATCCATAACTTACTCACTCAGATATTTACTAGAGCTTGGCAGTGAATGAAGGAGACTCCGAACCCTATTTAGATTGCACGGAGGGCTTGGAAAGAGGCCTCTCGTGTAAGATAAGATTCCATTCCTTCCTATCGAAAGGCTCCGGTAGTAGAGCTCAATTCGGAATGTTGATATAAAAAAGGGCAGATATAGAGAGTTAAGGAACAGATGTTGTTGATCAAGTCTTTGGAACGTAGTTAGTCCCATCCCTTCCATCCGGCCACTAGTCTAGTTCGGTCTCTTCAAGGAGAGAAATCCTTTCTCGAGGAGTCCAAGTATTGGATATATTGGTGGAGGAGATAGTCAGTTAAAAGATACCACTACGCGGTAGACAGCTTCCCTTCCTTACTTTTCTTAATAAGCCCTTGATCGAGTAGTTCATCCGAAAGCATTTGATCCATAAGATCAATGCTTGATCTCATACGGTTCAAGATCTAGGAATGAAAACAGCTGCAAGATACGCTTACTTCTTCCTCTTAGTCAGCTTTATCTCATATTGCCTAAGAAGCCGTGGATCCAAGCACTGCTTGCTATATTAATTCTACCTAGCTGCCGCCCACAGGAGCCTAAGGGAAGACGTACGGAGGAATGGTCTTGGGGCATTTGTGACCAGCACCCCATTTATCACCATACTTATCACCACACTCTTCTTTGGGCGCTGCTTCTGTGTCTGGATCTGAAATACGCTGCTTTGGTGGTCCACAACTGGAACTACTTGATCCGCCGACCTATGCTGAAACAGCTGACCTACAGGACCCGTACCTTCGGCTTTCGATAGGACCAGCTTCCTGTATTCTTCTCCCTACTTAATAAGAACCTCTTCCTTATTATGTTCATAAACATAGTATCTATTAGCGATAAAACTTAGAATAATAGCAGAGAGTTAAAAATAGACCCCCGATTGGTAGCTTAGTGAGAGATATTCTCGTGACCCTATAGGTCTGGTTCTTCAATACGCCTTCGTGGTGTGCCTTTTGATTACAATGACTTCAATTCAAAGAAAGAGTGCAAAAAGTCGTAGAGCCAGGATAATGGAATTTCAGAACGGAGCTAGGCTAGAAGGATACTGAAATCCTGAAACAAGTTCTCCTACGCAAGGATCCTATCCTTACCTCGCCCTGGCACAAAGCTAGATCAGACTTTTGGTCAACCGGTAGAGAGCTGAACTGACAGAAATGAACGGTCATGCAACCGTCGAAATAAATCATTTTATCTCTCAGATACAACTTTCCCACTTAATCATAACGGTTTTTTTATTCTTCTTTTCTTGTGGCGGAGATCAAGGTTGATCATTTCAAAGCAAAAGAAAGGGCTATAGATAGAGTGAGTAGGCACATCAATCACTATATAACTCGTTGCACTTAGCTTGACTTCACAGAAACAGAAGACAAGTTAGGCATACGGGAAAGATACCTTCGGTCAAGACGGAGATAACCCTCCATTTGATAACAAGCAAATTACCTTTTCTATTGAGCAGGAACTTGAACAGGATCCAATCCATCGAGCGGAATCATTTGATTCATTTTCACATTATGCCAGGCTTGAGTCATCACTCATGTATGCTATACCGGTTGTTGTCCATTCTTCACTTTTGTGCTCCATCGCCCCAGTTACAAGAGAAAGAGCAAATAAAGGAGAAAACAAGGCCAACTTAACCGGGCGGATACGAGGCAGCTCTACACCGAGCCGACCAATTCCAATCTTTATTAAGTCAAAAGAAAGCTCAAAAAGGGCGGGACAGACACAAGCGAAAAGGTCAGAGAAAATGACCTATGAAGAGAGTGCCTACGTTGTCTCCGCGGATTTGCACTTTAGGGTGTCACTTTCCCACTGATATGCATAAAAACAAGTAACTTGACTCAGCTGATGATAAAGAAGGCTGCTCTACAAGGCTACCTATAGCACCGGAGATCTGCGCGTATGTTTTCTCTCTCCGTCTGGTTCAATGATGGAGTAAAAGCAGGTTTGTTTGATAGCTCTCTATCGGCGGGCAAAGCATTCCAGGGGTGTGACCCGAGGACCACAATGGATAGCGCAACCAAAGGTGTCACTTTCCCACTATCCAGCATCAAACTTATGGGAAAATCAAGTGGAAAAACACCTATTTCAAAGCGTGGGATGCTGATGAATAGAAAACCTATGCTAGGAGGCTTCGCCGATTGCTAAGGTGAGGTAATCAACAAAGCAGATATCGCACTGGGTGCACTGGCATCTTTCCATTGAGTAG
The DNA here is from genome assembly GCA_902687465.1 of Secale cereale. Classification (NCBI taxonomy): domain Eukaryota; kingdom Viridiplantae; phylum Streptophyta; class Magnoliopsida; order Poales; family Poaceae; genus Secale; species Secale cereale. The sequence continues at coordinate 732,674,987 of LR738714.1, read as the reverse complement.
GGTGCTGTTCGCTCCTCTCTGGGGAATTCTTAAACTAACTACCCTTTTTCGGCATGATTTCCTTAAAATTGACTAAGATGAGGCAATAGGCGTAGGAGGCGACAGACCTCTGACTATATGAACGAGAAAGGTGTTATAGGCGTTCTTCCTATCATTTCACAACCACAGTCATCTTTCACCGAAATACATAACATTTTTGGAAGAACGACCAATCGCATATCAATTATGAGTTACCGAAGTTTTGAGCTCCCGGATCTGCACGTTGAACAAACAAAGACACTCTCCCTCATCCGATAAAAATGAGTATTATTTCTCAGCTGGCAACAAAGAAACGCATAGCAGAAGAAAGTAGTTATTCTTGCATCTCTACTACTAGGAAAGTAAGTCATTGACAAAGGACCCAACCCTTCTGAATTCGTTGAGCGAGACCTAAGATCGGAATGAACAGCAGTCGAAACCCTGAGCCCATCGTGTCTGCCAGCTATGCAATGGCTCTACTTGAGATTCCGTAGGGTGAGCAGTCGCTAACCTTTCCTTCGGTCAATCACGAGAAATTTGCGAATCGAATCCGTTGTCATTAGAGTGATCAACTATATACGCTAATTATTCAAACATATGCTCTCCGGTGGAAATGAACCACGAGAGACTAAGCCCTGCCGATAGCAGTAGAAGCGTTAGCCACAGAGTGACTTTTTAATTGACACCCACTAGTGGTCAGTTTCTACTTCCAAGTTGACTGGACCAGGTACCACATTTACCATAGGATTTGCTTATCTGACGAGGTCCCTCGAGTCATCTCTGCCACTTGAAATTTCTTATGAGTTGTTCTTAAATGCTCTTCTTGGTATGAAATTGCCTACCTTCCTTAAGTCTTGCTTTCCCGAGAGCCCTCATTTCATAAAATTCCACTGGCCAGTTAATTCATTCTGATTATTTTTCAATGAAAGTTGCATCCGAACATGTTTCTCAACACGAAAAATAAAGTCATATGGAGTTGTTAGTGAAATCAAGTTCTAGCCAAAATAGTGTACCATCACATGGTTTTGATACTAAGCAGGAAAGTATAGGAATGCAATGAGGAAAGACAGATAAACACATCACCTCGTTTAAGACTTTCAAAGCATCAGTTGAATGACTATTCTGCTCCATTCCGAAATACGAAAAAATATGTCCCTTATTTGAGATCTCTTGAGATCAGCTATTTGCTAATATGATAAAGGTGGACGCTGTACTTGTCTGAAAACAGAAACTATGATGATTCACATTACTGGCTTGCTGTCCTTTGGCGGGAAAGCTAACAGGTGAACTTGCTCAACATAAAGTGGAAGGAAAGTGTAGTAGAGATATTACTCGCTGTGTGAGAAGATCTACTTGAGACCTCTGAACCAACTTCATTCCACAGGAACGAAAGCTGAATGAAAGTACTCAAGCTTCAAACTCCTTGCTAACGGATAAAAGGAATCAAGCTTAAAGGACTATATGACTAGCTCTTCCACATCCTCGCCACCATTCATAAGGCTTTCAAGGAATATTGATATATCTACAGAAAAGAGAAACAAACATTCTTAGTTGGTCCACTATTAGCGAGGCCTAAAGCCTTCACTTCATTAGTCAAGGAATAACACTAAAGTAGCACCCCTCACTACATTCTTGTTCACTGAACATAGATCTCTAAAGAACAGTGCACTGGTACACGATATGATCTGTCGTCATGACCCATGAACTGAGCTTCTTACTAATCAAAATGGTCCTCTCAGCATGTTTCAAGGGAAGCAAGAGATCATTTTCTCAGGATATTAGTCACCCAATCTTCCCAATAGTATTCCTTAACTCATGAATTGATACACTTGTTCATTCTCTTTCTATTTCCACTGGTTTCTTTTGTTCACTTGCAATGCGGCATTTGAATCCATTTTACTCCACTTCTCTCTCTTTTCTTCCTGATATCCCTTTACTAATACTTGCCCACCTCCTCTCATTGAGCACTGTCTTCAGCTAAAGCAGGTTTCTAGTTTGCTTTGTTTGCGGACAAGAAGGGAGAAGTGAACTACTGACTAAACCAGAACTCATACTAGCCCATTCCTTCCCAGAACTGCACCGACTACAAGATGTATGAACCTATCGATCCACTTGTAGGGCGGAGATTGTATTTCTCTTTCGAGCGTTCAAAGCTCCAAGTGCTAGAATCAATGGATGCATGCCCAGCTCCAAATATAGATGCAAAGCCTCCAGACGGTGCTGATTCGGGAAGTAGTTGCGGTCACGTTTTCTTCTGGTGGATGGTATCGATCAGCGTTTGAAGGAAGCTCTGTTTTCCTATCAGCATTAGTCAGCTTTTGAGTCCTTCAAGCGAGTGCCGCAGGGAAAGGAAGAGTATTTCATCATGGCTATTTATTAGGACTACTTGGATAAGTTAGGACAGTTTCTCTAAGGCCAGCTATTGAGGTAGTCGGTTCATAGGATGTCATAAAATATGGGTGTAGGAAGCCTAGACTCTGATTACCGATTATGAAAGCGAGGACTCTTTTTCTCTCTCCCCATTAACGAAAAACTATCTTAACCTCCTTCAACAAGTTTGTTATCTACAAGTAAGTTAGAGAATTCCTGTTGTCAAGCTAGTTATCTTATACAAGACTTTTCTAGGCGGCATCGTCCTGATTCAAGCTATTGATCAACCTTCACTTTCACTTACCGAAGGGCGTTCGAAGCACCCAATCAAGGGTACTTCTCTCTAGCTTACAGAAACAATCACTTAGGCTGACGATGAGAAGTTTCGCCCCATGGCGAGTAAGATGTTATCCAATCAATGGGAATGAAAGACATAGATAGCGAGCGGGCTACCCACTCTAAACCCACGCCAATCCTTACCATTGGTAACTCTAATTACAAGCCTAATTTGGAACAGAATACCGGTATTTTATTTTGATTCAAGCACACGAGTCCGATCTTCGGTTAGTCAGATCCATGCATCGAAGATGGGAGCTAGCCAGGAACTAGATATGGTATTCTCTTTACTGCGCGCGATAGCTTAGTAAACTATTTCCCGATCTGTTCTATTGGGCTCACTTCTGCTTATTCGCGTAGAGAGGCATATTTCATTCGATTTGGCTTTAGTTAGTACTTTTTAGGGCAAGAGTAGGATTCAGGGAAGGAAGTGCTTCCCTTTCACCTGCTGATTGATTCTTATCTAAAACGATTATGCTTGGTCCTATGTAAATAAATGTCACATGCTATGTTTTTCTATGGCCTAGAAACGGCTTTATCCACCTGTTGTAGGGAATGCCTCAATGCATGTGTCTACCCACTCTTTTGTGTAATATGCTGGAACTCTCTCTCACCTCGAAATGCCATTTATAGATAGTTAGAATGTGCTTGCTGATATCGAAACACTCCTGGGGACGCCTGACCAACTTGAGATGCTCTTGTAGAAAGAACTCTATTTTGATCTAATCACGGGAACAACAGCTTTAGGGTAGTATCCCACAGCTGGCTAATAAATATGCCTTTGCAGTCGTTATGAGCGATATCTTGGCGTACCATTAAAGGGAGTCAGTGGGCACCATAAGTAGTAATCGAGAACTTGATGAACATACCAACCAGTATGTGAATCCGTAAGTGGAGGTTTTTTAGGCTATATCTAGCTTTCCCTGCCTGGTGAGCCTAGTCTTTCCATGATTTCAGTTCAGAAGGACTATCTCAATGCCATATACCAATCTCAATCCTCCAGCTAATAACCTATCACACACAGAGTGATATCTCCCTTTTCTCCATCTGCAGAAACTCCCTTCCCTATGTGACTTCAGCTTTCACCGGATGCGGAATTCTCGTTTTGTCCTTGGCTTATTCTTTCTCATGTCTCTATATAGGTATTCTTGTCTCTCTGCTCTGTTGAGCCTTGTTGCCATTTCTTATCTCCGGCTATGTGCCGAGCCCACCCGATCCTATTGACCAGTGCTGTCTGACCGAAAGGGAAAGATTGGGGAGAATACCTTGAGTTTGCCTTTTCCTTGGATACTCAATGGATTTCCCACGGCATTCAGGATTTCCTGTTTCCCCGAGAAAATCTTCCAGTTCCGGTTCAATGAAGACTATGCTTACTTTCCTTTCTCTTACCAGTCTGTGTTCTATCATGGACCTGTATTCCGTTCCTCGAATCGAGACTTTCTTTTGGTATGATTTTGATACGAGTTTTCTATCAAAACTCTATGCCATCAATCACTATCCCCGGGGATAGAATCCAGCTCCCGGCGTACCTGATAACTACGCTGATATATGTCAATTCATGGAAGATGCTCAGGGGAACGAATCCATATAGGAAACCCCTCTAGGGGAAGGGACAACTGGTTAGTTTGTGTTAACATATCAAGGGATACAAATCATTGCCAGGTATGGTGGGAAAAAAGCTACCTATTGTATTTTTCTTACTCCAGTGGGCTTTAACTAGACCTATTTACTTAGCTTGATCTTTGTGCTCTCGGCATAGGTAGGATGTATCTCTGGATTATCCATGGTATGCTTCCATTGTTGCACCTTAGCCCGGTATAGTAGAAGGCGATCCATGCTATTCATGAGTTGATAAGCTCCATTCCATCGATAGGGATCAACCCAGCTGCATAGCTTTAAGATCCTAAGCTACACCATAGCCAAATCAACCAACGTCAGGGATTCTAGCTCAAGATCAGGAAAGAGCTTCGTTCCCTCCCGCCTGCTGGCTAGAGTTATACCATCCACTCTTGCTGCTGACTGTGAAGTAGCGTAAAACCCTCTATCGCGTCTGTTTGTTTGCCGTTGTACGAAAGTCTATCGATTCAAGAATTTGCAAATCCCTTGGGTTCTTTGCCGAGGTTAGCCTAGCATTGGAAGCCCTGGTGGATAGCCTTGCTTTTAAGAAGAGGATTATGATGTAATCACTACAAACAATATGGTAGCAACCACCTTCCATTTCACTAGAAAATTACAGTACTGCTTTAACGTTCTTTAAAGAGAATTTGGAGAACCAACCCTTTCCCCAGATACGAATAAAGGAGACTACTTTCTGTATAATTGTGCTTATGTAGCTAGAAACCCATTTTATGTTTCTGTCATTTTCCCAAATGCTCGCAGCATGTAGTAACAACAACCAACTTGGTTGGTATTATATGCAGAGATTACCTCATCAGCTAGATGCCTCAGCTAGTGGTTATCAGCTAATAAGCTACTTCGAAAAGACTAGATACTGGAGAACATGGTGGAGGAAGTAGCAAGTGATTTCTTCAAGACGACGCTCTTCATTGTTGCAGCTGGATCCAATGACATATTCTGGAGTATCTTTCGCCTTCAGTACCGTTCTTTGGATGAGAGAAGCCTTATCCTTCATACTTTCTGGACGTGTTGGTGTTGGTTTCCAATCTGTCATTTTATCAGAAGGTTCCGCCAATTTATCACTACTGTAGTTTAGTGTCGCTTGCTCTTGTTTGCTGCAGACCTCTATATTCTTTCCATCGATTAAGAGGCTAAATGAATAGGGTGCTCGAAAGTTTGTTGTGTCCGACGTCGGGGAACTCGGTTGTATACCGTACGTTCGTGCTCTGGAGATACGTACGATATCGTGACGGAGATCATTCCGCACTACCGTCAATATGGTAAGCTTTTCTTCCTCGCTGCTTCCCGCAAATGATGTGCTTCAGACTTCTGAACACGAAATGGCAATACTTAGAATCCAATTATTGCTTTGTATTAACACCTCTGGACGTTACCTGAGCTGACTGTGCGTATGAAGAACCCAGTGGTAAACGAAACTTTTGTTCATTGACTACATTGCCTGTTTTTGATAATGCGCAGGACCCGTGCAGCGGCGGCTGCTTCCCTCTGTTCCTCTGCTTTGGCGCAGCCAAACTCCTTACTCTTCCTCGTCAATTTCATTGCCTTAATGGCAGCAGTCTGATCCCTTTCTTCGATAAATGGAGCCGTGTGACAGCGCAGGTAGTCGCATAGTTTCATTCCTTGGATGGCTAATGCTTAACACTAGTCAGATACCATAAGTTATGGTAGTGCTCGCTCGGCAAATTCTATCGGTTCAGCAGCGTCCTTAGTAGGAGCGGAAGGGATGTAGCGAGGAGCCGAAACCTACCGTTGCGGAACCGTCGAAAAAGCTGAAACCTAGGGTATTCCCTGATCTGATCTGAACTTCAATAAAAACCATTGCCTTACGTACCATTGGCTGGGAAAGGAAGGTGCCGTTTGCCGCAAGTAGATCTAGCTGATTGACTCATTCATAGTTGAAAACTAATGCATCGAACCCTTTGCCGATCAAAAGATTAGAAACCGTCCTCCTTTTACCGGATACCCTTGCCGAAGAAGGGCTGTAAATATCTCGTACGTATGTTTCCTAGGATCTACTACATGAAAATGCAAAAGTATTGGCTTGAGTTCTTTCGCGATAGGCCCTTGCAAGAAAATGCTTTGAAGATGAGGATTCGGTGGGGATGACATTATCGCCATACACTATTGGATTTCTCCCGGGCTTTGCCTTTGCTGAAACTGTTCCGTTGACATCCTTTCCGTAGAACTTATCTTCTTGGAAAATGGAGGATATTACCTTTGATTTTGTTAGAGGAGGTAGGAAGCCGAGCATTGGGAACTAGCCGTTATAGGGTTTCGGAAAAAAGGGTTGATAACTCCCTTTGCTTTGTCAATTAAGAAAAATAGAATGTGCTTACCTTCGTGATATTCCCTTTTCTTTGATCCTTTTGGTTTTGAACTGCGCTTTGCCCGTACTAGGTCTTGAAACTTAGCTTCAACCTCTCTGTAGGAATGAAGGTTCCTGTCATGAAATTTCTCGTATGATAATGAATCGAGTTTTGAAACACGGTTGTTGTAGGGAGTTATTTCTTTCTTAAAGGAAGGCTCTCTGATCCATTGGGTGAAGATTCAATGGTTCTATTCATCCTATTCCTAGGTCGATCCGTTAACTTGGGTTTTGTTTACCAGTTGGTTAGGTCAACTTGTGGCATAGCTGTATTGGACGCGATACGGTGAACGAGTCCCTTTTTGCTTTCCGATACTTTCTTGAAGGAATAGCATCTGAGTACAATAGTGTAGAGTTCCCCGCACTAAACATTGCAAAGAGTCTAAAAGAGGTGAAAGAGCTATAAAGAACTAAGGAAGAAGCCATTTGAAGCACTAAGAGGAAGATGTCTCACAACCAGCCTACGGATAATACATGCCGATATAGGAATGAAGCATGCATAAACTCGTAAGTCAAATAACAGCTAACAGCTAACGACTAGAAATCTAGCAAATAGGATGCTTTGTCAATTGAAGGCGGATAAATTCAATAATGAGGGCCGCCCGCAGATGATAGCAATTCGTCTTCACTAACAGCTAACGACTAGAAATCTAGCAAATAGGATGCTTTGTCAATTGAATTAGTAAGTTATCCTGGTCTAGAGGGTGTTCTTCCTCCCCACTCTAGAGGCTAAACCAGTTAGAAAAGCGTCCCCCGGGAGTTCCGCAGTAGTAGATGACGTTCCTGGTACTAGTAGTCCATAGAACTAAGATTTGCATGCATGGTGGGTAACAGCACTGTATCTATCTTTTGCAGTTTGTAAATACATATCCCAAAGTTGTAGATTCTGCTTCTTAAGGGCTGGGTGTCAAAGTCCTCAGTAGGTGGTTTGGTCCTTCAAATGCCTATCTGTTGTAGTAGTCCCCAAAGGCGGAGCTTTATTAGTTGTAGGTGGACGGACCTCAAGTCCTTTCCTTTCTCTAATGCTAATACCGCGGCCTGTCATGATTGCTATTAAAGATGAAGGCCATACTGTAGTCATAAGATTGCGTGTCGTGTCGTTATTCTGTATCGTGTACAGATTCTCATATGTGTTGTCATTCCAATACAGCTAATCCATGAACAGCTAACCATCGTACTGTCAAAATGGGATAGGTTCGATCTATGGTCATGGAAGGCCTCCTAAAAAGATCTACTACATTCATCGAGTTGTTCCAAAGAATCAAAGTGCCCAGTTATTAAGAAAATCCCTTGTCGGCTTTCCGTGAAATATTCGTTTGGCCAAGGACTTCCATAGCTGTTCCTATTTTAACTAGGTAGGCCTTCGGTATATTCATGCTTCCTTCTATCAAGAGCATTGTGGCAGTATGAAATCCTTCCTCAGCCTTGTTTATAATTTTCACCGGGCATATCCGATTTTTGGACACTTGCTGCATCCCTTTTCTTGCTGCATTAGCTTAACCGTTCGCTTCTTTCCATTGCTTCAACGCTTGTTTCAAGCAATAGTCAAGAGTTACTAAAGTAGTTTGTCCTATTCAAAGCTATAATCAGTGAATAATATGCACACAACAATAAAGACTGTTGTTTTTTCTAGTGAGAAATCAAGTACTGTTTTTACACAGCTATAGCGTCTGAGAATTTTACAGAAAAGCAAGGTTCAAAGCCCACGGAGCGGGAGGTCGACATTCCTTCTTCTTTCCAAGCTTCTGGTGGTATCTATACCTTTCGAGACCAAGCCCTGCTACAATTCATTGCTGGAAGAGACTGCTAGATTTCTTTTTCATAGTTCGCTTCAGGGTTGTAGATAATGCTCTATCAAAGAGCGCCAGCGTACGTGCTCAAAAGCGTTAGTCAACTAGCTACTTGTCCTTGCTTTTCTCTAGTGTGCCCCTTCATTCAATCTCTAACTCAATGTCTACCCACATACCTTTCCTTTCTGAATCAGCAATAGCCGACTCAGGGTAAATGCTTTTCCCAGCTCAAAGGCGATGACTAGTAGATCAGGGGGTACCTAGAAAGCGAACAAATGTTCCCATGGTCATGATTGTTGACTAAACAGCCCTTTCTCTGATTCCCCTTGCCGACTTTGAACGAACTCATGCTTGAATGAGAACAAGCGATTTGGGACTTTGGTCCATGAATTATAAGATCATGAACAAACCGATTATGCGACATCTCTCTTAGCTTATAGAAAGAGCGGAAATACTACAACCGATATTGCGACATCTAATCCAAACAGCGTATCAGCGACAACCCTATTCTTTCTTTCCTTCCTTGCTTATTTATTCTATTATTCAGCTTGCTGTTGCAAATAAGTAAAGTAGTTTGAAGTTCTCTCATATGCATTTGCATTTCATTTAGTGTTGAATATCCAAGAAAAATGAAGGCTGGCAACGCGCCCTCCCTTCTGCTACCAATCAATGCGTGGAACTAAATCTCCTATTTTTCCAAGTGAAAGCCGGGCTGACGAATAACCAACCCGCAATGAATAAGGAAGGTATAGTAATGCTATGAATAACCCAGTATCGAATACTGGTAATAATATAAGCAGAAGAGCGTTCTCCCGTGCTTCCAGGCATGCTGAGCTCTACCAATTTTTGTACATTCAAAAAGGGGAATTGATTCCTTCTCTAGATAGGGCGGGAAAACTAGACTATATAAGAGTTGATACATAAACGCACATATAGTAAGTATTTTGGTCTTCCTGCGAGACTGTTCTTTTCGCTGGAGAAAGAGAACACTTCTTTTCACAGGATTTTTGTAAGAATCAATAGGGGCCGCGTATTGGTTACCAGCTATCGGAACACAGTATACGCCTTTGTAAGCGAAAATGTCCAGTAAAGCCTATCTCGCTTTTAGCCTTCATGGTGAATGGCCCACCCCTTCTTTGAACCTTTTCAATGATCGAACGAACTTACAGATATGAACTGAGTGCCATTTGATGAGTAAGATAGAACAAGGGAGAGGGATATGGAAAGGATGAAGTAATGAAAGAGGAAGTCATACCGGTTAATGCTACAAGTGCCTACCATATTTCTTGAAATAATATTCATCATAAAGATTCACAACACTATTGGCTGCCTCGCCAGGAGTTTGGAACTGGTGCTTCGCGTCGGTTATGACTTGAATTATGCAGTTTAGCTCCACTAAATCAACCTGTGGCACTGAGTGTATGCATGACGTGTAGGCCAAGTTGGTCGTGGTATTTTTGGTTAGTGGCTTTGCGGTGCATGCATGATTAAACGTGACCAAGTTGGATCTTTTTTTAGGTGAGATATTTTTCTGTAACGTGCACGCATGTGACGGATCTACCATATTATGTTACACAGATCAAACGGTTAGAGATTAAAAATAATACATGATCTATCCAATCGAGGGTCACTATTTTCTGATTAATGTGGAATTTTCTAGCATAATTCTCTTCTTTCTGGTTAATCCGTCAAGTACTTTTTATATATAAATAGATGATATCGGCTAGTGTTCACATGCATACTGCCTAGTATATCATTCCTTGTATACCATACAGCAAATAGGACTGCATTCCTATCCCATTGTATTTGTCTAAACTTCAAAAAAAAAAATTCAAGTTTGCAAAGTTGTCTGAACCATGTGCAGGGGAGACAAAATAAAGTAGCTGTCAAGTTTTTTTTAACACAGCTAATACAAATGCGCATACACTCGTCCCTATGAACGCACACATGCACACCCTACCCCTATGAACACCTTCGAGAGACTGAATCAGCATATCATTTTGAGATTTACGAAGTCATTGTAGGCGCCTCGTCATCGACGGGAAAGTTTCCAGCCGCTGAAAGCGCATTGCCGGAAACCCTGAAATAAATCAAGAATAATGGAACCACCAAGACTTGAACCCAGGTACGCTGGGGATACCACTGTCTCTCTGTCCATCCAACCACATGTTGGTTCGCAAAGTGGTTTTCAAGTTAATTGTACCAAAACACGTTCTTATTTTTTTTGAGAAAAATGATACCATCTTAATATTCTACAGATTGATAGATGTATTTCTAACATCTCAGCGGCGACTATCAGCATGACAAAAACGTTTTACTCGTACTCGCGTCCAAGGACACGAGGGTTTCCCAGCCGCCTTCACCTCTCATGGCCTTAGTGCCATGGAGGCGCAATGGATCATGACCCATTCCAGTGGGAGGGCTCCTCCTCCATTTTCAGATGTCTTTTATTTAGAGTTTGCGTCCTGCCTAGGAATATCAGATGGCGGCAGTTAGATTTTAGGGGAGTGCCTAGCTGGGGGGGGGG
>LR738714.1:732634736-732663876 GCA_902687465.1 Secale cereale | reverse complement strand
GGGCACTATTACTTGTTTAATGCGAGTTGCAAAAACTCGAGCACGCCAACAGTACTGTCGTAAATGGGCCGGCCCAAGAAACGTAGCTGTGTGTGATGCTGCTTCGTTCGCTTCATTTTGATCGCTGGTTGTTTCAATTTTTCCGTGTTCTACTCTCATTTATATTATGAAATATTCTTAAATATAATTATTTATATTTAAAATGTTTATGCAGTGTCAATAATCATTCGTGCACTGTTTAACAATATTTGACGGCATCGCGCATGCATTTTGAATAAAATGTTTATGAAGTTTTTAAAAATGTTTGAAAAATGTAAAACACTAGTCGCGTGTTTAAGAAAAAATGAACCATTAGAAAGAAGTTCGTGACAATTTAAATATAAATAGTTTTAAGATGTTTACACAATGCAAAACAATACTTGTGTAGTTCAAAAAAATGTTGTGAAATTAAATATATGTTCAACCTGTATTTGAATTTTTTAACACTTATTACAAAAGTACGGTCTAAAACATGTATTTGAAAAAAATGTACAACTACTACTTGATTAATGTTTAACACTTATACAACAAAATTACATTGTGTATTGAAAAATGTAGAAATAATTTTTAAAAATAAAATAAAAGAAATAAAATCCATTAAAACTGGTGAAGGAAACATACAAAATAAGGGAACTCTTCGAAAGAATCAGAAAAATGAACATCGAAATAAAAGGATGACCGAAGAAAACGAAAACATGAAAAAGAAAAAGAAAGAGAAGAAGAAAAGTGGAAAACCCGAAAAATCATGAAAACAAACGTTGAAATTGAAAAAAACTGCAACAAAAAAAATGAAACCCACAACAGAAACAAACAGAGAAATACCGATAAAACAAAACGGTTACAAAGGTGCAGAAAGTAATTCCATGGATAGGACTGAGAAAGTAACTTGACAACACTAGTTAGCGTGCACGTGCGTTGCACGTCCCAAACAAATCGGCACACGAAAGTCATTCGTTTTTTATTCTGAAGTGCCGATAATCCCTGCCTCTCTTTAGGTCCAGTTCAACACAAACCCCATATTTATCTTATGAGGATGTATGTGAGGTTGGAGTAGAGCAAAAAGAAATTATAATCCAAGCAGAAATTGCAATAGTATAGTAAAGATTTAACAATGTCTAATTTATTCTGTGAACTTGGAAGGACTTATAATACATATATGCATTGTCCAGGTGAACATGTCAGAGATGCAGACTTGGAACAACTGAATTTGTTCCCTCCTGGATTCATACTACATGTACTGTGCAGAATTTGCATTGATGGGTTCGACTACAGTGCCATGGTGGGAGTTACAACAGGCACCACTAGCAAACTTGAAGAGTTCGCCAGTAGCAAGGACCATTTTGCACCCATTCTGATTCTCTCATCCCAAGGAGTGCAACATTATTGAACAAACAATGAACAAATGAAATTTATTGTGACATAGATGGCATGCAAGCCACACTTTCTCGACGATAATCTAAGTTTTGGCATGAGGTAGATCTTGCGCTAGAATAGTAATTGTTTTGCAAAGCTAAAAATAAAAAAAAATCCAGGCAAAAATTTAGGAAGACTAAAGCCACACAACAAGGCCTTGCTAATGAGATGAATATACACCATCAGGAAAAAAATCATACCAAAAAGGCATCCTATACAAACAACAAATTTCTATAAGCTCCTCTTATCTTCCTCTCACATTTTTCAATGATTGCTTACACAATGTACATATCGAAGACTTCATTTTGTCCAATACAAAAGACATCATCTCTTTGGGCAACAACCAGTCCTATCAGTGAAACTAGATAACAGAAAAGTTGAGCTTGAAACCATAGTAAACCATGCTGCTAACTGCTATTTACTCACATTTCACATCAAAGAAAAGAAGCTAACTGCATATTCAATTATGAAGTGCCAGAAAAGAAACTAAAAATTACTGAAGAAACTTTCTGTTACAGAAAATAATTTTGCTTCCCTCAAAAAATAGAGATGAATAAAAGTTGGTCAACAAAACTAAAAAAACTCAAGCCATGGCCAATGAAAGATATAGAAAGAACACAATTCCTTCTTTGCAGAATGAAGTTGGGGATGTTATTTCAGAACATCAGCAGATGGCTGGGATGATGTGGGAAACTTTCAAGGTTAGAATGGTGTTGCCAAGGGTATTTATATAAAATTTTATTTGGAAACATTGATTGATAGAGTTGATGGTTTGGACGACCTATCTGCCACTTTCCTGTGGAGGAAATAAAATGACATTCTCAAACATTTTCCTATTGATAGAGCCCCTAGACCTGATGGCTATATTGGTCTTTTTGTTAAGAGATGTTGGCATATCGTCCTACATGATTCCTCTAGCTTTTTGATGATTTTTATGATGGAAAGGTCAAACTTAGTAGCATTAATGGATCCCTCATCACCCTGATTCCAAAAAATCTATCCCTAGAGGGCCCCAATGATTTCAGGCCCATATCCTCAACTAATAACTGCATAAAGTTTCTCGCAAAGCTCCTAGCTAACAGGTTGCAAGATGTAATTTTGAAAAGCATTCACAAAAATCAGTATGACTTTTTTAAGTGTACATCCATTCGGGATTGTATCACTCGGACACTCGAATAGAATCATCAATGGCATAATTCCAAGAAACCAAGTTTAATTGTCAAACTAGAGTTTGTGAAGGCTTTTGACACAGTTGATCTCATTCTCCAGCTTCCACATCACAAGGGTTTTTATAGTAAATGGTTTGGATGGATCAAAGAGTTAAAAATTCTAGGACATCATCTATCATCTTAAATGGGGTGACTGGTAAATAATGTATTTGCAAAACAGGTATCAGGCAGGGTGACCCCATATCTCCATTACATTTTCCTCTTGGGGCGGATTTGTAATAAACACTATTCAATAATATGCTGAGAAGACAGGTGCTATCTCTCCCTTTGGAAACAAATGCACTACTATGGAAAAGCTTATAGGCAGATGCTTACTAGTAGCACGGGTTTATACCCCTCGCTACTGCTACTTACTAGTAGCGCGGGTTTTTACACCTCGCTACTACTAAGTTGATAGTAGTAGCGCAGGTCTTTACCCCTCGCTACTCCTAAGCGGTCTCTACTGTGCCCCACGAGAAATGCCATAGTAGTAGCGAGGGGTATAAACCCGTGCTACTACTAAGTTGGTAGTAGTAGCGAGGCCTATAAACCCATGCTCCTACTAACTACATGGTTTTTGAAGAGCCCTAAAATCATCATCTCCTCCCACAAATCCTTCCTCTCCACCGTCACTCCTCCCTCTCTCCATAGGCTCTCACATGGACCTCCTACGCATGCGCGCCTCCTCCTCCATGGCGCCAAAAGAGGCCGTCGCCTCACGCCGCCAGCATGTCGGAGCTCGCCGGTCTTCCCCGCATCTCCATGCCACCACGCCGGAGCACCTCACCACTGGCGACCAACCCCGCTCCTACCTCCATCTCCTTCCTCTCGCCCTCGTTTTTATTTTTCTTTCTCTCCCTCTGGTTTGACTCACCCTGCCATGTCCTTGCCCGTGTAGGTGATCGCCATGGTCGACCAGGAGCTCGTTGCCTTGGCTACGAAGAGGAGACCTACGCCGACGCCTTACTCGGCCCTCTGCAGCAGCCGGCGCTGGATCTGGTCTGCCGCTGCCCCTCCGCAGCTCCAGCGACCCCTGTCGGCGTTGGATCGAACCATTGCTGCCATTGACAACACGCACGGGATCGAGATTTTTTTGAAATTAATAGTTGTAGCGCGGGTGGCACCCAAACTACTACTAAAAGACATAGAAGTAGCGCGGGCGTACCCGTGCTCTACTACAAATTAGCTCTAGCGCCGTAGTAGTAGCGCGGGCGCGCGCGCTACTACTAGCTATTTAACCCGCGCTACTATTAGGCTTTTCCCTAGTAGTGAGGACAAAGAATTCCCAATCATACAGTATGTTGATGATACACTTCTCATTGTAACTGCCGTTGAATCTCAGTTAATTTCTCTAAAAGAGATGTTGCACGTACGATTTGCATGCTTCCACTAGGCTAAAAGTTCATTTTCAAAAATCTTATGTGATCCCTATCAACGTTTATGAAGTTGAAACTACATGATTGGTTGTTGTCTTTGAATGTCAAGTGGAATCTTTGACTTTCACCTACATCAGGTAACTTTTAGGGACTAGTAAACCAAGAATTCAATATTTGATCACACTGGTGGACAGAGCTGAGAGAAGATTGACTACCAGGTCCTCTCTACTCAATCAGGGTGGAAGGCTTTAGTTGCTCCAATCCCTTCTGTCATATCTTCCAATTTACTTTCTATGCATCCTGTATTTGCTACGGCGTCATTAAACAATAGGAAAGAATTATGAGGCCGTATTTGTGGAGATGGAATTCTGATACGCACATGCAGTCTCTGGCAGCTTGGCCTCTAGTATGCAGGCTGAAGAAAAATGGTAGCATGCAAACTGTATACCTTTACATTCAGCATAGAGTTCTACTTACCTTACATAAAATGGTTCAATGACAAGTGAATAATTCATAGGAATTTCTTGACGTCTATTGATATTACCAATTCTTTGACATTCATCAAAAGATAAGACAAACTTACGAGCATCCTTGAAGAGAGTGGGCCAATAAAAACCAGATTGCAATAACTTATGTGCAGTTCTATCTCCAGCATGGTGTCCACCATAAGCTTCGGAGTGGCACCTGCGTAGGATCTGTTCCTGTTCATGCTCAGCTACACAACGTCTAATAATACCATCTACCCATTCTTTATAAAGGTGTGGATCATCCCAAAAGTAATGTCTCAAATCATAGAAGAACTTTTTCTTTTGCTAGTATGTGAAGCTAGGCGGTATAAACTTAGCAACAATGTAGTTAGCATAACCAGCATACCATGGAGCAGCACGAGAAGTATTTATGAAAGCTAATTGTTCATCAAGAAAGTTATCATCAATAGGTAGTGGGTCATCAAGAATATTCTCCAGCCTAGACAAGTTATCTGCAACGGGGTTCTCAGCTCCCTTTCTATCAGTAATATGCAAATCAAATTCATGCAGCAAGAGAACCCATCTAATAAGTCTAGGGTTAGCATCTTTATTTTCCATAAGGTAATTGATAGCAGCATGATCAGTGTGAATAGTTACTTTAGTATCAACAATATAAGGTCTAAACTTATCACATGCAAATACGACTGGTAAAAATTCTTCCTCAGTAGTAGCATAGTTTCTCTGGGAACTGTCTAGAGTTTTACTAGCATATTGGATAACATTCAATTTCTTATCAACTCTTTGTCCTAGAACAACACCTACAGCATAATCACAAGCTTCGCACATAATCTCAAAGGGTAAATTCAAGTCAGGAGGCTGGACAATAGGTGCAGAGATCAATGCTTTCTTAAGTATTTCAAATACTTCTACACAATCATCATCAAAGACAAAGGAACATCTTTTTGTAAGAGAATAGTCAGAGGCCTGGAGATTTTGGATAAGTCCTTAATGAACCACCTATAAAACCCGGCATGAACAAGGAACTATCGTATACCTTTGATGTCCTTGGGACATGGCATCTTTTCAATAGCATCAACCATAGCCTTGTCAACTTCAATACCTCTTTCAGAAATTTTATGTCCCAAAACAATGCCTTCATTAACCATAAAGTGGCACTTCTCCCAATTCAAGACATGATTAGTGTCTTCACATCTCTGCAAAACTCGATCAAGGTTGCTCAAACAATCATCAAAAGAAGTTTCGTAAACGGAAAAATCATCCATGAAAACCTCAACAATCTTTTCACAAAAATCAGAGAATATAGCCATCATGCATCTTTGAAAGGCATACGTCTATAAGCAAAGGTACCGAAAGGACAAGTAAAAGTGGTCTTCTCTTGATTCCCTTTTGACACGAGTATTTGAGAGAAAACAGAATAACCATCTAGAAAGCAAAAATGAGTATGTTTGGATAACCTATCTAGCATTTGATCAATAAAAGGCAAAGGGTAATGATCTTTCTTAGTAGCTTTATTTAATTTGCGGAAATCAATTACTGATAACCCATAAGTGTAGGGGATCGCAACAGTTTTCGAGGGTAATGTATTCAACACAAATTTATTGATTCGACACAAGGGGAGCCAAATAATACTCTTAAGTATTAGCAGCTGAGTTGTCAATTCAACAACACCTGCAAACTTAGTATCTGCAGCAAGATAATTTAGTAGCAAAGTAATATGGAAATAGTGGTAACAGCAATAAAAGTAACGGTAGTGTTTCTGTAGTTTTTGTAATAGTAGCAGCGGAAAAGTAAATAAACAACAAGCAATATGTGAAAAGCTCGTAGACATTGGATCGTTGATGGGAAATTATCTCGGATGCGATTCCTCATGTAAAAGTTATAACCTAGGGTGACATAGAACTAGCTCCAGTTCATCAAGGTAATATAGGCATGTATTCCGAATATAGTCATACATGCTTATGGAAAAGAACTTGCATGACATCTTTTGTCCTACCCTCCCGTGGCAGCGGGGTCCTAGTGGAAACTAAGGGATATTAAGGCCTCCTTTTAATAGAGTACCGGACCAAAGCATTAACACATAGTGAATACATGAACTCCTCAAACTACGGTCATCACCGAGAGTGGTCCCGATTGTTGTCACTTGGGGGTTGCCGGATCATAACACATAGTAGCTGACTATTGACTTGCAAGATAGGATCAACAACACACATATATTCATGAAAACATAATAGGTTTAGATCTGAAATCATGACACTCGAGACCTAGTGACAAGCATTAAGCATGGCAAAGTCATAGCAACATCAATCTTAGAACATAGTTGATACTAGGGATCAAACCCTAACAAAACTAACTCGATTACACGGTAAATATCATCCAACCCATCACCGTCCAGCAAGCCGACGATGGGATTACTCACGCACGGCGGTGAGCATCATGGAATTGGTGATGGAGGAAGGTTGATGATGACGATGGAGACGATCTCCCCTCTCCGGAGCCCCGAACGGACTCCAGATCAACCCTCCCGAGAGAGATTAGGGTTTGGCGGCGGATCCGTATCGTAAAACGTGATAATTCTTCCTCTCTGATTTTTTTCTCCCCAAAAGTGAATATATGGAGTCTGGGGGTACGTCGGTGGAGCAAGAGGGGACCCTCGAGGCTGGGGGCGCGCCCCATACCCTCGTGGACAGGGTGTGGGACCCCGGCTTGGATGTTTCCGCAGATCTTTTCTATATATTCCAAAATAATTCTCCATTGATTTTTAGGTCATTCCGAGAACTTTTATTTCTGCACAAAAATAACACCAAGGCAGTTCTGCTGAAAACAGCGTCAGTCCGGGTTAGTTCCATTCAAATCATGCAAGTTAGAGTCCAAAACAAGGGCAAAAGTGTTTGGAAAAGTAGATACGTTGGAGACGTATCAACTCCCCCATGCTTACACCTTTGCTTGTCCTCAAGCAATTTAGTTGATAAACTGAAAGTGATAAAGAAAACTTTGACAAACTCTGTTTGCTCTTGTTGTTGTAAATATGTAAAGCCAGCATTCAAGTTTCAGCAAAGATCATGAACTAACCACATTCACAATAACTTCCAGGTCTCATGTCTACTCATATCATTGGCATAAACAACTAGCGAGCAATAATAATAAATCTCTGATGACAACACTTTCTCAAAACAATCATAATATGATATAACAAGATGGTATCTCGCTAGCCCTTTCTGAGACCGCAAAACATAAATGTGGAGTACCTTTAAAGATCAAGGACTAACTAGACATTGTAATTCATGGTAAAAGAGATCCAATCATAATAATACTCAATGCAAATTAATAGCAATACATGCAAATGACAGAGGTGATCTCCAACTGGTGCTCTTTAATAAGAGGATGATGACTCAGCATAAAAGTAAATAGATAGGCCCTTCGCAGAGGGAAGCAGGGATTTGTAGAGGTGCCAGAGCTCGATTTTTAAATAGAGATGAATTATATTTTGAGCGGTATACTCTCATTGTCAACATAACAACCAAGAATCTAGATATCTTCCATGCTGCACACATTATAGGCGGTTCCCAAACAGAATGGTAAAGTTTATGACACCCCAACCACCAACAAGCACACTCCAGAGCTAGCCCGAAATAACGGGTACAGTCCAAACCAGCAACAGCCCTGGGGGAGTTTTGTTTAATTATTATGATTTGAGCATGGGACTGGGCATGCAGATTACCAGCCATTTTCTCATGAGTGATGAGCGGAGTCCACTCATCGTGAGAATAACCCACCTAGCATGGAAGATATAGACAACCCTAGTTGATACATGAGTTGTTCGAGCATACAAAACAAAATTTCATTTGAAGGTTTAGAGTTTGGCACATACAAATTTACTTGGAACGGCAGGTAGATACCGCATATAGGAAGGTATGGTGGACTCATATGGAATAACTTTGGGGTTTATGGAAGTGGATGGACAAGCAGTATTCCCGCTTAGTACAGGTGAAGGCTAGAATGATACTGGGAAGCGACCAACTAGAGAGCGACAATAGTAATGAACATGCATTAAAATTAATCAGCAATGAGTGCAAGCGTGAGTAGGATATAAATCACCATGAACATAAATATCGTGGAGGCTATGTTGATTTTGTTTCAACTACATGCGTGAACATGTGCCAAGTCAGACCAGTTGAATCGTTCAAAGGAGGATACCACCCTATCATACCACATCATAACCATTTTAATATCATGTTGGCACGCAAGATAGACCATTATATACTCTTAGCTAATTAAGCATGGCATAGGCAACTATGATCTCTAATTGTCATTGCAAGCATGTTTCATTCATAATAAGATGAATCAGGAACGATGAACTATCATATTTACAAAAACAAGAGAGGTCGAGTTCATACCAGCTTTTCTCATCTCAATCAATTCATCATATATCGTCATTATTGCCTTTCACTCGCACGACCGAACGGTGTGGATAATAATAATAGGGCACGTGCATTGGACTAAGCTGGAATCTGCGAGCATTCAATAAAGGAGACAAGACAAAGTAATATTGCTCAAGGTTAAATTAACAATAAAGCATATAAGAGCCACTAAGCATTTTCATCATGGTCTTCTACTCTTGACCCCCAAAGAAAAAAAGAAACTATAGACACCGGAAAGCTCTCAACAAGCAAAAGAAGACCGAGAAATCTTTTTAGGTTTTCTTTTAATTACTACCACTATAGGCATGGAAACTAAACTAGCTAAAAGCTACAACTAAATGTTTTTGTTTTTCTTAAGGTTTTTCTAACACACAAGAAAAATACTAAGAAAAGAAATGAAACTAAGCATGGAGCACCGACGACTAGAATAAGTGTGTGAACATGAATGTAATGTCGGTGAGAAACACGTACTACCCCAAGCTTAGGCTTTTGGCCTAAGCTGGTCTATGGCCACGGATCGAAGCTACTCTCTCCGGTGTACTGGTTAGCCATCTCATCCGGGTCCCACCCATAAACAGACTAACGGTAAGGGTCGAGTGGTGGTCCCGGCTCAGGCTTTGAAGCTTGTGTCTGGCTCTGGTACTTGTACAAGGCATCTAACGAAACGAGGTATATGCCTGAAAACAGATCAAACGGAGATGGTGCAGGCAAGGTAATAATCTCACAATATTTTTCATCAAACCTCAATTTATAATTAAGCAACTTCTCCTTGTCTTTAACAATAAAATCATGTGCTACCGTACTCTTATAATCTGGAGAAACATGGGCCAGCAATTTTTCTTCCTTCTCATGATGCCTAATTGGTATTCTAGTGTTCGGCAAGGCAGGAAGAAAAGATGCGTGCAAAAATGAGGCCTGTTGTGCGGTTCAAACTTAACCGTTTAGCAACAATGACACCCAAGCTAAAGGTTGTGTCTTGAAAAATGCATGGAGCAAAATGATAATATCAGGGGCACTAAGATTCCCACTGTTCCCGTGACCAATTTAGCATCTACTAGCAAATATAGCAAAGTAGCGTAGAACAGGAAAATGTATACTAGTAATTCTTGCCCCTGAAACTGGCCTAGTTTCCCCCACAGCTATCATGTCAATAAATCCTTCAACATCTTCACGGCGTGGTTCTTCAAGACTACCAACCAAGCTTCCCTTCTGTCCCGAGTCGAGACAAGCATGTTATATGCAGATTTAACAGAGAAGGATCCATTCCTCTCATAGTTCCAGCTCCAGAAATCATCAACATTGCACGTGCAGAATGGGGTACCCAAAATTACCGGGACATCTATAGGCAAGAATATTTCCTACTGATGGCTTCTCGCCCCTCGTTGGTTACCCCAAGTGGAAGGTTTGAGATGCAGTGTAGCGGAAGTTTTCCCTTGGAAATACCAAAGATCGATTTCCCTGAGACTCCCAGTTTCAACAAGAAGGTGTCAACTGCTAACGGCGCCAGATATTAGCAATCAACGTGGACCTGCACACAGATACAAATAACTTTGCTCCCAACGAGTACAGAGAGGTTGTCAATCCCTCTGGCCTTGTGGTTTACAAAGGATCAAACGCAAGTGATAATAGTGATAGGTATAATTGCAATAGTAAGTAAAAGCGGAAAAGTAAATAGCGGATGTGATCAATGATGGTAATATGGACCGGAGTCTCATGATGTTCACTAGTGATGTCTCTCTCCCAAAAGACGATAAAACAGCTATGTGAGGTAAACGAATTACAGCTGGGCAATTGACAGGACCATGTGCGCAAACCAATGCTGACTAAGTTGCAAGAAAGGTAGAGGTTCAAAGCATAGGCGGTACGCCGAGGTAAGTAGACCGAAATCCATCTGCATCTACTACTAATCATCCACCTTGAGATATCTATCCAGAACATCTCGCTGGTATTAAGTTGCGAGTCCCACCCATAGTGTAAACTCAAAGCAACAGACAATTGCATTAAAAGAACTTTGCGTAAAGTAAACAATCCTTGCACCCGCGGGCACAAGCAACGTTGTTTTCCCCCTTATGGCAACAGCACATCCCCTAGACACATGTTTCTGTCACTCAAGCTAGTCATCGAGGGGCATGAACCCACAATCAAGCATAACGTTCCCTCTTGGAGTCACTACCTACTACTTGGCCAAAGCAATAAGTAACAACGGAGAACATGCAAGAATTACTTACGAACATAAATATAAAAGAGGTGAATCAAATATATTACTCAAACACAATCTGAACATAATCTCATAATCCATCGGATCCCAGCAAACTCATCATAGCAACAGCATAAGGATTACATGTGTGCCTCGATCATGTAGGGCAGCTCACGAGGACTAATTAGTGAAGCATAAGAAAGGGAGGAGAACATCACATAGCTACTGTTCATGGACCCATGGTCCAAGGGAGACTACTCACAACTCATCTGGGAGGCGTCCATGGTGGTGGAGAAGCTCCCGGTGGTGATCCTCCCCTCCGGCAGGGTGCCGGGAAGAGTTCTCCTGGTGCTCCCGATCTTGGAAGCGGCGGCGGCGGCGGAACAGAGATGAGATCGCGAAAAAGAGTTCCCGTCTCGAGGGTTTCGGGAGACGCTTTAAATATATGCCAAAGGGGGGCATCAGACGAGGCTCGGGGGGCCCAGGCGCCCCCCGGCGCGGCCCAGGGGAGGGGGGCGCCACCAGGGTGCCTGGGGCCCTGGTGGCCCCCCTCCGGCTGTGCTTCGGGTGCCTGGTAGCTTCTGGAACGCTGATTTTTATATAATTTTTCTGCATTTTTTCTGGCAGTTCACGTAATGTGAAAACCTGAAATACAAAAACATCCGAAAACAGAAACTGGCACTGGGGTGCACTGAGTTAATAGGTTAGTCCAAATATGATCAAAAGTGTATGGAAGTGTATAAATAACATAGCAATATCACCCAAAAGAGTCATGGAGCAAGCAGAAATTATAGATACGTTTTGGACGTATCAACATCCCCAAGCTTAATTCCTGCTCGTCCTCGAGTAGGTAAATGATAACAAGAATAATTTCTATGGTGACATGCTATTAACCATATAGGACTTTTTCATAGTCACATGACAAAAGCTTACTGAGACAATGAATCTATAGTAAGTAAGTTGCCTCATGAGAAAATCACAAAGAACTGAAAGTTTTACAATATGATATTGAAACATCAAATAGATTTGTAATGAACATGGTGTGCAAATATGATAAAGTGATATCTCGCTTGCCCCCTTTAGTGAAGCAAAACATAAATGCAGGGGCACCTCCAAGGTTTAAGTTATGACTAGATACAATAATTTCAAAATAAACGATATCACAATCATGCAAAAGACAATGCTACTTTGGGACAATGCACATTACACTCAGAATGACAATCATGCTCTCAGTAGTTGGTGCTTTTAAAAGAAGGTGGAGACTCTCGAACCGTGGCTTTTGTTGGCAAGGTTGAAAACCCGTAGTCGAAAACAAAGAGAAAACATGTACCAGAGCTCTTGGTTTTAAAACAGAGGTAATAATTTTTTTTAGATCATGCATGTTTCGTCAACGAATGCTAGCAGACAACTCAATCACTTCTTGAGATGGACAAGTTTCGAGGAACGACTCTCGAATGAGGACGATCACATCCTCTTAATCTCCTTTGTTTATCACTGTCAAAGTTTTATGATTTCTCATGAACAAAGCGTGAAGGAGGGTTTGTTTGTTATATTATCTTTTTGAGCCGGGTGCACTCAATGCCAGTTCCTTCTCGTATTATGGGTTTGCACATTATACATGCAATCCCGGGGTGAAGCTTGTCCAGCTTAAAAAGATCATGAATTAACTACTACTTCCCCATGAACTTACAACAGAGGCACAAAATAGGAATGCTTTTCTTTGGATAATTTCGAGATGGTACATGCAAGTTTCCGTTAGGAATGGCAGGTAAATACCATGTAGGAAGGTATGGTGGACTCATATGGCAAAACTGGTATAAAGGAATTTGGATGCACAAGCAGTCAGTCCACTTAGTACAGGTGGAGGTTAGCAAAAGACTGGGAGCGACCAACTAAGAGAGCAATGACGGTCATAATCATGCAGAGCGACAAAGCAACATTGAATCAGGCATGGAAGTTATATCGCTACTCAGAAACAAAAGATCATCAAGGCTTGACAGACTTTCTTTACAGTCTTAAATATGCGTGAGCATACGCCAAGTCAATCAAAATAAATTCTCGAAGGAAGATATTACTAAACCATACCACATCATAGGCAAACAAATCATGTTGGTACTCCAATAACACATTGGGAACCCCCTAGCTATTTGAGACTAACCATAAGAAAACATGAACTACTAAGCGCCATTATGCACGTAGCATCTTTATCATAGACATATGAACCAATGCAACGGAAGCAAACTCTCTTAATGAGATAAACATGATAACTAAAGAGAGTTCAAGCAACCAACTAAACAAAAGCTCTTTAAAAAGATAAGCATGAAAGTTAAGAGCTAAGCATGATAGTAGCTATTAAAGGACAAAGAACACACACAACAAAGATAGACATGAAATTTCTATGTTATGTTCTAGGTAGAAGTGGAGCGTGTTTCTCTCCCACATAAAGAAAGCTGAGTTCCGACTCGTTATGAAAAGCTAAGGAAAACTAAAAAGGAAAACTAAAAGCAAGACGCTCCAAACATAGCACATAACACATGAAGTGATTAAAATATAGTGGAACGAAAGACGAACTGATAATGTTGATGGAGAAGGGGATGCACGGGGGCATCCCCAAGCTTAGACGCTTGAGTCTCCTTGAATATTTCTTGGGGGTGCACGGGGGCATCCCCAAGCTTGAGCGTTTGACACTCCTGAATCTTTTTATCATCTTCCCTCGCACACTTGAAAACTCCCTTCATACATAACTCATCATAATCTGATTAGCGAGGTTAGTACCCATAATAAAATAATTGTTCCTTGCTGGAAATAAAGATATTCTTGAAGTTCTACTGTTTCTCAAGATTGCCAAAAGGTTTTTGCAAAGAAAAAGCAAGCTCTAGGTTTGCAAAATGAAGGAAAGGCAAAACAGGACAGAATCTGTGAAAAACAGAACAGCAGGTAGTAAATGATTTTTCCGGGGCACTTCTGCAACTCTAATAAAAAAACTCAAAACAGACGCACGAAATACAATTATATAGAGCACGCTGTCGAATAAATTCAGACCAAAAAGATGATCTGGTGATTTTATACGAATTTTTCTATCCAAGGACAGAATCTGTTTCCTGAACAGCACGTCACAACTTTTGAACTTTCTTGCAATCAGAGGCTATACTTGGCACAAAATTTGAAAAGAAAAGATACAATGATGATGCTACAGTAGTAACAACATCAAGACACAACAAAAGCAAAATAAAATTTATTCATTGGGCTGCCTCCCAAAAGCGCTTTCTTTTATGCCTTTAAGCTAGGCGTAATGCATAGAGATCAAGTCTTATCAAGAGTAAAAGAATAGCTAGCCCGTATAACGGACTCAAAAGGTAACTTAATCTTCTTTCGAGGGAAGTGTTCCATCCCTTTCTTGAGAGGAAACTGGAATTTTATATTCCCCTCTTTCATGTCAATGATAGCACCAACGGTGCGTAGAAAAGGACGTCCCAAAATAATTGGACACGAAGGTTCACATTCAATATCCATAATAGTAAAATCAACGGGAGCATAGTTGTCATTGACAATGATAAGAACATCGTCGATCCTCCCCAAAGGTTTCTTTATGGAAGAATCAACGAGACGAACACCAAAAGAACAAGAATCAAAAGGTTTCAATTTAAGCATATCATATATTCTTTTGGGCATAACAGAGGTACTAGCACCAACATCACATAAAGCATAGCAAGAGAAGTTATTCAACTTAATTTTTATCATAGGATCCCAACCATCTTCTAGCTTTCTAGGTATGGAGGCTTCTACTCTAAGTTTCTCCTCCCTAGCTTTGATAAGAGCATTAGTGATATGCTCTGTGAAGGCAAGGTTAATCGTGCTAGTGCGGGGATCTCTAGACATCTTGTGAAGGAAATCAATAACTTCGGTAAGAGTGCAATTGTCAAAATCAAGGTCACTACCATCAAGTAAGGTGGTAGTGGTGTCCTTTAGGTTCACTTGTTTGGTAGTTTCTATAGTCATAGCATCACCATTAATAGGTCCATCGGGACCAGGAGTGCATTGGGTGCTAAGAGTTTGGATATCCTCAACAACTTGGATAGTAGCAACAGTGTGGTGGGTAGGAAGGCTCTTAATTCTATCTTCTTCCTCCCTTTCTCTAGCCCATCTCTCTCTAAGTTTAGCCATCATCCTAATATTTTCATTAATTTGCACTTGAATAGCATTAATAGGAGTGACCTTCCTCTCCTCAAGAGGAGAAGTTCTAATTTTAAGCAATTCTACCTCATTGGCTAAATTGTCTACCTTCGAAGAGAGATCACCTAGTTTGTTCAGTTTTTCTTCTACATTATTATTAAAAGCTTTTTGGGTAGTGATGAAATCTTTAAGCATAATCTCTAGTTCAGTAGTGGAGTTCTTGGTGCTAGGATAAGCATTGTTGTTCCCATAAGAATTAGAGGGGAACGGTCTAGGATTGCTACCAAAATTACTCCTATAAGCATTGTTATTAAAATTGTTTCTAGAGATAAAGTTCACATCTACATGTTCTTGAGCAATCAAAGAATTTAAAGGAACATCACGAGGATCAACAGAAGATTGCTTCGAAAGTAGAGACATGATCAAGTCAACTTTTTCATTTAGGGAGGAAATCTCCTCGACAGAGTTTACCTTCCTACCTGTTGGAGCGCGTTCGGTGTGCCATTGGGAATAGTTGGTCATCATCTCATCGAGAAGCTTTGTGGCAGCACCAAGTGTAGTTGACATAAAGGTTCCTCCCGCGGCCGAATCTAACAAGTTCCGCGAGGTAAAGTTCAAGCCTGCATAAAATGTTTGGATAACCATCCAAGTAGTCAAACCATGAGTAGGGCAGTTCTTGATAAGAGATTTCATACGTTCCCAACCTTGGGCAACGTGTTCATTATCCAATTGCTTAAAGTTCATTATGTTACTTCTTAGTTGGATAATTTTAGCAGGTGGATAGTATTTTCCAATAAAAGCATCTTTGCACTTGTCCCATGAATCTATGCTATTTCTAGGCAAAGACTGAAACCAAATTTTAGCTCCTCCTCTCAAAGAGAAAGGAAAAAGCTTAAGCTTAACAATATTACCATCTATTTCTTGGTACTTTTTCATATCACAAAGTTCAACAAAGTTGTTTAAGTGTAAAGCAGCATCATCTCCAGCACCAGAGAATTGATCTTTCATGACTAAGTTCAGTAAAGCGGGTTTAATTTCATACGAAGGTGCTGAAGTGGCAGGTGTAGTGATAGGTGTGCAGATAAAGTCATCGTTGTTGTGACTAGTGAAGTCACACAACTTGGTGTTCTCGGTGGAACCCATAGTAGCAAGCAAGCAAGATAACTATTTTTGTGATTTTCGATAAAAGATACTAAAGCAAAAACTGAAAGGTAAACTAACAAGACTAAAAGCAAAGGTAAAAGATAGCGTGCAACTCCCCTATCCTGAAGAGTGGAGTCCCCGGCAACAGCGCCAGATAACTTTGCTTGATGGCTTCTCGCCCCTCGTTGGTTACCCCAAGTGGAAGGTTTGAGATGCAGTGTAGCGGAAGTTTTCCCTTGGCAATACCAAGGATCGATTTCCCTGAGACTCCCAGTTTCACCAAGAAGGTGTCAACTGCTAACGGCGCCAGATATTAGCAATCAACGTGGACCTACACACAGATACAAATAACTTTGCTCCCAACGAGTACAGAGAGGTTGTCAACCCCTCCGGCCGTGTAGTTTACAAAGGATCAAACGCAAGTGATAATAGTGATAGGTATAATTGCAATAGTAAGTAAAAGCGGAAAAGTAAATAGCGGATGTGATCAATGATGGTAATATGGACCGGAGTCTCATGATGTTCACTAGTGATGTCTCTCTCCCAAAAGACGATAAAACAGCTATGTGAGGTAAACGAATTACAGTTGGGCAATTGACAGGACCATGTGCGCAAACCAATGTCACTAAGTTGCAAGAAAGGTAGAGGTTCAAAGCATGGGCGGTACGCCGAGGTAAGTAGACCGAAATCCATCTGCATCTACTACTAATCATCCACCTTGAGATATCTATCCAGAACATCTCGCTGGTATTAAGTTGCGAGTCCCACCCATAGTGTAAACTCAAAGCAACAGACAACTGCATTAAAAGAACTTTGCGTAAAGTAAACAATCCTTGCACCCGCGGGCACAAGCACCGTTGTTTTCCCCCTTGTGGCAACAACACATCCCCTAGACTCATGTTTCTATCACTCAAGCTAGTCATCGAGGGGCATGAACCCACAATCAAGCATAACGTTCCCTCTTGGAGTCACTACCTACTACTTGGCCAAAGCAATAAGTAACAACGGAGAACATGCAAGAATTACTTACGAACATAAATATAAAAGAGGTGAATCAAATATATTACTCAAACACAATCTGAACATAATCTCATAATCCATCGGATCCCAGCAAACTCATCATAGCAACAGCATAAGGATTACATATGTGTCTCGATCATGTAGGGCAGCTCACGAGGACTAATTAGTGAAGCACAAGAACGGGAGGAGAACATCACATAGCTACTGGTCATGGACCCATGGTCCAAGGGAGACTACACACAACTCATCCGGGAGGCGTCCATGGTGGTGGAGAAGCTCCCGGTGGTGATCCTCCCCTCCGGCAGGGTGCCGGGAAGAGTTCTCCTGGTGCTCCCGATCTTGGAAGCGGCGGCGGTGGCGGAACAGAGATGAGATCGCGAAAAAAAGTTCCCGTCTCGAGGGTTTCGGGAGACGCTTTAAATATATGCCAAAGGGGGGCATCAGACGAGGCTCGGGGGGCCCAGGCGCCCCCCTGGCGCGGCCCGGGGGGCGCGCCACCAGGGCGCCTGGGGCCCTGGTGGGCCCCCTCCGGCTGTGCTTCGGGTGCCTGGTAGCTTCTGGAACGCTGATTTTTTATATAATTTTTCTGGATTTTTTCTGGCAGTTCTCGTAATGTGAAAACCTGAAATACAAAAACAGCCGAAAACAGAAACTGGCACTGGGGTGCACTGAGTTAATAGGTTAGTCCAAATATGATCAAAAGTGTATGGAAGTGTATAAATAACATAGCAATATCACCCAAAATAGGCATGGAGCAAGCAGAAATTATAGATACGTTTTGGACGTATCACCTGCACCCTCTAATTATTCCATGTAGAACTCATCGGATTTATCTGCTCAGCAACAAAGTTGGCCGGTTCTATGACAAACAACCATATGGGCGCATAATCTCGGATCTGGGTAGCCAATTCTCTTTCCATATGTTAGTTGTGAGGCCATTGCCTATCCTCTTTATAAGACCCTGCTGCAGGATGTCGCGCCCTTCCACTATGGCTCCCCATATCTGGCTAGGGTGATTTCCCAGATTGGCATTGAGGATATCTGCGTTAGGGAAATAGATGCTTTTCAAAAGTTGAGAACTCAAAGTGTTGGGGTTCTGAAGAAGGCGCCATGCTTGTCGATCAAGCATGGCCAAGTTAAAAAGTTTGAAGTCCTTGAACCCAAGTCCACCCATACACTTTGGTCGGGTCATAGCTTTCCATGAGACCTAATGTGGTTTGCGTTGCACCTGTATACTTCCCCACCATAATCCCTTGATCAGCATGTTCAGGTGTTCGCACAGTCCCCTGGGTAGTCTAAAGCATGACATAGAGTAGACCGGAGTAGCCTGGGCGATAGCTTTGATGAGGACCTCCTTTCCCGCAGCGGACATGGTGTTGGCTATCCACCCTTGTATCTTGCTCCAAAGGTGGTCTTTAAGATACTTAAAGGCTCCATTCTTCGAACTCCCAATATTAGAGGGCATACCCAGGTACTTATCGTTGAGTGTTTCATTCGGGGCATTCAAAATTCATTTTATGTCATTGCTTACGTTATCTGGAACACCTTTACTGAAAAAGATGGATGATTTACCGTAATTGATGTGCTGACCTGTAGATTGACAGTAGTCGTCCAACACCTGGTGCACCTCGGTAGCACCATACTATTTGCCTTAAAGAACATCAGGCTGTCATCTGCGAATTAGAGATGGTTTACCTATGGCGCACTAGGTGGCACCTAGAGACCACTCATGTTTGATGACTCACTTTTAGATTTTAACAGGCACGAAAGGCCATCTGCTGCCAACAAGAACAAGTACGATGATATCGGTTCCCCTTGTCGGATCCCTCTAGAAGGTACGAATTCCTGTCCGGCCCCGGTGCTTTGGTGGGAAACATCTGGAACAAAGCCACCTTCACCTCATCCTGAAAATACGGTGAATTCAGAAACTCATCCATCGCCGGTGTCACCATGCTTGGTACTGTGTCCAAGACCATGTTCATGTCCTGTACGCCGTCAGAAGTATATAGGTTTTTATAAACTTGTTGCCATCATCTCCATCTCCTTTGTATCTTCCGTAATTTGACCATTCTCCTCAGCAAGGACTTAATTTGGTTTTTCCTGCAGCGTCGACTAGCATGGAGGTGGAAGAACTATGTATTTTTATCCCCGTGCTTAAGCCACTCGATGCGAGCACGCTGCCTCCAAAGTATCTCTTCGCGGTGATACAATTCCACCAGGCGGTCTGTAGCTTTAATTTCTGCATGAGAAGGTCCAGTCCGTCCTGGGATCGCATGCCATACCTGTAGCTAAATCTTCAATTGACTGATCTCCCTTCTTACATTACCAAAATGGTCACGATCCCACCGAGATAAATCAGCTCCCAGACTTTTCAGTTTCCCTGCTACAGATTCTGCGGTGTCTCCCTGCGTATTGCTCCAGCCTGCATCCACTACACCATCCAGTGCTCGGTCCCGCTCCCATGCAAGCTCATATTTAAATTTCTTTGGGCCCCTTTTACATGCTCGTACATCACTGATCTTGAGAAGCAGTGGAATATGATCGGATATAGCGGCTGTTTTGTACTCAAGAACAACATCAGGATAAGACAATGTAAATTCTGCATTTGCCACACATCTATCCAACCGAGCCCTAGTATAAGTGCCACCGGCAACTTTCTTCTCAAAGGTCCAGTTTAATCCCTTATAGCCAATATCCGATAGCCCACAGGTGTCTAGGGCATCTCGAAATGCATCCATCTGCGCGTGGCTGCGATTGTTCACCCCATCGTGTTCATGAGCTTGAAGGACTTCATTAAAATCACCGATGACCGCCCATGGGCCATTACCCGTCCCTACTATTCCTCTAAGAAAGTTCCAGGTCTTATATCTCTCAGCTATCTGGGCTTCTCCATATACAAAAGTAAACCGCACGTGTGATTCAACAAGATCATCAACCTGAACATCTATATGATACTCAGAGGAGCCAACAATATCGACTTTTATTGCATCATTCCAAACTATTCCAAGACCTCCACTCCTTCCATTACTACTAACATAAAAACCTCTATCAAATCCTAAAGTGCTAGATAAATTTTCAACACGGGAACCCTCTATTTGAGTTTCCAAAATGCATAAGATAGAGGGGGCATATTGCTTCGACATATCCCGAAGCTCTTTAACTGTCGCGTGGTTGCCAACACCACGACAGTTCCACACAAGGAGACTCATTGCTCTAGGCGCGACCCTCTGTGGGGACCCGCCAAGCGCGCATCAATAGGTTTGTTGACTAAAGAATTCTTCCCGTTCACTTTATCTGCAGCTGAAGGTGTGGGGTTGTTTCTTTTCAAGTCCTACTTCAAGGAAGGGCTCTGCGGTATCTCTGGGGCTGTGAGCAAGAGAGTTTGGTCTGCAGGAGGCGTGGGTGCAGTGTTGTTCAGCAGGGTCTTCGCCTCAGCCTGTGGTGCAGCCCCTCTCTTCCTATTATTTTCCCTGTCCTGCATTACAATATTGTTGTTTTCTTCAGGGTTATCATACTCATCAAATCCATCATGTTGTTTAGTTGGTGATGCTCTTCGCTGACCTCTACCAGAAAGTCCCCTGCCTCTTGCACCACGAGATCCTCTTCCTTCCCCTGGTCCTCTTCCTGCACCTCTGAACCAATAGCTTTAAGGTCCTTGAAAACTAGGGCCTTTGGGTGATGAACCCCGTCCCCGTCCTCCTTGAACAGGTGACCGAGATGGCCACAAACATCACACCAGTAAGGTAATCTCTCAAATTTCACTCGGAAGATCTCACGGACGACCTCTTTCTTCCTCTTAACCACTAGTGACACAGAATTCTTGAGGGGTTTGGTGACATCAATTCTGACCCGCACCCTACAAATGTTTCCGTCGAAATCCGGAGATTTTGGGTCTGCATAAATGAACGCGCCCACCGTTGCCGACAAAGCTTTGATTTTTGAAAAATACCCGTCTGGTGGGTCATGAATCTGCATCCAGATGTCTATCTTGTTGAGGGCTATATAGTGGACGGCCGGGTGAAGCCATCATAGTGTGCAAGCACGACAGCCTTCCCCTTATGCTCCCATGGCCCTTCCTGCATTACTCGTTCCTAGTCGCCAAGGCACGAGAACTGCACCGTGTAAACATTCTCCTCAAGGGGTTGGATCTTTACCTCTTGCGCCAGGTCCCAGGCAACCCTCATGTTCGTATAGAACCAGTACTAGTTGTAGTTCTTTTTTGTGTGCACCCATGCCAGAGCCATCCATCTTGTTGCCTCCTCCAGCAGTTCATCCTCCTCGACCACCACATCTTGAAGGTTCTCTTCATTGAGTCCTAATTCTTCCATCATCGCCTCCAGATCGGAAGTGGCAGAGCCCCGATCCTGAAGCGCCTTCATCCATTAGATCTATTGCCCGGAGATACTGTTTCCGCGGGCTGTGGTTCCCTACCTTCCCCGAGCTCCCCCCCCCCCTCCCCCATGCAGCCAGGGTTACCCCCGGCGCCGGATCGGAGAAGGAGGGGAGAGGGGACGTGATGTCTCAACGGTGGTGGACCCACCGCCGTCGAGAGGAAGCTAAACCCTAGCGAGAGGGGACGCGAATAAACGAGTCCTTACACGAGTTTATATAATCCTCCTGATGATATAATTGGGCTAAGCCCCTAACACGGTAAGATAAGTCGGGCTGGGCCCCCTAAGTGCCTGCGCCATGAGGCCTTCTCCGGCTATAGTGTAGCCGGTCATAACAGATACACATGGTACGAATGGCCTCCCAAGCCTCCTTCGCTGACTCGTATTCCACGATCTACATCATCACATCATGAGAAACCGACTGGGAGATAGCAGCCAAGGCTCCCTGGTCCTTGGCCACATCTTGGCCAGTGATCACCGACCACACACCCATTGGCTTGAGGACCATCTTCATCTTCGCCACCCACAACTGTTAATTACCTTTTGTCAGCTTGGATCGGCACTCCGACGCTCCTTGCCGGCGCGGCCACGTTGATCGTCTCATGATCTGAGCAGCTGGCTCTGAGCGTCTTGCACGACGGCGTGTACTTTTCCACCAGCGTCTCTCTTCTCCGGCTCGCCTACGACCACAACTAGGCTCTGGATACCAAATGTTGGAAGAAAACGTGAGGCTACACATGCGAGTGGTGGAGACAAACGAAGGAGAAAGGAAGACAGACCCTGATTTCTTTTGAGGTCCAATTGCTTGCCCCTTTTCTCTGTTTGTTTTCTTATTATACGCTAATAACTAAACTGAAACCTAAAACCAGCTCAGAACGGGTAAGTCGGCCATGCCATCCCACCTCCACCTGATCGTCGTGGTGTTGACATCACGCAAACATGGAGTCGTACCATCCCACGATCCGCGTGAGGGTGGCCTAGCTATCTAACAGAAAGTCCAAGTATACTATCCCAAGTCGTGAACAAACTCATGCTGCATGGCTCTATTATTTAGCTAGGAATCAACTACTTAGTGCGCATCAATCTACACGTTGCAGTCACATGCACGTACGAGCTAACGTTCTCAACTAATGCATGAAGCAAATGACTAATGCAATTTCTGAACATGCTTTTGTAACAAGATTTGCACTAACATCTTTGCCTTTGTCATTCATCTCCATTGTTTGCTAGCTGTATGATGGCTTTGAAGTCAGGCCTTCGTGCCTTTTCTCTAAAGAAAGTGTGATGCTCAGGAGTACATGCCAATGGGCTAGCTGCGTCGTTTTGTAATTCCATTGTTCTTATCCGGCAAGTGTGCCTATACAAGGGCTAGTCAGCCATTCTACGTAGTGTAGTGTCAAAAACAATGTCTTACATTATGGGACGGAGGAAGTAGTTGCGTTTGTAGGTTAAATATAAATAAAATAGATGGGTTCTACAGTTTATTATTTACGTGCTACGATGTCTTATTCAAATCACGCGCGGTGGTTGCGCCCGACAAAGACAACAATTTCGACAGGGCTAGTTGCGGGTCCACCATGTAACGAGACCTTATGGGCGACAGGCAGGCTATCGGGAGGCGATCACGATCTACTGCTAGGATTAGGGTTTTCGTATCGGGGGTGGTGAGTTTCACGGTGGTGTCAAGGGCGGCGCCGGCGCCGTCCCGACCATAGATCGGATGATTTCGACCTTTCCCTCAGGCAAGGCCACGGGGTAGAAGGCGGTTGGTGAAAGGACAGCGGAGTGAAACAAGATGGCGACCCCAAGGGCGGAACATCTACGAGAGCAATGCCAAAGTCGGCGGTGGAGAGCAGCTCACCGGCGATAAGCAAGACCCACGATCCCGCTGCTAGCCTTTTGGATAGGTTTGGGGGTATGGTTTTGACAGAGGAGTCCCGGGCCACCGCAGCATGGTGTCGACGGAGGGGGTCCTAGCTCAGGCCTGCACAGCAAAGGCGGCGCAATGGCCGAGGGCCGAGTATGAGGGGGAGGGGAGAGCTAGCGCGGGGTCGGGGCTGTGCCAACGCGGGCTGGCGAGGTGGCAGGACAGACGGGGTGGATGCGGTCCGACGACGAGACAGAGAGGGTGGCGATGCCGCCGCACGATGAGGTGGTGGAGAGGGTGGTGGCGGCGGCAGCATGATGAGTGGCGGAGTGGGTGGCTGCGGTGGCGCAACCTAGTGGCGGATCGACAGGGTGGCGGCCGTGCGGGTCGGGGTCGGGAGAGAGATGGGGATGGGGAGAGGGGAATGTCCGGTAGGGAGGGCAGCACGAGTGGATGGGGAGAGGGGCAGCACGAGTTGGCATACTACAGAAGATGCCTAATGTCAACATATGCCGACGGCCAAGTATATATGTTTTCCATTTATTTTATTTTTGAATCTCCTTTTTTTATTTAACGTACACCTGCATCTCTATAAAATATAAAAAATTGCCATGCATTTTACATCGCATATGTCTCCATTGTGTAAAAAAATTCATGAGTTAATCACGCTTTGACTGTTCACGAATATACATGCAATAATAAAAGCGCAGAACGTTACTTCGACGTCATCGTCGTCCGTGAGGGGGAACCACACCCCGCTTCCACGTATTGCCTCGTCAGACAAGCAACCACACCTTAAGACATGCATGAGTACCCGACGCGATGCTCTGGTGGCATTGCTACCCCCAGGCCCCAGCCGGTCTAATCCTGGACCACTTGACCCGGAGATCTACGCCTTTGACTTTCGCCGGATGGGCTTTGACCAATGGACTTCTCCACCTGGTTGTGATAGGGCAGTCCATGGGAACACTTTGGAATAAGGTCTGATCCCAACTCACCACAAAAAGTCAAAACGAAACAGAATTTTATGTAATTCTGAAGCAATCATGATTTTAGTTTATTCGAATTTGAAACATATTATAGCAACACAATCATTTCAAGATTCTGATAACTAAATCACATAAAGTTTTCAAAATCTGTGCAAGCATCAATTAGATGTGATTTTAAAAAGTATAAGGACCTATATGAAAAATTACATGAAGTCACATTTCTAATATACTAAAAAAAACATACAGGATATTCATAATCTGTGAAAAATTCTACCACGAACCGATAATTTTTTTTAAAGTTTAGATAAATCAAATTCAAATTAATAAAATTTAAAGTTAAATATTAAATTAAAACTTAAAAAACAGATAATATTTATGCCTATGGCATGACCGTCGGCATAATACTGGCATGTGGTACCTCATGAGATTAGAGAACATATAATATCTATGCGGAGGGCCTCCGTCAGAGCCGTTGACATAGATTTGACAACATGAGCCTTCCATCTGTGTCCTAGTCAGTAGGCCCACATATTTGCAGAGAGCGGCTTTGTTTAGGTATGGCGTGCGCCAAAG
Source organism: Secale cereale (assembly GCA_902687465.1). Taxonomy (NCBI): domain Eukaryota; kingdom Viridiplantae; phylum Streptophyta; class Magnoliopsida; order Poales; family Poaceae; genus Secale; species Secale cereale. The sequence goes on along the minus strand of LR738714.1, from coordinate 732,638,581 downwards.
CTCGCCAGATAGCTGGCTTTGCTCATGGGGTTGGGGGAGGCTGCCCATGGGAGGGGGAATAGGAAGGTGAGAGGTTGTGTTGGTGGAGGAGGAGAAGGAGGAGGGGAATAACGACTAATCGCCAGGAGGCCACAACTGATCTACCGTCGTGCAAGTGTAGCGGTGTGGCTCCTCTGCCCTATCTGCAATGAAGGAGAGAAAATTGAGAGGAAAGTGGAGGACGTGGGAAGGTGGGAGGAGGAAGGGAGAGGATGTGGCTGACCGACAATTGGGAGTTTTCTAGTGAGCGCGGGATAGGTCGGGAGCGAAAGAAAATATCTACTGTCCAGATCGGTCCAGAGAAAAAACTGCTACAAAACCAGGAGAAAACCATCACAAAGTTTCTTTGTAGGTCGAGCTATATGGAACCTCTTATCTTCAGCCCTCTAACATTGCTTTGAGATCCGTACTCTTCAACTATCTTATAACATGAAGATTTCTTTTTTTTTTGTTTCTCTCAAATGAAACAACGTATAGACTTCAAACTTTGCAGATCAAACAAACTTCACAACTTCAATGTGTGAAAAAACTTTCAGATTTTTTCGACCGACAAAAATATACAAAATGAAGATTTTTTAGATTAAAAAAATAATTTTCAGCATCTAAAATGCAAGAAAAAATCTGAAAGTTTTTTCCCACATAGTAATTAGAATGTTTTGTTGTCCGGCAAAGTTTGAAGTTTATACGTACTTTTGTTTGAGAGAAACAAAAATAACAAATGTGCCTGCACGGATCATGATGCGAAAATGGATGGCTAAGATAAGGAATACCACGTAGCTCGAGCTACACAAAAACACACTCGAAAACCATGGTGAAACCCTGGGACACATGTCGCTTGAAGGGAGCAACGTCGCCCAGCGCTGGGAACGCACACGAGCAGCCCCTGTCTAGCTAATTTAATTCTTGTATATATGTATCTATGTTCACCTACATGTCATAGTATGCCATCCAAATTAACCAAACCCTTGCTGTTGGAATCTTCAAGGTTGATATATCTCGACTCTATATTTACATATCACAGCCCTTGTCGTTTTGTGTCAATTCGATTGTGTAATTGATGGATTGCAATTTGAATTAAAGAAACTTGAACTTGAGAGCTGAAGTAAGTATATTCTCCCGCCCGTATGATTGATCATTCCTCAGATCGATCTGACTCCCTACAATTGAAGTATAAGTGATCATGGTCTACTGTAAAGGCACATTATCTCTAGTTTAAGTGGACTATATTAACTATATGACTCACTGGTGGAACTGGTAGCAATAGCCTTTGAATAGTCATGCGTCCACTTCTCACTTCTGCACGAACCAGTGAGTATGTCTTATGTAGATGAATTAACCAAAAACAACTCAATAATGTTTGAGCAAAACATACAAGGCGATTACAAACTTCTAGAACTCCTCACAAAGCTAGAGAAAGTAAGTTCACGGATAGGCCAGAACATAACTTAGCAACAGTACCATCGAACATAAATGGTAGATGCATGATGTTTTGAGAATAAAAATCAGCAAGTTGGTGCATTAGCTCTTCTCTTCTCATTTGTATGATACCCGCAGATCACTCGGTGGATTAGTCTGATGGGTGGCCATACTCATAGTAAGTGTAGCCCTCCTCACCGTAAGGCGGTAGCATCTCCAGTTCCGAGTACTCGATAGTAGTGCAGTAATTAGCCAACAGCTCAGCCATTGTAGAGAAATAATTTGTTGGAAATTCAGATATGTACTTGGGCTCCTCCCCCCATCAACTGCCAGTGAGACTCCCTTGATCATAAGCTCTAACCTTGGAGGGATCCGCGTAGTAGATTGTGCCGGATTCGATGGAGTAGAACTTGTTGGACTTCGTGGTGTCGATGGAGAGGCACCTGCGTGAGCTATCAAACAGTGCGCGGCTACCGATGCTTCTGACCGGCACGAGAACCTTGTTCACGGTGTCCACCTTGTAGACCACCGGCATGCCATTACAAACTCGCCCATCCATCACCAGCAGTAGCTCCCCCTCAGATTCCACGAGATAGAAGTTATTGCTCCCATGGGCTAGCTCAACTTTTGGGCCAACAATGGTGGTGAACATGGAGATTGTCCCCGCAGAACGTTTCCATTGGTTACCTTCCTTGTACACATCAGTGATTGCTGATATGATGGATCCAAACTTATTGGTGAAGTACATGCCGCCAGCAAAGGATGTCATGTTCTTGCGTCCATCGCCAAAGCCCCAATCCCCAGTCCCGAACTCCCCTTCTCCAAAACCCAAAGCTGGGTGCCATTCCTCACTTGTCTGATCAGCCCACCAGACCCAATTGCTTAGCAGGTCGGAGATGAACACCATCATTGGATACGTTGTCACGACAACCGAGCTCACCTGTTGCATGGGTATATGCACCTTGAAGCGGGCCATGGCGCCCGTGAAAGGGTTGAGCACCCGAGTTTGGTATGGCTGCGCTCTCTGCCCTAGTACAAAGAGTCCGCCTTTCGTGACGCCGATGAAAAAGTACCTCCGGCTGCGGACCTCCGTGGGAATTTTCTTGTGGAGGAGGCGGCCTGTGTTAAGGTTGAAGAAGGTCACCCGGTCATTGTCGTGGATGGAGTGCTCCAGCATGATCCACTTGCTGGGCATGAATTTGGGATCTGTGGCATCCGCGGTGGAGTCCGTGGCTTGGCGCCAGTTGCTGCAGACAGCCCGGAAGGCGACATAGTGATCGATATCGTCCGTTGTGAGGAAGGATTCACTAATCTTCCTCGTGATATCATATGGGAGGTTTTTCCAGATTACCAGGTCCGACATAACTAGTTGCAGGTGGGTGGTGGATGGACGAGGTATTTCTTTTTGTGGGACACGCAGGCTCTGCGGGCTACAATCCTATGCTTTTTGTGTGCTTCGCCTGAATGGATTGGATGGTGGCTATCTATATACATATTCTGGGCACGTCTTTTCCCGCTTGCAGAAGTTTCAAACGTTGTGTGAATACGTACAAGGTTTGATGCGTTCGCTGGGTGACATTTTTAGAAGAACTTGAAACCAAACGAACGTTGTGAATAGCTATCTGTTAGCACCCATCGTCAAGGCATGCCCTGCACTATTACTTTCCAAAACAGAAAAAGACTGATGGTCGCTTGCATACTGCATACACGTTCTGCACTATTACTTTCCAAAAAAATGATATCGGCTAGTGTTCACATGCATACGGCCTAGTATATCATTCCTTATGTACTATACAGCAAATTGGACTGCATTCCTATCCCATTGTATTTGTCTAAACTTCAGAAAAAATAATTAAAATTTGCAAAGTTGTCTGAACCATGTGCAGGGGAGACAAAATAAAGTGGATGTCATGTGTTTTTTTAACACAGCTAATACATACGCGCATACACTCATCCCTATGAACGCACACATGCACACCCTACCCCTATGAGCACCTTCGAGAGACTGAATCGGCATATCATTTTGAGATTTACGAAGTCATTGTAGGCGCCTCGTCATCGACGGGAAAGTACCCAGCCACTGAAAGCGCATCGCCGGAAATCCTAAAATAAATCAAGAATAATGCAACCACCAAGACTTGAACCCAGGTATACTGGGGATTCCACTGTCTCTCTGCCCATCCAACCACATGTTGGTTCGCAAAGTGGTTGTCAAGTTAATTGTTCTTAATTTTTTTGAGAAAAGCGATACCATCTTAATATTCTACAGATAAATAGATGTATTTCTAACATCTGATTGGCGGCTATCAGCATGACCTAAACGTTTTACTCGTACTCGCGTCCAAGGACACGAGGGTTTCCCAGCCGCCTTCACTAGCGGGGGGGGGGGG
>LR738714.1:732591943-732634627 GCA_902687465.1 Secale cereale | reverse complement strand
ATTACTTGTTTAACTAGATGATACCCCGCGCGTTGCTGCGGTAAATTATAGTTACAAATTGATTAAATTAAAAATATAACACATGACTATACAGCATTTAAATGGTTAGCTCTTGGTCGTGCATGATAGAAGAAATCATGAGTGAACAACCGTATAGAGCCCCTTAATGTGAAAACAAATGGCATTGGTAATCTGTCATTGTCGCAACTACAAGCACGAATATAATACTCTCTGTTCACAAATATAAGATCTTCTAACCTTTTTCTGATTCAGAAGTATATAGACGCATATTGGTGTGTTTGTTCACTCATTTCAGTTCATAAATAGTCCATATTGAAATATATACAACATCGTATATTAGTGAAAGGTGGAGTATATCAAAATAGGCCAAAAACAATTATACTGCAATAAATTATAGCGGAGAAAATACTCCAGGGAACAATACAGACTTAATAGATAATTAAGATAGCTTGTTCCATGAGATATACACCCAAATAAGGCTCTCGCCAACAGATTACATGAAGGTTTAGTTTGCTCCTTGGATGTTTCCTACCCTGTCTTTGTTTCTTTGCTTTTCCTGTGTATAAAACACCTTGACAATGAGTAAGAAGCACATGTCTACATTTTATGTATGTATGGTTGCAGAAATAACGTTAGTAAAATATTTTTAGCTTTCTTACATGATCAACAAAGTCATCAAATCAGGTAGTAAAAGACTTGAAAATAATATATGTAGAAAAAACATGAGGGGGATGGGATTATTATTCTTTGATTACATTATAAAGATTACACTGGTCAACTGTACCTCAGTTGCAGCTGTTTGAATTTTCATCAACTACCTTGTCGCCATCAGAAAATAAAGATCTGCACAAACAACACAAGAGCGGTGACTTCATTTCAGTAGACTAATGCAGCCCCAAGATGTTGGTATTACTACTCAAATAAAAACAATTAGTCAAAGACTAATCAAATTTTAAATAAGCAACAACACATACAGGCAGATGACGGCTGGATGTTGTGTAAAGGGATGGCGACCAACTTACTCACCACTAGCGAGTGCAACGGAGAGGACAGAGCGCATAAACTGATAACTGAGCCAGCAGGTTAATTGTTCAGGAAGAATAACATATGCAAATTCAGATATTTCAAGCTAATAGGATTCAGAGATCTACTTGACTCAAGCTCATCTAGTCGTGGATTAGGACCATTCTTACAGCCAGCTAGCCATACCTATAGTACACTGTAGAACCAAAAGGAGTACTACTTGCTCTTGTTAATTAGACTCCTCCGGATTCCTTCCTATTCACAACGGAGTACCTCATGTCGGTACACTTTCCCAACAGCGTCCATAAACTACAAATAAAATCCACACATGCATACATACTTCGGCATAAGATAGATTCATAGGAACAAAATAACTGCACACCATCTCCTTGTAAATAAAATTATGTCTGGCAGATGCCCTTATTATCTTTGATTTAGCAGAACAGGAACCCGTTGCACAGATACCAGTTGGAGTGATATATTCTTCAGCCTTATGTGTATAACTCTCTTGCCGAGGGTTGAATGTCCCGAGCGTTCGTCTAATTCTCATCTACAAAACGAGACATTTACAGATAACATATAACCTATCTTGCAGTCCATGAACTAATTTCTTATTGAACAATCCTAATTAGGAGAAGGAGAGGAAGTAGGAGCAGATACGATGGCCTTTTTCTTGCGAATGGCGACGAGTCGTCTCCACCTTCGCCTCACGGCCGGATGCCGATGACAAATAGCTCCCTCCCCGCATGGTTTAGGTGGGACAGCTCGCCGTCGTCAGCATGGAAGAGCGCCTGCATGTCCACATCCACCGATCCACGGCCAGTGCCTCACCAAAGGGGATGTGGAGGAGATCCATCCGTGATGCACAGAGGTGTGGTGTGGGTCCAGCGCGTCACCGGCGCTGTGGAAGAAAGAGAAGATGCAGCCCCCTCGCGGCGGCGGCGGCGGCCGCGGTGATGTGCATAGGCGGCGGCCAGGGCTCCAATTCGTCTCGTGGCCGGAAGGAGATGGGCATAAAATCCCTCGACGGGTGGTGAAGCCGGATGATTGGTCGCATAACGCCATCCGTTTAATGTGCGTTTGTGATGGGGGGATCGGGGAATTGGAACATCAGCAGGAGATGGAAGGAGAAGAGGCTGACGCATAATAAATTGGGGAAGTTGAAGCAGGAAGGGCTGGTTCTGGCGTTCTTGCGAGGCGAGGAGACGATGGAGTAAAAGAGATTACGTGAGGGTGGTGGAGCAGGGGAAAGACTTGCGCTGCAGATCTGAGCCATCGTCGATCAAACGGCTGAAAAAAAAATATGATGACGTCGACGCACGAAAGCACAGAGAAATCAGGTACTCCCTCCGTCCAGGTGCATTGGGCATCTTAACGATTTTAGAATTTCCAAATGAGTAAGACGCGAAGGAATTAAATCAGCCTCGTATCACTCCCATGCCTCGTTCGCTTTACCCTCATGCACAAGTTTTCAATCTTATGGGCAATAACTCTGGTTGCATGCGTTTCGTGCTGCATGTTGATTGGTAAGGCAAAGGAATTGCAATCAATTAGCCCAACTTACAAGATTTTTAATGCTAATTATATCTAATATTACGGCCAATCCCATCACACCTAGATCATGGTGCAGCTCCTTAGGCGCCCAATACACCTGGATGGAGGGAGTAGTTGGAAGCTTCTATTTAGATATAGATGCAAGTTGTAAAAACTCGAGCACGCCAACAGTACTATGGTAAATGGGCCGGCCCAAGAAACGTAGCTGTGTGTGATGCTGCTTCGTTCGCTTCATTTTGATCGCTGGTTGTTTCAATTTTTCGTGTTCTACTCTCATTTATATTATAAAATATTCTTAAATATAATTATTTATATTTAAAATGTTTATGCAGTGTCAATTATCATTCGTGCAATGTTTAAATATATTTGACGGCATTGTGCATGCATTTTAAATAAAATGTTTATGAATTTTTTAAAAATGTTTGAAAATGTAAAACACTAGTCGCGTGATTAAGAAAAAATGTACCATTAAAAAGAAGTTCGTGACAATTTAAATATAAATAGTTTTAAGGTATTTACACAATGCCAAACAATACTTGTGTAGTTCAAAAAAATGTTGTGAAATTAAATATATGTTCAACCTGTATTTGAATTTGTTTAACACTTATTACAAAAGTACGTTCAAAAACACGTATTTGAAAAAAATGTACATCTACTACTTGAATAAAGTTTAACATTTATACAACAAAACTACATCGTGTATTGAAAAATGTAGAAATAATTTTTTTTAAATAAAAGAAATAAAATCCATTAAAACCGGTGAAGGAAACATACAAAATAAGGGAACTCTTCGAAAGAATCAGAAAAATGAACATCAAAATAAAAGGATGACCGAAGAAAATGAAAACATGAAAAAGAAAAAGAAAGAGAAGAAAAAAAGTGGAAAACCCGAAAAATCATGGAAACAAAGGCTGAAATTGAAAAAACTGCAACAAAAAAGATGAAACCCACAACAGAAACAAACAGAAAAATACCGATAAAATAAAACGGTTACAAAGGTGCAGAAAGTAATTCCATGGATAGGACTGAGAAAGTAACTTGACAACACTAGTTAGCGTGCACGTGCGTTGCACGTCCCAAACAAATCGGCACACGAAAGTCATTCGTTTTATATTCTGAAGTGCCGATAATCCCAGCCTCTCTTTATGTCAAGTTCAACACAAACCCCATATTTATCTTATGAGGATGTATGTGAGATTGGAGTAGACCAAAAAGAAATTATAATCCAAGCAGAAATTGCAATAGTATAGTAAAGATTTCACAATGTCTAATTTATTCTGTGAACTTGGAAGGACTTAAAATACATATATGCATTGTCCAGGTGAACATGTCAGAGATGCAGACTTGGAACAACTGAATTTGTTCCCTCCTGGATTCATTCTACATGTTATCTTCAGAATTTGCATTGATGGGTTCGACTACAGTGCCATGGTGGGAGTTACAACAGGCACCACTAGCAAACTTGAAGAGTTCGCCTGTAGCAAGGACCATTTTGCACCCATTCTGATTCTCTCATCCCAAGGAGTGCAACATTATTGAACAAACAATGAACAAATGAAATTTATTGTGACATAGATGGCATGCAAGCCACACTTTCTCTACGACTAGATCATCGATGACGCCCGTTGCTGCGTCCATCTGTTTTAATGTAGAATAATATGAATTTATGTAATTATACGAATATTAAAGTTAACTGCAATTGGTTAGTGATTTAAGAGGTTTTTTTGGGAAGAAAATATAAATATTGAGAACCATTGAATACGGCAAAAAGAAAATAAACAACTGCAACTTTCCTAAGTGTTTACCCTTTGGTCTCTGCTTATGTTCCAGAAAGCAATTGGTACCTATCACGTTGTCTTATTATCCGTCTTGCACAGAAGTCTAACCATATTTTAACACACATCTCTCTGATGATCCTTGGTGGTCTTTCCTTCTTCACATCATCTATCATAAGGGATGCATTGGCCATAGTGTAGCAAATATACTAAAGATATTAAAAAGTTAGAGGAAAGGTTGTGCTGCAACCAGAGGAGAGATATGCATTCCACTATTATCTCTTTCATAGTGGTGTCCTTGTCCTCAGGCTCTTTGTCGTTATAGCTAGTGTTCACCATTATTATTCAAGATACTGATAGGTTACTCTATTAGAATTTGACTACGGATAGGTGAAACTGGTTAGTTGTAGTTTTGAGTAGTACTCCCTCCGTTCCAAAATAGATGACTCAACTTTATATTAAAATAGATGACTCAACTTTGTACTAATTTTAGTACAAAGTTGAGTCATCTATTTTGGAACGGAGGGAGTAACATTGATGCCATCCGCAGGAGCATCAAAGCTTACGTCGGATATAGCCCTGCAGTCATGAACAGTTCAATCATACAAGTAAATAAATCGGACAGAAAACAACAATATTTTTGGGGACACCAAAACCGTTTACATGATTGTACAGAGGGTGAGCATGGACAAAAATGAATTCATTTGTAAAAGAAAATTATGTATACCGATATAGCAATCATTCACTCAAAATATTAAATTTACACAACATGGTACAATTTCAGGATATATTTTTAGAACACCAGATAAACCAGTCTCCCCATTAATTTATCAATAGGAGTAGCGTTCAGCAAAATCTTAAATTCATGCAAAAGGAGAAAGCTCAAAGATAACCTTGGGTCATAGCAAAAGCTTAAAATCTAAAAGGCCGTCAAGTTAATCAGCACATAACACAAGCTACCTAGCACCTTCTCAAACCCCAAAATTTAAACCCAACCAAACACACGAGCTTCCAAAGTCCGCTCCCGCTTCACCATCCTGCTATAAAACAATGAAGTGTTTCTTACTTAACAACCATGTTAGGTTGTTGCCATAAGAAGCATGTGATCAGTTTTCTTGCATGCAGCATGAAAACAAGATCTTTATTACACACAACATGTTTGTACCAATTCAAATCAATTAAATTTCTGGGGGAAAATTTGATGTGGCCATTTAGTATGTAAAATTAAATACATAAAATAAACAGTAAAAAAACCTTTGGCATGTACTACTGTCTAAGCACAGTTATGTCAAAAATCATTGAAATTGATCAAAACACACTAAGCTATGAGTGAATCCAAGACTTTAAATTCTTATTATGCTCTTATGATGTAAAAGTTAGAGAAACCTGCTTCGACAATAGAAGGCACAAGTACAACAATAGCACGCACAAGTACATTTTAACTGTAAATTATAATGAAGAATGACAAGCACAAAGAGCTGTCTCCCGTCTTAGGGCTACCAAAAAATCATGAATACCTGCTCAGTTTCCTAGTAAGGTAAGAACAGAGGTTTATAATCCCCATAAGAAGTGGGAATCAACATTCCCGTAGACTACCTGAGATAGGTCTTGCCAAGATTTCATTTTCATCTTTTCACGACAAAACCACATTCACTTAATTGAATTCCATAACAGGGTAATGTCCGTCACGAAAATTCAAGTAAAAGTCAGGTTACATATTCTTTCAGCTAAAAATAGAAGTTTTCAAATCAGAGAAGGGCATGGTTTGATTGAGAAGAGGTTCAGATGTTACCTTTATTAGGATACTAAGTTTAAATACCCTCCAAGGCTAGCTGCTGGAATGACCAGGGTTGAAGGTCGCATTATTGTTGATCTGCGGCTAAATTTGCATAAAATGTGATAGGCAAAAAAAATGGTAGAAAGAGATAAAAGGAGAATGATATATTTTGATGGAACTACCATTCGATGAGTGACTACAGTTTTTGCAGAATTTACTTCTCTGTTCTAAGTAACATGCATGTCCCATATGGAAATAAACAGTTCCATGGTTTGAATGACACAGACCCATAATCTAAGCAATATATAAATGCTAAAACATGAAAACATGATGTATGATAGTCACTGTGATATTATCACCTTTCCAGGAGTCGTTTGAGATTGTCCAGGGAAGAAAAATGATCAGAGCAAAATACGAGAATCAATATCTAATATGAACACCACCTGGAGGCACACATATTGGACTGAGTTGCATTTTGCATACACCAAAAATCCGGAATGAATCGACCACAAACAGGATGAACACCACCTGTACAAAATTAGTACTGGGGAGATTTTTGGACGATGTAATTGGAGGGTGGATGAGGGGATCAAGTGAGGAAATGAACGCAGATAGAGTGAAACCTAGCCAAGCGCACCATGGCTGCGTGAGGTCCTACTACGGGAGGAAGGGTGATAGGAGAGCTGGAGGAGAAGAAGTATATATGCATGTGATGCAGGCTAGAAGGAAGAAACGCATACCTCCATTCAGCGTTCAGATCTGGGATGAATGACTTTGGAAACTGATGATTGATTGCGTCATCAAGTCCCGACAGATCAGTTTCACTCGCCTTGGTCGCCGAAAAGACTGCTGATGCTTCGCCTCTCCCGCAAATCGGACGAGGTGTCTGCCATTATCGCCCTCGCCCCCACCTTTCTTCAGCCGCATCATGCGCCTCCTCTCATTCCCTCACGCGCTGGACTGCACCGCCTTGACCCGGATCCCACTCCTTCGGTCGATTCCAGGCTCCCAGCGCACGCATCGACCTGCCTCGGTTCATCCCGCACGGATCCAATCGAGCGACACCGACCGCCTCGCATCGGGAGTGGATAGAACCGACCGCTCCTCTCTGATCGTCGAATCGGGGAAGATCGTGACTGGATCGGATACGATCGCTCCTCTGGATCCCCTTTAGGGAAGCCCAGTAGTGGACCTACTTTGGCGAAGCGAAGCAACGGGCTGGCCGCCGGCCCAGTAAACTACAAGCCTTCGTTTTGGCCTCCAGAGTAGCGGCCCATAGGACAGACGGGCTAGTATTAGACACGAAATCTGACGGCCAGGAACTCTCACATCGCGAAAACAGACGGCCGAAAATCTAAATCGTTGTGAGGGTTCGCTTTAGGTGCGGTTATACTGTCCATAATAATAATCTAAGTTTTGGCAAGATAAACCATGAATTAAACTTTTCCTATCAACATATCAGTAATGGAGAAAGATCTGCTATTTCAAAATGGAAAACTGTACAATAAGTAAATAGCCATGAGTAGATCTTGCGCTAGAATAGTAATTGTTTCGCAAAGCTAAAAATAAAAGAAAAAAAATCCAGGCAAAAATTTAGGATGACCAAAGCCACAAAACAAGGCCTTCCTAATGAGATGAATATACACCATCAGGAAATAAATCATACCAAAAAGGCCTCCTATACAAACAACAAATTTCTATAAGCTCCTCTTATCTTCCTCTCACATTTTTCAATGATTGTTTACACAATGTACATATCGAAACCATAGTAAACCATGCTGCTAACTGTTATTTACTCACATTTCACATCAAAGAAAAGAAGCTAACTGCATATTCAATTATGAAGGGCCAGAAAAGACACTAAAAATTACTGAAGAAACTTTCAGTTACAGAAAATAATTTTGCTTCCCTCAAAAAATAGAGATGAATAAAAGTTGGTCAAGAAAACTAAAAAAACTCAAGCCATGGCCAGTGAAAGATATAGAAAGAACGCAATTGCTTCTTTGCAGAATGAAGTTGGGGATGATATTTCAGAGCATCAGCAGATGGCTGGGATGATGTGGGAAACTTCCAAGGATAGAATGGTGTTGTCAAGGGTATTTATATGAAATTTGATTTGGAAATATTGATAGATAGAGTTGATGGTTTGGACGACCTATCTGCCACTTTCCTGTGGAGGAAATAAAATGACATTCTCAAACATTTCCTTATTGACTGAGCCCCTAGACCTGATGACTATATTGGTCTTTTTGTTAAGAGATGTTGTCATATCGTCCTACATGATTCCTCTAGCTTTTTGATGATTTTTATGATGGAAAGGTCAAACTTAGTAGCATTAACCGATCCCTGATCACCCTGATTCCAAAAAAATCTATCCCTAGAGGACCCCAATGATTTCAGGCCCATATCCTCAACTAATAACTGCATAAAGTTTCTCACAAAGCTCCTAGCTAAGGGGTTGCAGGATGTAATTTTGAAAAGCATTCACAAAAATCAGTATGGCTTTTTGAAGTGTAGATCCATTCGGGATTGTATCACTTGGACACTGGAATAGAATCATCAATGCCATAATTGCAAGAAACCAAGTTTAATTCTCAAATTAGAGTTTGCGTAGGCTTTTGACACAGTTGATCTCATTCTCCAGCTTCCACATCACAAGGGTTTTTATAGTAAATTGTTTGGATGTATCAAAGAGTTAAAAATTCTGGGACATCATCTATCATCTTAAATGAGTTGCCTGGTAAATAATCTATTTGCAAAACAGGTATCGGGCAGGGTGACCCCGTATCTCCATTACGTTTTCTTCTTGGGGCGGATTTGTAATAAACACTATTCAATAATATGTTGAGAAGACAGGTGCTATCTCTCCTTTTGGAAACAAATGCACTACTATGGAAAAGCTTATAGCCAGACGCTTACTAGTAGCACGGGTTTATACCCCTCGCTACTGCTACTTACTAGTAGCGCGGGTTTTTACACCTCGCTACTACTAAGTTGATAGTAGTAGCACGGGTCTTTACCCCTCGCTACTACTAAGCGGTCTCTACTGTGCCCCACGAGAAATGCCATAGTAGTAGCGAGGGGTATAAACCCGTGCTACTACTAAGTTGGTAGTAGTAGCGAGGCCTATAAACCCACGCTCCTACTAACTACATGGTTTTTGAAGAGCCCTGAAATCATCATCTCCTCCCACAAATCCTTCCTCTCCCCCGTCACTCCCCCCCCCTCTCCATAGGCTCTCACATGGACCTCCTACCCATGCACGCCTCCTCCTCCATGGCGCCAAAAGAGGCCGCCGCCTCACGCCGCCAGCATGCCGGAGCTCGCCGGTCGTCCCCGCATCTCCATGCTACCACGCCGGAGCACCTCACCACTGGCGACCAACCCCGCTCCTACCTCCAGCTCCTTCCTCTCACCGTCGTTTTTATTTTTCTTTCTCTCCCTCTGGTTTGACTCACCCTCCCATGTCCTTGCCCGTGTAGGTGGTCGCCATGGATGACCAGGAGCTCGCTGTCTTGGCTATGAAGAGGAGACCTACGCCGCCGCCTTACTCGGCCCTCTGCAGCAGCCGGCGCTGGATCTGGTCTGCCGCTGCCCCTCCGCAGCTCCAGCGACCCCTGTCGGCGCTGGATCGAACCATTGCTGCCATTGACAGCATGCACGGGATCGAGATTTTTTTGAAATTAATAGTTGTAGCGCGGGTGGCACCCAAACTACTACTAACAGATATAGTACTAGCACGGGCTCACCCGTGCTCTACTACAAATTAGCTCTGTCGCCATAGTAGTAGCGCTAGCGCGCGCGCTACTACTAGCTATTTAACCCGCGCTACTATTAGGCTTTTCCCTAGTAGTGAGGACAAAGAATTCCCAATCATACAGTATGTTGATGATACACTTCTCATTGTAACTGTCGTTGAATCTCAGTTAATTTCTCTAAAAGAGATGTTGCACGTACGATTTCCATGCTTCCACTAGGCTAAAAGTTCATTTTCAAAAATCTTATGTGATCCCTATCAATGTTTATGAAGTTGAAACTACATGATTGGTTGTTGTCTTTGAATGTCAAGTGGAATCTTTGACTTTCACCTACATCGGGTAACTTGTAGGGACTAGTAAACCAAGAATTCGATATTTGATCACACTGGTGGATAGAGCTGAGAGAAGATTGACTACCAGGTCCTCTCTACTCAATCAGGGTGCAAGGCTTCAGTTGCTCCAATCCCTTCAGTCATATCTTCCAATTTACTTTCTATGCATCCTGTATTTGCTAACGGCGTCATTAAACAATAGGAAAGAATAATGAGGCCGTGTTTGTGGAGATGGAATTCTGATACGCACATGCAGTCTCTGGCAGCTTGGCCTCTAGTATGCAGGCCAAAGAAAAATGGTAGCATGCAAATTGTATACCTTTACATTCAGCATAGAGTTATGCTTACCAAACATTTATCCAAGTTCTATAATAAAGTTGACATCCCCTGGGTAACTTTAATTTGGTACACGTACTGTGATGAGGTTGTGTCACCTGGAACTGTACTTTGTGGATCCTATTGGTGGATGAACATCACGATGCTTAATGATGCTTTAAGAATAGACTCGGTGGTTAAAATAAACATGGGAGATTTTGCTCTTTTCTAGCTTTATTTTTGGTTAGTTCTTAACTCTTCAGCACATCTCAGGGAGAGATTTCCTAGCCTTTTCTCGTTTGTTATGACAAAATTTATGTGATGGGTATTATCAATATGTAGAACATCTTTCAGTTCTTCCACTTACCTCTTTCTCCTGATGCAATGGATGACTCTGATTTTTTTGCAAGCATGACTCATTGCTATCATTAGAAATGTGGATATGAATGATGTTTGATCTTGTATATCAGGCAAAGGAATAATTTCAGCTAAGAGTTACTACAAAGTGATGCATCCAAAGTAGCCCATTCATGAACCTTGCAAATGGATATGGGAGAGCAGATCTACAATGAAAAATATTTTTTCTTGGTTGATGCTTAATGATAGGTTGAACACAAGAGATATTCTGGTAAGCAGGCAATGAAGAACTTCAAAGGAGGATACATGTCCATGATGTCCTGCCAAAACTTATGGGGATAGAGATCATCTCTTCTTCAAATGTCGATACATCACCAGAGTTTGTAATTACCTACAAATTCAATGGCTAGTTGGTCTTTCGCCTAAGGAGGGTCTCATTGCTGCAAGAAGAAGTTTTGGGCACCCTTTTTCCAGAGAAGTGGTTTATCTTGTTGCTTGAAACATCTGGCTAGTCAAGAATGGGAAAATTTTCAGAAATAAGAGGCCTTAGTTTGGTGTCTGGAAAGTAGGATTTATTAATGATATCACTTCACTTTCCCACAGGTTTAAGCGTTTGATGAAACCTCTCCTGCTAAACTGGGTTAACTCCCTGCCTTAGGGTGCTTCTATCATGTATATATTAGCCGACTATGATTTGGTAAGTAGTAGCGGTACATAAGTTTGTTTCTTTAGTCTAGGTAGACACTTTGTAATTCTTGTTGTTGGTTGGTTTTGAATAAAGCACTGTGAGGTTGTTGCCTCACAATTTTTGGTCAAAACATTTATAGAAATTTTTAGTGTTCAAATCATTCGAGAAGGTGCCACAGGAGGCCCAAAAGACATCAGAGAGCGCATAGGGGTTGGGCGCGCCCCATTTTCTTATGGGGCCCTTGTGGGTCTTCTAATACTCCCTCAAAGCATCTTCAGTCTATTTCCTTAAAGAAAAAATCGTCAAAAAATTTGTCGCCTTTGGACTTTGTTCGCAATGGATTTCCATGAAAACCTAAAATAAGCAAAAAGAAGGAACTAACACAGGGCACTAGGTCAATATGTTAATCCATAAAAATGATATAAAAATGCACCAAAACAATATAAAATTATTGCAAACATGGCATGAATACTTTATAAATTACAGATACGTTGTAGACGTATCAGTCAACGAGAAAGAAGAACAAAGCTGATAACGACCAGACCGGTATAGTAAGGATGTGTATGACTCAAGAGGATACCGATATATATATCACCTCGGGTTTTGTAAAGTATTTTCATGCTGAACATTTTGATATATTATACGTTTTTTCGCGACATCGTATGCAAAAGATGTTGTCATTTTACTTTTTAATAACGCTTTTCTACAAAACATGTCGAAATTTATGTTTTTAAAGTTCCCTAACTAGTAGATGTGGTAACATAAGTACATCTCGAAGGATTTTAATTTTCAAAGTTTTTTTCATTTTCTTTTGTTTTTTTTCAAAATTGAAAAGGCGACAAGGGGGGTAGATTTTGAAAATTACCCTTTGGTCCCGGTTTGTGCCTCCAACCGGGACTAAAGGTTAGACCTGAAGGAAATATGCCCTAGAGGCAATAATAAAGTTGTTATTTATATTTCCTTATATCATGATAAATGTTTATTATTCATGCTAGAATTGTATTAACCGGAAACTAAGTACATGTGTGAATACATAGACAAAACAGAGTGTCCCTAGTATGCCTCTACTAGACTAGCTCATTGATCAAAGATGGTTATGTTTCCTAACCATAGACATGAGTTGTCATTTGATCAACGGGATCACATCATTAGGAGAATGATATGATGGACAAGACCCATCCGTTAGCTTAGCACTATGATCGTTTAGTTTTACTGCTATTGCTTTCTTCATGACTTATACATGTTCCTATGACTATGAGATTATGCAACTCCCGAATACCGTAGGAACACCTTGTGTGCTATCAAACGTCACAACGTAACTGGGTGATCATAAAGATGCTCTACAGGTGTCTCCGAAAGTGTTCGTGGTGTTGGCATAGATCAAGACTAGGATTTGTCACTCCGAGTGTCAGAGAGGTATCTCTGGGCCCTCTCGGTAATGCACATCGTAATAAGCCTTGCAAGCAAAAGACTAATGAGTAAGTCACGAGATGATGTGTTACGGAACGAGTAAAGAGACTTGCCGGTAACGAGATTGAACTAGGTATAGAGATACCGACGATCGAATCTCGGGCAAGTAACATACCGATGACAAAAGGAACAACGTATGTTGTTATGCGGTTTGACCGATAAAGATCTTCGTAGAATATGTAGGAGCCAATATGAGCATCTAGGTTCCGCTATTGGTTATTGACCCGAGATGAGTCTCGGTCATGTCTACATAGTTCTCGAACCCGTAGGGTCCGCACGCTTAACGTTTGATGACGATCGGTATTATGAGTTTATGAGTTTTGATGTACCGAAGGTAGTTCGGAGTCTCGGATGAGATCTCGGACATGATGAGGAGTCTCGGAATGTCCGAGACATAAAGATTGATATATTGGACGACTATATTCGGACACCGGAAGTGTTCTGGAAAGTTTCGGAATTAACGGAGTGCCGGGAGGGTTACCGGAACCCCCCGGGGGAATGGTGGGCCCTGGTGGGCCATAGGGGAGAGAGAGGGCAGCAGCCAAGAGGTGGCGCGCCCCCTCCCTAGGAGGAGTCCGAATAGGACAAGGGGAGGGGGCGCGGCCCCTCTTTCCCTCTCCCTCTCCCTCTCTTTCCTTCCCCCTTCTTCCTTCTTTGGTAGTTCCTACTAGGAATAGGATTGCAATCCTATTCCTAGTAGGATTGCAGCCCTAGCCGCACCATAGGAGGGCCAGCCGGCCTCCTCCCTTGCTCCTTTATATATGGGGGCAGGGGGCACCCAAAGACACACAAGTTGAATTATTCTAGCCGTGTGCGGTGCCCCCCTCCACAGAAACACACCTCGGTCATACCGTCGCAGTGCTTAGGCGAAGCCCTGCGCCGGTAGATACATCATATCCGTCACCACGCCGTCGTGCTGACGAAACTCTCCCGTGAAGCTCGGCTGGATCAAGAGCTCGTGGGACGTCATCAAGCTGAACGTGTGCTGAACGCGGAGGTGCCGTACGTTCGGTGCTTGATCGGTTGGATCGCGAAGAAATTCGACTACATCAACCGCGTCACTTGACGCTTACGCTTCCGGTCTACGAGGGTACGTAGACACACTCTTCCCTCTCGTTGCTATGCATCTGGTTGATAGATCTTGCGTGATCGTAGGAAAATTTTAAAATACTACGTTCCCCAACAGTGGCATCATGAGCCAGGTCTATGCGTAGATGATATGCACGAGTAGAACACAATGAGTTGTGGGCGATACTAGTCATACTACTTACCAGCATGTCATACTTTGCTTCGGCGGTATTGTAAGATGAAGCGGCCCGGACCGACATTACGCGTACGCTTACGCGACACTGGTTTCACCGTTACGAGCACTCGTTGCTTAAAGGTGACTGGCGGGTGTCTGTCTCTCTCACTTTAGCTGAATCAAGTGTGGCTACGCCCGGTCCTTGTGAAGGTTAAAACAACACATGCTTGACGAAACATCGTTGTGGTTTTGTATGCGTAGGTAAGAACGGTTCTTGCTAAGCCCGTAGCAGCCACGTAAAACTTGCAACAACAAAGTAGAGGACGTCTAACTTGTTTTTGCAGGGCATGTTGTGATGTGATATGGTCAAGACATGATGAGTTATACGGTTTTGTATGAGATGATCATGTTTTGTAATGTTATCGGCAACTGGCAGGAGCCATATGGTTGTTGCTTTATTGTATGAAATGCAATCGCCATGTAATTGCTTTACTTTATCACTAAGCGGTAGCGATTGTCGTAGAAGCAATAGTTGGCGAGACGACAACGATGCTACGATGGAGATCAAGGTCTCGCGCCGGTGACAAAGGTGATCATGACGGTGCTTTGGAGATGGAGATCAAAAGCACAAGATGATGATGGCCATATCATGTCACATATTTTGATTGCATGTGATGTTTATCTTACTATGCTTCTTATTTTGCTTAGAAACGATGGTAGCATTATAAGATGATCCCTTACAAAATTTCAAGGTACAAGTGTCCTCCCTAAGTATGCACCGTTGCGAAAGTTCTTCGTGCCGAGACACCACGTGATGATCGGGTGTGATAAGCTCTACGTTCAAATACAACGGGTGTAAGACAATTTTGCACACGTAGAATACTCGGGTTAAACTTGACGAGCCTAGCATATGCAGATATGGCCTCGGAACACTAGAGACCGAAAGGTCGAGCGTGAATCATATAGTAGATATGATCAACATAAGATGTTCACCATTGAAACTACTCCATCTCACGTGATGATCGGACATGGTTTAGTTGATTTGGATCATGTGATCATTTAGATGACTAGAAGGATGTCTATCTAAGTGGGAGTTCTTAAGTAATATGATTAAATTGAACTTTAATTTATCATGAACTTAGTCCTCGTAGTATTAGCATATCTATGTTGTAGATCAATAGCTCACGATGTTGCTCCCTGTTTATTTTTTATATGTTCCTAGAGAAAACTAAGTTGAAAGATGTTAGTAGCAATGATGCGGAATTGTTCTGTGATCTGAGGATTATCCTCATTGCTGCACAGAGAATTATGTCCTTGATGCACCGCTAGTTGACAGACCTATTGTAGGAGCAGATGTAGACGTTATGAAAGTTTTGACAAAAGCTCGGTATAGTGACTACTTGATAGTTTAAGTGCACCATGCTTTACGGCTTAGAACCGGGACTTCAAAAACGTTTTGAACGCCACGGAGCATATAAGATGTTCCAAGAGTTGAAATTAGTATTTCATACTCATGCCCGTGTCGAGAGGTATAAGACTTCTGACAGTACTTTGCCTACAAGATGGAGGAGAATAGCTCAACCAGTGAGCATGTGCTCAGATTGTCTGGGTACTACAATTACTTGAATCAAGTGGGAGTTAATCTTCCAGATAAGATAGTAATTGACAAAGTTCTCTAGTCACTATCACCAAGTTAGTAGAACTTCGTGATGAACTATAATATGCAAGGGATGACGAAAGTAATTCCCGAGCTCTTCGCAATGCTGAAGTCGGCGAAGGTAGAAATCATGAAAAAGCATCAAATGTTGATGGTTAACAAGACCACTTGTTTCAAGTAAAGGGCAAAGGGATAGAAGGGGAACTTCAAGAAGAATGACAAGCAAGTTGTCACTCCCGTGAAGAAACCCAAAGCTAAAACTCAAGCCTGAAACTAAGTGCTTCTACTTCAAAGGAAATGGTCACTGGAAGTGGAACTGCCCTAGATACTTGGCGGATAAGAAGGATGGCAAAGTGAACAAAGGTATATTTTGATATACAGATTATTGATGTGTACTTTGCTAGTGTTCATAGAAACCCCTGGGTATTTGATACCGGTTCAGTTGTTAAAATTAGTAACTCGAAACGAGAATTGCAGAATGAACAGAGACTAGTTAAAGGTGAAGTGACGATGTGTGTTGGAAGTGGTTCCAAGATTGATATGATCATCATCGCACACTCCCTATACTTTCGGGATTAGTGTAAAACCTAAATAAATGTTATTTGGCATTTGCGTTGAGCATGAATATGATTTGATCAAATTTGTTACAATGCGGTTATTCATTTAAAGTCATAGAATAATTGTTATTCTGTTTACATGATGAAAACCTTCGATGGTCATACACCCAATCAAAATAGTTTGTTGGATCTCGATCGTGGTGATATACATATTCATAATATTGAAGCCAAAAGATGCAAGGTTAATAATGATAGTGCAATCTATTTGTGGCACTGCCGTTTAGGTCATAATGGTGTAAAGCGCATGAAGAAACTCCATAGTGATGGACTTTTGGAATCACTTGATTATGAATCACTTGGTGCTTGCGAACCATGCCTCATGGGCAAGATGACTAAAACTCCATTCTCCGGAACAATGGAGCGAGCAACAGATTTATTGGAGATCATACATACAGATGTATGTGGACCAATGAGTGTTGAAGCTCGCGGCGGGTATCGTTATTTTCTGACCTTCACTGATGATTTGAGCAGATATGGGTATATCTACTTAATGAAGCACAAGTCTGAAACATTTGAAAAGTTCAAAGAATTTCAGAGTGAAGTGGAGAATCATCGTAACAAGAAAATAAGAGTTTCTACGATATGATCGTAGAGGTAAAATATTTGAGTTAGCGAGTTTGGCCTTCAGTAAAAACAATGTGAAATAGTTTCACTACTCACGCCACGTGGAACACCACAGTGTAATGGTGTGTCCGAACATCATAACCGTACTTTATTAGATATGGTGCGATCGATGATGTCTCTTACCGATCTACCACTATCGCTTTTGGGGTTATGCATTAGAGACAGCTACATTCACGTTAAATAGGGCACCATCTAAATCCGTGGAGATGACACCGTATGAACTGTGGTTTGACGAGAAAC
This sequence comes from Secale cereale, assembly GCA_902687465.1. Taxonomy (NCBI): domain Eukaryota; kingdom Viridiplantae; phylum Streptophyta; class Magnoliopsida; order Poales; family Poaceae; genus Secale; species Secale cereale. Next base: position 732,617,176 of record LR738714.1, on the reverse strand, counting down.
CTAAGCTGTCATTTCTTTAAGTTTGGGACTGCGATGCTTATGTGAAAAAGTTTCAACATGATAAGCTCGAACCCAAATCGGAGAAGTAAATCTTCATAGGATACCCAAAAAGAAACTGTTGGGTACACCTTCTATCACAGATCCGAAGGCAAGGTCTTTGTTGCTAAGAGTGGATCCTTTGTAGAGAAGGAGTTTCTCTCCAAAGAAGTGAGTGGGAGGAAAGTAGAACTTGATGAGGTAATTGTACCTTCTCCCGAATTGGAAAGTGGAACATCACAGAAACTAGTTCCAGTGATTCCTACACCAATTAGTGAGGAAGCTAATGATGATGATCATGAAACTTCAGATCAAGTTTCTGCTGAACTTCGTAGATCAACCAGAGTTCGTTCCGCATCAGAGTGGTATGGCAACCCGGTTCTGGAAGTCATGTTACTGGACCATGATGAACCTACGAACTATGAGGAAGCGATGATGAGCCCAGATTCCGCAAAATGGCTTGAGGCCATGAAATCTGAGATGGGATCCATGTATGAGAACAAAGTGTGGACTTTGGTTGACTTGCCCGATGATTGACAAGCCATCGAAAATAAATGGATCTTCAAGAGGAAGACTGACGCTGACGGTAATGTTACTGTTTACAAAGCTCGACTTGTTGCGAAAGTTTTTCAACAAGTTCAAGGAGTTGACTACGATGAGACTTTCTCACCCGTAGCGATGCTTAAGTATGTCCGAATCATGTTAACAATTGCCGCATTTTATGAAATCTGGCAAATGGATAACAAAACTGCATTCTTTAATGGATTTATTAAAGAAGATTTGTATATGATGCAACCAGAAGGTTTTGTCAATCCTAAAGGTGCTAACAAAATGTGCAAGCTCCAGCGATCCATCTATGGACTGGTGCAAGCATCTCGGAGTTGGAATATACGCTTTGATAAGTTGATCAAAGCATATAGATTTATACAGACTTGCGGTGAAGCCTGTATTTACAAGAAGTGAGTGGGAGCACTACAACCTTTCTGATAAGTATATGTGAATGACATATTGTCGATCGGAAATGATGTAGAATTTTCTGGAAAGCATAAAGGAGTGTTTGAAAGGAGTTTTTCAAAGAAAGACCTTGGTGAAGCTGCTTACATATTGGGCATCAAGATCTATAGAGATAAATCAAGATGCTTGATAAGACTTTCGATGAGTACATACCTTGATAAGATTTTGAAGTAGTTCAAAATGGATCAGTCAAAGAAGGAGTTCTTGCCGGACTTGTAAGGTGTGAAGTTGAGTAAGACTCAAAGCCAGACCACGGCAGAAAAATATAGAGAGAATGAAAGTCATTCCCTATGCCTCAGCCATAGGTTCTATAAAGTATGCCATGCTGTGTGATACGTCCAAAACGTATCTATAATTTCTGCTTGCTCCATGCCTCTTTTGGGCGATATTGCTATGTTATTTATACACTTCCATACACTTTTGATCATATTTGGACTAACCTATTAACTCAGTGCACCCCAGTGCCAGTTTCTGTTTTCGGTTGTTTTTGTATTTCAGGTTTTCACACTACGAGAACTGCCAAAAAAAATCCAGAAAAAATATATAAAAAATCAGCGTTCCGGAAGCTTCCATGCGGCCAAAGTAGGGCCGGAGGGGACCCACAGGGGCTCCAAGCGGCCTACCCACGCGGCCCCCCTGGCCGCGCCGGGGGGGCGCCTGGGCACCCCTGACCCCCTCTGATGCCCCCCTTTGGCATATATTTACACCGTGTCGCGGAAACCCTGATTCCAGACCCCTTTTCTCCAGACGCGATTCCGATCTCCGCCGCCATCGCCATCAAGCTTCGGGGGACCAGAATTCCTGCGCCGGCACCCTGCCAGGACGGGGAAGTGCCCCCGGATTCATCTCCATCGACGTTGCTTCCTCACTCCATGATGCGGGAGTAGTTCCTCCTCGGGGCTGAGGTTCTTACCAGTAGCTATGTGGTCAATTCTCTCTCCCATGATGTGATCTTCGTTGTGATCATAGGCTATGTTAATCTAGGGTGATCCCATGATATTTCCCCTTCCTCTATGTATTGGATTGATGTACTCACTTGTCTTTATCTAGTATAATCCCCGAGACCAAGGTGACAGCGGTCTATTGGACATGGATTAGAAAAGTATTTTCATGAGTGATTTCCTCTCTTGTGTGTTGATTGAAGATTGAGAGTCTCTTGGTGCTTGTCTTTGACTATCCTTTAGATATGCTGTGGTGATTGTGGGACTCTCTTTGGATGGCCGCGGTGACATTGGGAAATCCTTAGATTGAGAACTACGAACTTTGAGGTGTGCTTTTGTAGCCCTACATAATTCTCGTCCTCTCTTGACCACGAAGGAATGACCTCCGAGTGTGTCCCCTTTGCATGTTTTATGGGAAATATCATGTGATTCGATTATGTTAATGCTGTTGGGAGTTGCCACTAGTGAAAGTATGATCCCTAGGCCTTGTTTCCACCATTGGAATACCATTTGTGCTCACGTTTACCACTTGTTTGCTTGCTGCACTTTTATTACAGATTTATATTACTTTGCTTTGCCACTCCTATCATCCATATCACTTGCCATTTAACATCTCTTCGCCGAACTAGTGCATCTATACAACTCCTAGTTGTATTAGGTGTGTTGGGGACACAAGAGACTTCTTATATCTTAGTTGCAGGGTTGCTTGAGAGAGACCATCTTCAACCTCTACTTCCCTGAGTTCGATAAACCTTAGGTCATCCACTTGAGGGAAATTGCTGCTGTCCTACAAACCTCTGCGCTTGGAGGCCCAACATAGTCTACAAGAGTAGAAGCGTGTGTAGACATCAAGCTATTTCTGGCGCCGTTCCCGGGGAGGTGAGCGCTTGAGGTATATCTTTAGATCTTGCAATTAAATCTTTTTGTTTCTTGTTTTTATTTCACTAGTTATGCTTACGGACAACCTTGCTATTGGATCGTTGCTTGCGGGAAGATGCCCCACACCTGTGGTGGTTGCTCCTCCCCCTACTGAAATTGTGCCCTATAAAATACCAGCTGGTATTATCGATTATGTTTTGGCTAATCGTTATGCAGGAGACAGATATCCCGATGAACACTTGCTATATCTGTCACAACTATGTTCATTATTTAAGCTTGCAGGTGTATCATGGGAGTTTGTCATGAGGAAATTATTTGCCTTGTCACTGAAAGGAAAAGCATTGGAATGGTATAGGCTACTAAATGACTCTCACCTACTGGAGTGGGAAGAGATCCAGTCTCTCTTTTACTCCAAGTTTTATCCTCTTCATGAAGTCCATGATAATAGGAATTATGTTTATAATTTTTATCCTCATGACGGAGAGAGCATAGCTGAAGCTTGGGGGAGACTGAAAACGTTAATGCTAAAATGTCCTAACCATGGGCTCCCCAAAGATATGATTATTACGAATTTCTATGCGAGGCTTTCTCGACAGGATAAAGATTTGCTCGATGCTTCCTCTACGGGTTCTTTCACAAACAAAAAGATTGATGCTAAATGGGAACTCCTTGAAAGAATTCAACGCAACAATGAAGATTGGGAGATCGACAAAGGTAAAGAGTCAGGTATAATTTATGAGTATGATTGCATTAAGTCCTTTCTTGAAACTACAAGTTTTAATAAGTTTAGTGCTAAGTTTGGGCTTGATTCTCAACTCCTTGTTGATTTCCTCAAATCTTTTGCTTCACATCTTAATATGCCTAAGGAGGATTGGATCGAGCATCATAGACCTTTTAAAGAGATTGGCAAAGAAAATGAAATTGTTCATGATGATTGCAACATGCATGATCCAATTCCTAAAAATGAAGTTTTATATAAGCATGTTAATTTTTGTGGAGTGGATAGACCTTGTGAAAGGCCTATGATTGAAGAAGAGAAGTATTGTAAGCAACATAAGCATGAAAGAACAATCACTTGTGTCAGAGATTTAAATGAAATTGCTAGAGAATTGTGTGACCTTTATCCTTTTACTTGTGAACTTTGCCGTATAGAGGGTCACTTTAATTTTCAATGCATGAACTTTCAAAACATAACTGTCAACCAGTTGTGTGATAACATGATCACCTCTGATCTTTATGATGAGCTTATGTTATTTTTGATGTGTGAAGAGTTATCAGAAAAGACTTCTTGGCTGGATGATAATGCCATAGGAATAAAAAACACTTTGCAAAATTGCCATCTCTATTGTGTTGTTAATTGCCATGAAAATGATTACATAAGTAAGATTAGAAAGGAGGGAACTTTACCAAAGTATAAAAATGTCTCTTATATTTCTGCTAATAAAAAGGAGAGTTTCTCCCAAGTTTCCCCTATTGTTTCTAATGATAAACCAGGATATGTTGAGAAGCTTCATCTCCAACCACTCCCTCCTAAGGTGAAGAAGAAGAAAAAGAAGAGGAGGAGGAAGAGGAGCAAGAAGGAAGAAGAATGGGTATCAACCTGGCCTGAGCATATTCCTCCCATCAACTTTTATCCTAACGGTTGTAAGTTTAAAGAAGAAGGTGAAGTTTATTGCCTTAATTATCATCTTGATGATACGTCCGTAGGTACTATTGAAGATGATTTTGATTATGATATGCATGTTACTTATTGTGATTGGGAAAATGATGATAATGTTACTTATGATCTTGAAAATCTTTTTGGTACCAACTCTGAAAGTGATGATATGGGAAGCTCTAAGCTTGGGGATGATAGGGTTGCAAATCCTTTACCCACTAGTGATGTGACAATTGATAATTCTTTTGCTAGTAAGAATAAAGACAACATGATTACAAATATAGTTGCTAGCAATGATAATGCTCTTCTCTACTATGATGATGTTATAACTCCAATCTATAGTGATTATAAAGGTACCTATGACATAAGGAGAAATTATCCTTATCAAACTTGTCATAATCATGGAGGGAATTACTCCCTTGTTGAACACCACCCTCCTAATACACAATTAATCTATAGTGTTCAAGTTGTTTATGATAGTCCTACTCCCACTATTACCAATGAAAAAGATTATGCTTATGTGGAGAGTAAGAGTACCTTTTTGCATGTGGATCATGGTAACAATGCTTTATGTGATGCTTATATTGTTGAGTTTATTCGTGATCCCACTGAAAATTATAATGAGAGAGGGAGACTTGGTTCTAAATATCTTAATAATAAGAAGTTTCCTCTCTTTATGGTGAATATTTTGAAGTTATGCTTGTTTTGCCTTCCTATGCTAGTTGCTTTGTGCTTCAATGAATTATTCTATTGCAATATTCCTATGCATAGGAAGCATGTTAGGCTTAAATGTGTTTGGTATTTACTTCTTGATGCTCCCTTTTGTTCTTCAGCTCTTATTCCTACGAGAGCATCATTAAAGTCTTAAGCCTATCTTTATGGCTATAAAGAAAAGAGCTCTAGGGAGACAACCCTTGTTATCTTTGCTTTCAGTTTTAGTGGTTTTGATGTTTTTTACTACTTTAGCAACATCATTGTATCTTTATTTTTCAATTTTGTGCCAAGTGTAGCCTCTGACTGCAAGAAAGTTCAAAAGTTGTGACGTGCTGTCCAGGAAACAGATTCTGTCCTTGGACAGAAAAATTCGTATAAAATCACCGGATCATCTTTTTGGTCTGAATTTTTTCGACAGCGTGCTCTATATAATTGTCTTTCGTGTGTCTGTTCTGAGTTTTTTGATTAGAGTTGCAGAAGTGCCCCGAACAAATCATTTACTACCTGCTGTTCTGTTTTTCACAGATTCTGTCCTGTTTTGCCTTTCCTTCATTTTGCAAATCTTGAGCTTGCTTTTTATTTGCAAAAACCTTTTGGCAATCTTGAGAAACAGTAGACCTTCAAGAATATCTTTATTTCCAGCAAGGAACAATTATATTATTAAGGGTACTAACCTCGCTAATCAGATTATGATGAGTTATGTATGAAGGGAGTTTTCAAGTGTGCGAGGGAAGATGATAAAAAGATTCAGGAGTGTCAAACGATCAAGCTTGGGGATGCCCCCATGCACCCCCAAGAAATATTCAAGGAGACTCAAGCGTCTGAGCTTGGGGATGCCCCCGTGCGTACCCTTCTCCATCAACATTATCAGTTCGTCTTTCATTCCACTATATTTTTATCACTTCATGTGTTATGTGCTATGCTTGGAGCGTCTTGCTTTTAGTTCCTTTTTAGTTTTCTTTAGCTTTTCATAACGAGTCGGAACTCAGCTTTCTTTATGTGGGAGAGAAACACGCTCCACTTCTACCTAGAACATAACATAGAATTTTCATGTCTATCTATGCTGTGTGTGTTCTTTGTCTTTCAATAGCTACTATCATGTTTAGCTTTTAGTTTTCATGCTTATCTTTTTAAAGAGCTTTTGTTTAGTTGGTTGCTTGAACTCTCTTTAGTTATCGTGCTTATCTTATTAAGAGAGTTTGCTTCTGTTGCATTGGTTGATTTGTCTATGATAAAAATGCTACGTGCATAATGGCGCTTAGTAGTTCAGGTGTTCTTATGGTTAGTCTCAAATAGCTCGGAGGTTCCCAATGTGTTATTGGAGTACCAACATGATTTGTTTGCCTATGATGTGGTATGGTTTAGTAATATCTTCCTTCGAGAATTTATTTTGATTGACTTGGTGTATGCTCACGCATATTTAAGACTGTAAAGAAAGTCTGTCAAGCCTTGATGATCTTTTGTTTCTGAGTAGCGATATAACTTCCATGCCTGATTCAATGTTGCTTTGTCGCTCTGCATGATTATGACCGTCATTGCTCTCTTAGTTGGTCGCTCCCAGTCTTTTGCTAACCTCCACCTGTACTAAGCGGACTGGCTGCTTGTGCATCCACATTCCTTTATACCAGTTATGCCATATGAGTCCAACATACCTTCCTACATGGTATTTACCTGCCATTCCTAACGGAGACTTGCATGTACCATCTCGAAATTATTCAAAGAAAAAGCATTCCTGTTTTGTGCCTCTGTTGTAAGTCCATGAGGAAGTAGTAGTTAATTCATAATCTTGTTAAGTTGGACAAGCTTCACCCCGTGTTGCATGTATAATGTGCAAACCCATAATACGAGAAGGAACTGGCATTGAGTGCGCCCGGCTCAAAAAGATAATATAACAAACAAACCCTCCTTCACGCTTTGTTCATGAGAAATCAGAAAACTTTGGCAGTGATAAACAAAGGAGATTAAGAGGATGTGATCGTCCTCATTCAGGAGCCGTTCCTCGAAACTTGTCCATCTCAAGAAGTGATTGAGTTGTCTGCTAGCATTCGTTGACGAAACATGCATGATCTAAAAAAAATATTACCTCTGTTTTCAAACCAAGAGCTCTGGTACATGTTTTGTCTCTGTTTCCGATTACGGGTTTTCAACCTTGCCAACAAAAGCCACGGTTCGAGAGTCTCCACCTTCTTTTAAAAGCACCAACTACTGAGAGCATGATTGTCATTCTGAGTGTAATGTGCATTGTCCCAAAGTAGCATTGTCTTTTGCATGATTGTGATATCGTTTATTTTGAAATCATTGTATCTAGTCATCACTTAAACCTTGGAGGTGCCCCTGCATTTATGTTTTGCTTCACTAAAGGGGGCAAGCGAGATATCACTCTATCATATTTGCACATCATGTTCATTACAAATCTATCAGTAGCATATTGTAAAACTTTCAGTTCTTTGTGATTTTCTCATGAGGCAAATTAATTACTATAGATTCATTGTCTCAGTAAGCTTTTGTCATGTGACTATGAAAAAGTCCTATATGGTTAATAGCATGTCACCACAGAAATTATTCTTGTTATCATTTACCTACTCGAGGACGAGCAGGAATTAAGCTTGGGGATGTTGATACGTCCAAAACGTATCTATAATTTCTGCTTGCTCCATGCCTCTTTTGGGTGATATTGCTATGTTATTTATACACTTCCATACACTTTTGATCATATTTGGACTAACCTATTAACTCAGTGCACCCCAGTGCCAGTTTCTGTTTTCGGCTGTTTTTGTATTTCAGGTTTTCACATTACGAGAACTGCCAGAAAAAATCCAGAAAAAATATATAAAAAATCAGCGTTCTGGAAGCTTCCATGCGGCCAAAGTAGGGCCGGAGGGGACCCACAGGGGCTCCAGGCGGCCTGCCCACGCGCCCCCCACCCGGCCGTGCCGGGGGGGCGCCTGGGCACCCCTGACCCCCTCTGATGCCCCCCTTTGGCATATATTTACACCGTGTCGCGGAAACCCTGATTCAAGACCCCTTTTCTCCAGACGCAATTCCGATCTCCGCCGCCATCGCCATCAAGCTTCGGGGGACCAGAATTCCTGCGCCGGCACCCTACCGGGACGGGGAAGTGCCCCCGGATTCATCTCCATCGACGTTGCTTCCTCCCTCCATGATGCGGGAGTAGTTCCTCCTCGGGGCTGAGGTTCTTACCAGTAGCTATGTGGTCAATTCTCTCTCCCATGATGTGATCTTCGTTGTGATATTTCCCCTTCCACTATGTATTGGATTGATGTACTCACTTGTCTTTATCTAGTATAATCCCCGAGACCAAGGTGACAGCAGTCTATTGGACATGGATTAGAAAAGTACATTCATGAGTGATTTCCTCTCTTGTGTGTTGATTGAAGATTGAGAGTCTCTTGGTGCTTGTCTTTGACTATCCTTTAGATATGTTGTGGTGATTGTGGGACTCTCTTTGGATGGCCGCGGTGACATTGCGAAATCCTTAGATTGAGAACTACGAACTTTGAGGTGTGCTTTTGTAGCCCTACATAATTCCCGTCCTCTCTTGACCACGAAGGAATGACCTCCGAGTGTGTCCCCTTTGCATGTTTTATGGGAAATATCATGTGATTCGATTATGTTAATGTTGTTGGGAGTTGCCACTAGTGAAAGTATGATCCCTCGGCCTTGTTTCCACCATTGCAATACCATTTGTGCTCACGTTTACCACTTGTTTGCTTGCTGCACTTTTTATTACAGATTTATATTAATTTGCTTTGCCACTCCTATCATCCATATCACTTGCCATTTAACATCTCTTCGCCGAACTAGTGCACCTATACAACTCCTAGTTGTATTAGGTGTGTTGGGGACACAAGAGACTTCTTGTATCTTAGTTGCAGGGTTGCTTGAGAGAGACCATCTTCAACCTCTACTTCCCTGAGTTCGATAAACCTTAGGTCATCCACTTGAGGGATATTGCTGCTGTCCTACAAACCTCTGCGCTTGGAGGCCCAACATAGTCTACAAGAGTAGAAGCGTGTGTAGACATCACTGTGTACCAAACATGTTGTGTACCTTGCCATGAGTTTGACAGGGAGGTACAATAGTGATCCAGGAGTAGATCATTGTACAGCGGTCAAAATTATCCTTAGTAACTGGATGACTAAGGAAATGTTTCTCGATTATGGAGGTGATAAAGAGTTCGCCGTAAAGGGTTACGCCGATGCAAGCTTTGACACTAAATCCAGATGACTCTAAGTATCAATCTGGATGCGTATTGAAAGTGGGAGCAATTAGCTAGAGTAGCTCCATGCAAAGCATTGTAGACATAGAAATTTGCGAAATACATACGGATCTGAATGTGACAGACATGTTGACTAAACTTCTCTCACAAGCAAAACATGATCACACCTTATTACTCTTGGGTATTAATCACATAGCGATGTGAACTAGATTATTGACTCTAGTAAACCCTTTGGGTGTTTGTCACATGGCAATGTGAACTATGGGTGTTATTCACATAACGATGTGAACTATCGGTATTAAATCACATGGCGATGTGAGCTAGATTATTGACTCTAGTGCAAGTGGGAGACTGAAGGAAATATGCCCTAGAGGCAATAATAAAGTTGTTATTTATATTTCCTTATATCATGATAAATGTTTATTATTCATGCTAGAATTGTATTAACCGGAGACTTAGTACATGTGTGAATACATAGACAAAACAGAGTGTCCCTAGTATGCCTCTACTAGACTAGCTCATTGATCAAAGATGGTTATGTTTCCTAACCATAGACATGAGTTGTCATTTGATCAACAGGATCACATCATTAGGAGAATGATGTGATGGACAAGACCCATCCGTTAGCTTAGCACTATGATCGTTTAGTTTTACTGCTATTGCTTTCTTGATGACTTATACATGTTCCTATGACTATGAGATTATGCAACTCCCGAATACCGTAGGAACACCTTGTGTGCTATCAAACGTCACAACGTAACTGGGTGATCATAAAGATGCTCTACAGGTGTCTCCGAAAGTGTTCGTGGTGTTGGCATAGATCAAGACTAGGATTTGTCACTCCGAGTGTCGGAGAAGTATCTCTGGGCCCTCTCGATAATGCACATCGTAATAAGCCTTGCAAGCAAAAGACTAATGAGTTAGTCACGATATGATGTGTTACGGAACGAGTAAAGAGACTTGCCGGTAACGAGATTGAACTAGGTATAGAGATACCGACGATCGAATCTCGGGCAAGTAACATACCGATGACAAAAGGAACAACGTATGTTGTTATGCGGTTTGACCGATAAAGATCTTCGTAGAATATGTAGGAGCCAATATGAGCATCCAGGTTCCGCTATTGGTTATTGACCGGAGATGAGTCTCGGTCATGTCTACATAGTTCTCGAACACGTAGGGTCCGCACGCTTAACGTTTGATGACGATAGGTATTATGAGTTTATGAGTTTTGATGTACCGAAGGTAGTTCGGAGTCCCAGATGAGATCACGGACATGACGAGGAGTCTCGGAATGTCCGAGATATAAAGATTGATATATTGGACGACTATATTCGGACACCGGAAGTGTTCTGGAAAGTTTCGGAATTTACCGGAGTGGCGGGAGGGTTACCGGAACCCCCCGGGGGAATGGTGGGCCCTGGTGGGCCATAGGGGAGAGAGAGGGCAGCAGCCAGGAGGTGGCGCGCCCCCTCCCTAGGAGGAGTCCGAATAGGACAAGGGGAGGGGGGCGTGGCCCCTCTTTCCCTCTCCCTCTCCCTCGCTTTCCTTCCCCCTTCTTCCTTCTTTGGTAGTTCCTACTAGGAATAGGATTGCAATCCTATTCCTAGTAGGATTGCAGCCCTAGCCGCACCATAGGAGGGCCGGCCATCCTCCTCCCTTGCTCCTTTATATACGGGGGCAGGGGGGCACCCAAAGACACACAAGTTGAATTGTTCTAGCCGTGTGCGGTGCCCCCCTCCACAGAAACACACCTCGGTCATACCGTCGCAGTGCTTAGGCGAAGCCCTGCGCCGGTAGATACATCATATCCGTCACCACGCTGTCGTGCTGACGAAACTCTCCCGTGAAGCTCAGCTGGATCAAGAGCTCGTGGGACGTCATCAAGCTGAACTTGTTCTGAACGCGGAGGTGCCGTACGTTCGGTGCTTGATCGGTTGGATCGCCAAGAAATTCGACTACATCAACCGCGTCACTTGACGCTTCCTCTTCCGGTCTACGAGGGTACGTAGACACACTCTTCCCTCTCATTGCTATGCATCTGGTAGATAGATCTTGCATGATCGTAGGAAAATTTTAAAATACTACGTTCCCTAACAAGACCCTGATACTTCTCCAATGTATCTATAATTTTTGATTGTTCCATGCTATTATTTATGAAGTCTTGGATGTTTAATGGGCTTTATCATTCACTTTTATATCATTTTTGGGACTAACCTACTAACCCAAAGGCCTACTCCAGATTGCTGTTTTTTGCCTATTTCAGGGTTTTGCAGAAAAATAATATCAAACGGAGTTCAAAAGGAATGAAACTTTCGCGAGAGATATTTTTGGAGAAAATCATGCACGGGAAACTTCGGGACCAAGTCAGGGGACAGAAGGGCTGCCCTCGAGGGTGGGGGGCGCCCCCCCTTCCTAGGGCGCGCCCCTGCCTCGAGGCTGCCCCGTGTGGCCCCCGGTGCCCTCCTTCTTCCTATATATACCTACGTACCCCAAAGACTCCATACGCAGAGAGAAAACCCTAATTCCACCGCCGTAACTTCTGTTCCCGTGGTGATCCCAACTTGGAGCCTGTTCCGGGAGGGGGATCCATCACAGAGGCCTTCATCATCATCATCATCATCATCATCATCATCGCCCTCACCATGAGTTGTGAGTAGTTTACCTCAGACCTTCGGGTCCATAGCTAGTATCTAGATGGCTTCTTCTCTCTCTCTGGATCAATACAAAGTTCTCCTCAGTCTTCGAGAAGATATATTCAATGTAATCTCTTTTTGCGGTGTGTTTGTCGAGATCAGATGAATTGTGAGTTTATGATCAAGGTTATCTATGAAAGATATTTGGTTCTTCTCTGAAATTTTTATGTGTGCTCATAATATCCTTGCAAGTCTCTTCGAATTATTGGTTTGGTTTGGCCTACTAGATCTATAGTTCTTGCAATGGGAGAAGTGCTTGGCTTTGGGTTCAATATTGCGGTGTCCTTTCCCAGTGACAGTAGGGGCAGCAAGGCACACATTGTATTGTTTCCATCAAGGATAAAAAGATGGGGTTTATATCATATTGCTTGAGTTTATCCCTCTACATCATGTCAGCTTGCTTAAGGCGTTACTCTGTTCGTATGAACTCAATACACTAGATTCATGTTGGATAGCGGTCGATGTGTGGAGTAATAGTAGTAAATGCAAGCAGGAGTCGGTCTACTTGTCTCGGATGTGATGCCTATATACAATGATCATGCCTAGATAGTCTCATAATTATTCGCTTTTCTATCAATTGCTCGACAGTAATTTGTTTACCCGCCGTAGAATATCGCTATGATGAGAGAAGCCACTAGAGAAAACTATGGCCCCCGGGTCTATTCTCAACATATCAATCTACATCTACTTTACTTTTACCGCTTTTATTTTCTGTTTTATTAAACCAAAAATACCAAAAATATAAACTATCATCTCTATGAGAACTCACTTTCGTAAGTGACCGTAAAGGGATTGACAACCCCTTATCGCATTGGCTACGAAGTTCTTATTTGTTTGTGCAGGTGCGAGGGAGTGGCGCGTGGTCTCCTACTGGATTGATACCTTGGTTCTCAAAAACTGAGGGAAGTACTTACGCTACTGTGCTGCATCTCCCTTTCCTCTTCGAGGGAATACACCGCAAGCTCGAGAAATAGCAAGAAGAATTTCTGGCGCCGTTGCCGGGGGGACTTATGCAAAAGTCATATACCAAGTACCTATCACAAACCCTTATCCTTCGCATTACATTTATTTGCCTCTCGTTTTCCTCTCCCCCAGTTCACCCTTGCCGTTTTATTTGCCCTTCTTCTGCCGTGTGTTTATCGTTCGCTTGCTTCTTTTTCGCTTGTGTGTGTTGGATTGCTTGCTTGTCACTATGGCTCAGAACAATACCAAATTGTGTGACTTCTCCAATACCAACAACAATGACTTTATTAGCACTCTGATTGCTCCTATTACCGATGCTGAATCTTGTGAGATCAATGCTACTTTGTTGAATCTTGTCATGAAAGATCAATTCTCCGGCCTTCCTAGTGAAGATGCCACTACCCATCTAAACAACTTTGTTGATTTGTGTGATATGCAAAAGAAAAGTGATACGGATAATGATATTTTTAAATTGAAGTTATTTCTGTTTTCACTTAGAGATCATGCTAAAACTTGGTTCTCCTCTTTGCCTAGAAATAGTATTGATTCGTGGAATAAGTGCAAAAATGCTTTTATCTCTATGTATTTCCCTCCTGCTAAGATCATCTCTCTTAGAAACGATATTATGAATTTTAAGAAAATAGATCATGAGCATGTTGCACAAGCTTGGGAGAGAATGAAATTGATGATACGTAATTGCCCTACACATGGTTTGAATCTATGGATGATTATTCAGAACTTTTATGCTGGCTTGAATTTTGCTTCTAGAAATCTTTTAGATTCGGCTGCTGGAGGCACTTTCATGGAAACCACCTTAGCAGAAGCTACGTACTCCTAGATAATATTATGGTTAATTATTCTCAATGGCACACCGAAAGATCTACTAGTAAAAAAGTGCATGCTATCGAAGAAATTAGTATTTTGAGTGGAAAGATGGATGAACTTATGAAAATTCTTTGGTACTAAGAGTGCTTCTTCTGATCCTAATGACATGCCTTTGTCCACTTTGATTGAGAATAACAATGAATCTTTGGATGTGAATTCTGTTGGTAGGAATAATTCTGGTAACAATGCTTGTAGAGGTAATTTTGATCCTAGGCCTTTTCCTAGTAATTCCTCTAATAATTATGGTAATTCCTACAACAACTCTTATGGAAAGATGCCTTCTGAATTGAAACTACTGTTAAAGAGTTTATGATATCGCAAAAGAATTTCAATGCTTTGCTTGAAGAGAAATTGTTTAAGGTTGATGAATTGGCTAGAAGTGTGGATAGAATTACTCTTGATGTTGATTCTTTGAAACTTAGATCTATCCCACCTAAGCATGATATCAATGAGTCTCTCAAATCTATGAGAATTTCCATTGATGAATCCAAAGAAAGAACCGCTAGAATGCGTGCTAAAAGAGAAGATTATATTAAATCGTGTTCTTCTAGTTATCATGAAAATAAAGATGAATATATGAAAGTTACTGATGTGTCTCCTATTAGATCCTTGTTTTCTAGTATTAATCTTGATAAGAATAGGATTGGAGATGATTCTGCTTTAAGGTGTCCCAATGAATCGGAGTTTTGATGCAAAGATTGCTAAAAGTGGGAGTGAAGAGATTAAAACTTTGCATAGTGATGAACCCACTACTTTGGATTTCAAGGGATTCAATTATGATAATTGCTCTTTGATTGATTGTATTTCCTTGTTGCAATCCGTGCTAAATTCTCCGCATGCTTATAGTCAAAATAAAGCTTTCACTAAACATATAGTTGATGCTTTGATGCAATCTTATGAAGAAAAACTTGAGTTGGAAGTTCCTATACCTAGAAAGCTTTATGATGAGTGGGAACCAACTATAAAAATAAAATAAAAAAGATCTTGAATGCTATGCTTTGTGTGATTTGGGTGCTAGTGTCTCTACTATCCCAAAACCTTTGTGTGATTTGCAAGGGTTCCATGAACTTGATGATTGTTCTTTAAATTTACATCTTGCGGATTCCACTATTAAGAAACAAATGGGAAGGATTAATGATGTTCTTATTGTTGCCAATAGGAATTATGTGCCCATAGATTTCATTGTTCTTGATATAGACTGCAATCCTTCATGTCCTATTATTTTTGGTAGACCTTTCCTTAAAATGATTGGTGCGATTATTGATATGAAGGAAGGAAATATTAGATTCCAATTTCCGTTAAGGAAGGGCATGGAACACTTTCCTAGAAAGAAAGTCAAATTACCATATGAATCTATCAGGAGAGCCACTATGGATTGCCTTCCAAAGATGGCAATACCTAGATCTATCTTATATCGTGCCTAGCTAGGGGCGTAAAACGATAGCGCTTGTTGGGAGGCAACCCAATTTTATGTTTTTTTGTTGCTGTTAGAGAATAAATATTGCATCTATCCTCTGATTAGATGTGGTTTCATGTTTTGTTTAGTGTTTGTGCCAAGTAGAACCTTTGGGAAGACTTGTGTGAAGTTTATATGATCTTACTGTGAAAAACAGAATCGTTAGCGCTACCTAAAGTAGTCGTGGGATTTTACTGGAGTGTGCTTTTTAGTTGATTATTTTTTCCCCTGATTGGTAGAAAAATTGCGCAAATTTAGCAATTTAGTTTTAATTTTTTGGAGTTCCAGAAGTAGGCAAACCCTACAGATTACTACAAACTGTTCTGTCTTTGACAGATTCTGTTTTTCGTGTGTTGTTTGCTTATTCCGATGCATCTATTCGTAATATTGGAGGATATGAACCATAGAAAAGTTGGAGTACAGTATGTTTAACACCAATATAAACAAAGAATGAATTCATTGCTGTACCTTTGAGTAGTGGTTTGCTTTCTCATACTAACGGAGCTCACGAGAATTTTTGTCAAAGTTTTGTGTTGTGAAGTTTTCAAGTTTTGAGTATTGCTTTGATGGACTATGGAACAAGGAGTAGCAAAGGCCTAAGCTTGTGGATGCCCATGGCACCCCAAGTAAATTCAAGATAATCAAAAGCCTAAGCTTGGGGATGCCCCGGGAAGGCAACCCCTCTGTCTTCTTCATCCATCGGTAACTATACTTGAAGCTATATTTTTATTCGTAACATGATATATGTTTTGCTTGGAGCGTCTTGTATAATTTGAGTATTTTCTTATTAGTTTGCCACAATCATCCTTGCTGGACACACCTATTTGAGAGAGTTAAATATGGCCTAGAAATTATTAGAACACTATATGTACTTCACTTATATCTTTTGAGTTGAATAGTTTTTGTTCTAGTGCTTCACTTATATCTTTTAGAGCACGGTGGTGGTAATATTTTGTAGAAATTGTTGAACTCTCATGCTTCACTTATATATATTTGAGAGTCTATTAAAACAGCATGGTAAAGTGTTTAGGCTAAAGAAACTAGTCTTCACATGATAAACATCCAATGTCAATGTAGTAAAAAATTTCACACCAAGTGCATTGAATAGAATGAGATGTTGGATGCTTGATAATTGTTTTGAGACATGAGGATAGTGGTATTAGAGTCATGCTAGTGGAGTTATTATGAAATTGAGAAATACTTGTGTTAAGGTTAGTGATTCCCGTATCATGCACGTATGGTGAACCGCTATGTGACGAAGTTAGAGCATGAGGTATTTGTAGAGTGCCAACCTTTGTGTGGAGGTCGGGGGGGCGGGATGGTTAACTCCTACCAACCTCCCCCCTAGGAGCATGCGTTGATTACTTTGTTTTGATGACTCGTAGATTTTTGCAATAAGTATATGAGTTTTTATGACTAATGTTGAGTCCATGGATTATACACACTCTCACCCTTCCACCATTGCTAGCCTCTCTTGTACCGCGCAACTTTCGCCGGTGCCATAAACCCACTATGTATCCTTCCACAAAACTGCCACCATATTGTTCCTCAAAACAGCCACCATACCTACCTATCATGGCATTTCCATAGCCATTCCGAGATATATTGCCATGCAACTTTCCACAATTCCGTTTATATGACACGCATCATATTGTCATATTGCCATTACATGATCATGTAGTTGACATCGTATTTGTGGCAAAGCCACCATGCATATTCTTTCATACATGTCACTCTTGTTTCATTGCATATACCGGTACACCGTCGGAGGCATTCACATAGAGTCATACTTTGTTGTAGTATCGAGTTGTAATTTCGTGTTGTAATGAAAGTGTGATGATCATCATTATTAGAGCATTGTCCCATGGGAGGAAAGGCTGAATCTATAAAGCCCCTCCGCAAAAAAAGGGAAAAAAAGAGAAAGGCCGAAGAAAAAAAAAGGTGCAAAAAAAAAGAAAAAAAAGAACAAAAGGGACAATTGCTACTATCTTTTTCCACACTTGTGCTTCAAAGTAGCACCATGTTCTTCGTTGTAGAGAGTCTCATGTTTAGTCACTTTCATATACTAGTGGGAATTTTCATTATAGAACTTGGCTTGTATATTCCAACGACGGGCTTCCTCAAATGCCCTAGGTCTTCGTGAGCAAGCAAGTTGGATGCACACGCACTAGTTTCTTTTGTAGAGCTTTCATACATTTTTTTAGCTCTAGTGCATCCGTTGCATGGCAATCCCTACTCACTCACATTGATATCTATTGATGGGCATCTCCATCGCCCGTTGATACGCCTAGTTTATGTGAGACTATCTCCCTCCTTTTTGTCTTCTCCACAACCACCTCTATTCCACCCATAGTGCTATATCCATGGCTCACGCTCATGTATTGCATGAAAGTTGAAAGGTTTGAAAAGATAGAGTATGGAAACAAATGCTTGGCTGAAATCGGGATTGTGCATGATATGAATATTTTGTGTGATGAAGAGGGAGCATAGCCAGACTATATGATTTTGTAGGGATAACTTTCTTTAGCCATAGTATTTTGAGAAGACATGATTGCTTTGTTAGTATTTCTTGAAGTATTGTTATTTCTTATGTCAATATAGACTTTTATCTTGAATCTTTCAAATCTGAACATTCATGCCACAATTAAGAGAATTACATTGAAAAATTATATTGGTTAGCATTCCACATCAAAAAAAAATTCTTTATCATTTACCTACTCGAGGATGAGGAGGAATTAAGCTTGGGGATGCTTGATACGTCTCCAATGTATCTATAATTTTTTATTGTTCCATGCCATTATTTACGAAGTCTTGGATGTCTAATGGGCTTTATCATTCACTTATATATCATTTTTGGGACTAACATACTAACCCAAAGGCCTACTCCAGATTGCTGTTTTTTTGCCTATTTCAGGATTTTGCAGAAAAAAATTATCAAACGGAGTACAAACGGAATGAAACCTTCGCGAGAGATATTTCTGGAGAAAATCATGCACGGGAAACTTTGGGACCAAGTCAGGGGACAGAAGGGCTGCCCTCGAGGGTGGGGGGCGCGCATGATATGAATATTTTGTGTGATGAAGAGGGAGCATAGCCAGACTATATGATTTTGTAGGGATAACTTTCTTTAGCCATAGTATTTTGAGAAGACATGATTGCTTTGTTAGTATTGCTTGAAGTATTGTTATTTCTTATGTCAATATAGACTTTTATCTTGAATCTTTCAGATCTAAACATTCATGCCACAATTAAGAGAATTACATTGAAAAATAATATTGGTTAGCATTCCACATCAAAAAAAAATTCTTTATCATTTACCTACTCGAGGACGAGGAGGAATTAAGCTTGGGGATGCTTGATACGTCTCCAATGTATCTATAATTTTTTATTGTTCCATGCTATTATTTACGAAGTCTTGGATGTCTAATGGGCTTTATCATTCACTTATATATCATTTTTGGGACTAACATACTAACCCAAAGGCCTACTCCAGATTGCTGTTTTTTTTGCCTATTTCAGGGTTTTGCAGAAAAAAATTATCAAAGGGAGTCCAAACGGAATGAAACCTTCGCGAGAGATATTTCTGGAGAAAATCATGCACGGGAAACTTTGGGACCAAGTCAGGGGACAGAAGGGCTGCCCTCGAGGGTGGGGGGCGCGCCCCCCTGCCTCGAGGGTGCCCCGTGTGGCCCCCGGTGCCCTCCTTCTTACTATATACCTACGTACCCCAGAAACTCCATACGCAGAGAGAAAACCCTAATTCCACCGCCGTAGCTTCTGTTCCCGTGGAGACCCCATCTTGGAGCCTGTTCCGGGAGGGGGATCCATCACAGAGGTCTTCATCATCATCATCATCATCGCCCTCACCATGAGTTGTGAGTAGTTTACCTCAGACGTTTGGGTCCATAGCTAGTATCTAGATGGCTTCTTCTCTCTCTCTAGATCTCAATACAAAGTTCTCCTCGGTCTTCGAGGAGATCTATTAGATGTAATCTCTTTTTGCGGTGTGTTTGTCGAGATCCGATGAATTGTGAATTTATGATCAAGGTTATCTATGAAAGATATTTGGTTCTTCTCTGAACTTTTTATGTGTGCTCATAATATCCTTGCAAGTCTCTTCGAATTATTGGTTTTTTTTGGCCTACTAGATCTAGAGTTCTTGCAATGGGAGAAGTGCTTGGCTTTGGGTTCAATCTTGCGGTGTCCTTTCCCAGTGATAGTAGGGGCAGCAAGGCACGTATTGTATTGTTGCCATCGAGAATAAAAAGATGGGTTTTAGATCATATTGCTTGAGTTTATCCCTCTACATCATGCCATCTTGCTTAAGGCATTACTCTATTCGTATGAACTCAATATACTAGATGCATGCTGGATAGCGGTCGATGTGTGGAGTAATAGTAGTAGATGCAGGAAGGAGTCGGTCTACTTGTCTCGGACGTGATGCCTATATACAATGATCATGCCTAGATAGTCTCATAATTATTCGCTTTTCTATCAATTGCTCGACAGTAATTTGTTTACCCGCTGTAGAATATCGCTATCATGCGAGAAGCCACTAGAGAAAACTATGGCCCCAGGGTCTATTCTCAACATATCAATCTACATCTACTTTACTTTTACCACTTTTATTTTCTGTTTTATTAAACCAAAAATACCAAAAATATAAACTATCATCTCTATCAGATTTCACTTTCGTAAGTGACCGTAAAGGGATTGACAACCCCTTATTGCGTTGGCTGCGAAGTTCTTATTTGTTTGTGCAGGTGCGAGGGACCGGCGCGTGGTCTCCTACTGGAATGATACCTTGGTTCTCAAAAACTGAGGGAAATACTTACGCTACTGTGCTGCATCTCCCTTTCCTCTTCGAGGGAATACATTGCAAGCTTGAGAAGTAGCAGACCCCTTTAGCCCCGGTTTGTGACACAAACCGGTACTATAGGTTACCCCTTTAGTACTAGTTTGTGCCACAACCCAGGACTAAAGGGGATCGTGGGGCCCCGGCCTGACGCCAGCCTGCCACCACACCTTAGTACCGGTTTGTGCCACGAACAGGCATTAAAGGTTCAACACGAACCAGGACTAATGCATAGCTGCTCGAACCGGTACTAATGTGTCTCACGTAAGGACGTTTTTCTACTAGTGTAACCTTTGTAGGATTTCTGGATCGATCACCTTCTAAGAGATTGCATTGTGGAATGCACATTGCTTCACAATGGCTAATCGAATATTTTCCGGTTGAAGCCCCCTCAATGCAACCGGAAGCAGTTGCGTCATAATCACATGGCAGTTATGAGACTTTAGGTTCTGAAACTTTTTCTCTACCATATTTATTATTCCCATTATATTCGACGAGAAGCCAGACGGGACCTTCATACTAAACATGCATTCAAAGAAGATTTCCTTCTCTTCTTTGGTAAGAGCGTAGCTGGCAGGACCTTCATACTACTTTGGAGGCATGTCGTCTTTGTCGTGAACACGTTGCTAGTCCTCATGTGCCTCTGGTGTATCTTTTTTCTTCCCATAAATGCCCAAGAAGCCTAGTAGCTTCACGCAAAGATCTTCATCACGTGCATCACGTCGACTGCAGAGCGGACCACTAGGTCTTTCCAATAGGGTAGGTACCAAAATGCAGATTTCTTCTTCCACATGGGTGCGCGTCCCTGAGAATAGATATTCTGCCAGGACCCTTTCTAAACATTACATGTAAATCATGGACCATAGCTAGTATGTGATCACCAGAACGGAGGGCCGGCTTCTTCCGGTGATCTGCCTCACCTTTGAAATCATTGCCTTTCTTTCGACATTGATGGTTTGTCGGAAGAAATCAATGATGCCTCAGGTACACATTATTCCTGCATTTGTCCAAATATATACTTTCAGTGTCATATAAATAGTGCGTGCATGCGAGGTATCACTTGTTTTCTGTCCTGAAAGGTTACTGAGAGCAGGCCAATCATTGATGGTTACAAACAACAACGCATATAGGTCAAATTCCTCGTAGTAGAGCTCACCCCACACACGTACACCTTTTCCATTCCACGACTATAAAAGTTCTTCAACTAATGGCCTTAGGTACACATCAATGTCATTGCCGGGTTGCTAGGGCATTGGATGAGCACTAGTATCATAATGAACATCCGCTTCATGCACAACCAAGGAGGAAGGTTATAGATACGTAGAGTCACGGGATAGGTGCTATGATTGCTGCTCTGCTCCCCAAATCACTACAGGAATTAGGCACTTTGCCGTACGCCATGGCGGATGGCAAATGCCTTTGCCATCCGTCAGCAGACGGCAACAGGTCCGGCTGAATAGGCTACGGCGAAGGCTTCTTTGTCGTCCGCTGGCGGACCGCAAAGATGAAATGGTCTTTGTCGTCAGCCAGCTGACGGCAAAGGTGCTGGATGGCACACGTACGTGGCAGCTTACCGAAGTTAGGAGGCTAACGGTGCGCTCTGCCATCCACTGGCAGATGCCAAAGACCATTGCACCTTTGCCGTCAGCCAGTAGACGACAAAGTAACCAAATAGGCCAGCCCCGATGTTGTACAGGTAGCTGCCATGTGGCATCTTTGCCGTCTGCTGGCTTACGGCAAATCTCTTTGCCGTCTGCCAGCGGACGACAAAGATTCTGTATAGCCCTTGTTTTTTTTCTTAAATTCGTTCAATTTGAACACACAAGTTTCATCACAGAAATTTCACAGAAGACATATCCAACACACAAGTTTCATCACACATACATACATAACCAACACATAGTTCCATCCATACATATTACAAAACTTTCACATTGTTCATCCAACACTGTTATCCATCCATCCATATAAAAAGGTCCATCCATGCAAGTTCATCGATACAAAATAAAAGCCGAAAGGGAAAAGAAGCACTCCATCCATGCAAGCTTCCAAGAATTAAATGAAATCTGCAAAATGGGTAACAAGAGAGTTAGAAGAAGAAGAAGAAAATGAAGAAGAAGAAGACTAGAAGAAGAAGTAAGCATACTTAGGTAAAATGTAGCTAACCTAGCTAATTATGCCATCTTTGAGTGAACTAAGCATATTATGCCATTTTTTATATAAAGCAGCTAAGTATAGGTCTTTATTTAGCTAACCTAGGTAACTAAGCATATTACAGCTAACTTAGGTCATTTTGGAGAAGAAGAAGTAGTAGAAGAAGAAGACTAGAAGAAGAAGAAGAAGAAGAAGAAGAAGAAGAAGAAGAAGAAGAAGAAGAAGAAGAAGAAGAAGAAGAAGAAGAAAAAGACTAGAAGGTTTTTACCCTTGTCCTATCTCATTCTACTTCTTTTATTCTTTCTTTTTCTTCTCTTTCTTCTTCTATTCTTTCTTTTTCTCCTCTTCCTCATTTTTCTTCTTCTTATTCCTTATTTGTGTCATTTTAGAGCTTACATAAGTAATTATGCCAATTTTTAGCTAACTAAGCTTATTATGTGAATTTGGAGGAAAATAAGGAAAGTATAGGTCATTTTTGTGCTAACATAAGTAATTTTGGAGCTAACCTAGCTAAAATGGATCATATTGGAGCTAACCTAGGTAAAATTGGTCATTTTGGAGCTAATGTAGGTAAACTTGGGCATTTTTGAGCTTACCTAGCGAAAATGGATCATATTGGAGCTAACCTAGGTAAACTTGGTCATTTTGGAGCTAACCTAGGTAAAATTGATCATACTGGAGCTAACCTAGGTAAACTTGGTCATTTTGGAGCTAACTTAACTAATTATGCCATTTTTTTACACAAGTAAGCCAAGTGTATGTCATTATTGAGCAAACCTAAGAAACTAAGCATATTAGAGCTAACTTATGTCATTTCGGAGGAAACAAAGCTATGTATATATAGATCATTTGGAGATTTGACATACCTGACATAGCTCACTCCTCCTTCTTCTTCTCCTTCTCCTTCCTCATCCTGATATGCTAAGAGCGGCGAAGCAGTGGAGGTAGTGGGATGTAGTCTTCTACCACAATTGGCATGGTCATGTCGCCTCACTGTGGGATCGCCGGCGCCACCACCATCGCGAGGTCATTGTCAGGCACCACCACCATTGCGAGGCCATCTTCAGGCAGCACCATCGGTAGTTCATCCTCAGCCACCATCATCTCTTGCCCATCGTCAGGCACTACCATCGCTAGGTCATCCTCAGCCACCACCATCGGTTGCCCATCGTCATCCTGCACCTCCTCATCCCCACTATGCTCCTCTTCTTCCCCACTGCATTCCGGATCATCCTCGCTACTGATTTTGCTGCGCCTAGAGCCGCTGCTTCTTTGGCTATAGCCAGAGTCATTTCTGCTACTCCCATTGCCTGACCAAATGCAACAATGACCGTTAACAATCGATGTGAGACAAAGCCAAATGTAGAGGAAGAAGAGGCAGAACATACTGGCATCATCATCGTCCTGGTAGCGTATGAGACACATAGTCATGTTGAACACCTTCACAGTCAGCATGGCGTTGCCGTCGTACCTGAAGAGAAGGAAGTACCCATGCCGCAGGTCGTAGGCACGGTAGAACTGCTCCCAAGCACGACACAGGTACATGTGGCTGTACCTGATCACCAACTCCACGTCCCAATGCCTGCGAAGCCCCCTACCGGCCTCTCGCAGCTTTACATTCTTTGGGCAATGGTCGTCTAGCATCTTCATAAAATTGTCAGGCAGCCTCTGCAGTTTGGGACAAGGAGTGATGTAGCAAACAACAGAGATATCATAATGAGATGGGTGAAGGGGAGATCTCTCCTTTTATATACCTCCCTCCGGGAGGAAGTCCCAAGTATGATACTGAAGAACTCGAAAGCATCCAACTCGTACTCCGGTGTGGCAGAGCGGAGCCTGCGGTGGCGGATTCCCCCCATCTCTGATAAGCAGCAGAAGAGACCAATTAGTAATGCTCATGTTTCAAATTGATCATGGATAAATTTATCATAGGTACATTACCAGTAATATTGTGGTCATCACCAAAAAATCATTAGAGGATAAATGCAGTAATATTGACCAAGAATTATTAAGTTCCAGATTGTGCATATTTACTTGAATGTTCCACAAAATGGCAACCTTTGCATGTGCATAATTCTTCAGACTGTCACTAAAATTAGGCATGGGATTTGACTGAAACAAAAAGTGTATCAACATAACCCAGTAAGATCTTTCTTTCAAATTATCATCATAGTTGTAAACTAACTATATGAGCAAGATTACCATGGTACAATGATCACAGTACGCAAAACACAAGTGATTCACACTCAATATTCTCTAACAATCCCAGTTCACACAATATACAACCTGAATTTAATAGCTAGCCACACTATTCACTTAATATAATCTGAATTCTAACTTTGTTGTTTCTGCCTAACTGATACTAAAAACACTAGTACAACTCCATTCCTAAGCATATTCTACACCACATATGAACCACCGAAAAACCTAAACCACCACCAAATTCGCACCAATAACAGGAACAAATCATGCTGCAAAGAAATGGAGGAAGGGGGAATTTTTTGCCGTACCTCGCTTCGACATCTTGGAAGAGGGGGCGGTACCCGGCGGCGACGGCGGAGAGGGAAGGACGGTGCCGGGGTGGAAGGGGCACCGCGGGGCGGCGGTGGATCGGGCACGGGGGCAGGGCGAGGCGACGCGACGAGGGGGGTGGCGCGGGCAAAGGAGTGGCTCGCCGTGGCGGCGGGGGCGACACTGTGACGGAGGAGGCGGCGGCTAGGGCATGGGGCGGCGGCGGCTCGGG
>LR738714.1:732562250-732591423 GCA_902687465.1 Secale cereale | reverse complement strand
CGAGGGGGGTGGCACGGGGCGGAGGAGGGGCTCGCCGGGGCGGGGGTGGCGGCGCTGAGATGGGGGTGGTGCAGGGCGGCGGCGACATGGGGGACGGGGTGATGCGGGGCAGCGGCGGCAATGTGGTGGAATGGAGAGAGAGGGAGGGGATAGAGAGATTGGTCGGGCGGCACAGTGCATTTTTTTAGGGCACGATTCTTTGCCGTATACCAGTAGACAGCAAAGAGCCTAGCTAACGGACGTTAATTTGGCCATTTTCTTTGCCATTTGCTAGCGGACGGCAGAGAAACTTTGCCATCCGCTAGCAGATGGCAACGAAAGTGGCCGTTAGTTGGTCTTCGCAAGTGGGCCACCCACACTCTTTGTCGTCTGCTAGCGGGCGGCAAATGTGTCCTTTGCCGTCAGCTCTCTGTTTGCCGTCAGCTTTCTTCAAACTAATGGCAAAGACATTCTTTACCGTCAGCCAGCTGACGGCAAATATCCTAATTCTAGTAGTGAAAGGATTAATGTCATCCGCGCTTAAACCAAACCATATGTTCCTTGCGTCACTTGCAATATCCCTCCACGTTCTCTTGATTTTTCTCCACTGTGACCCGTCAGCGTGTGCTCTCAACTTCCCGTATTTCTTACGGTCCTCTTTGTGCCATCGCATCAACTTTGCATGCTCTTGTTTCTGAACAGACGTTTCAACCATGGTATTATAGGAGCATACCACATCGACTTTGTAGGAACTCTCTTCCTGGGGCGCTCGCCCTCAACATCACCAGGGGCATCTCGTCTGATTTTATACTGCAATGCACCGCATACCGAGCATGCGTTCAATTCGTCGTACTCACCGTGGTAGAGGATGCATTCATTAGAGCATGCATGTATCTTCTGCACCTCCAATCCTAGAGGGCATAGAACTTTCTTTGCTTCGTACGTACTGTCAGGCAATTCGTTATCCTTTGGAAACTTCTTTTTCATTATTTTCAATAGCTTCCTAAATCCGTTGTTAGATATACCATTGTCTGCCTTCCTTTGCAGCAATTCCAGTGTGGTATCGAGCTTTGTGTTGTCATCTTAGCAATTTGGGTTCAACCCTTTTTTATGACCCTCTAACATGCGATCGAACTTCAACTTCTACCTTTCACTTTGGCATTGTCTCTTTGCATCAACAATGACCCGACGAAGATCATCACCGGGCACATATTCTGGTTCCTCTTGATCCTCTGGTTCCCCCGTTGCAGCATCACCGTATTCAGGGGGCGGGTAGTTGTCATCATCCGCTTCTTCTTCGTTGTCTTCCATCATAACCCCTAATTTCTGCGTGATTGGTCGAAACATTATAGTGTGGCATGAAACCCTTCCCAAGCAGGTAGGTGTGAAGGGTTTTTGAGTCAGAGTAAGACTTCGCATTCCCACAGATAGGGCATGGACAACATATAAAACCTTTCATCTTGTTTGCCTCAGCCACTTCGAGAAAATTATGCAGGCCCTTAATGTACTCGGAAGGTGCATCTATCATCGTACATCCATTGCCGGTTCATCTACGTGCATTATATATAATTAAGTGTGTAAAAAACCATTATAGAACATCATGAATAGAGAAGTGAGCAAATTAATAGAAGTTCATCATCGCAACTAAAGTTCATACATAGTTCTCATTGAACAACATACAACTCTCCAGAGCATCTAATTATAACATACATTGAAACTATGTAAAACATTTCAATATAACAACAAATGCAACCATAATTGCCACTAAGGTAATAATTGATCCAATCAAATAATGATACCAAGCCTCAGTATGAATGGCATATTTTCTAATCTTTCTAATCTTCAAGCGCATTGCATCCATCTTGATCTTGTGATCATTGACGACATCTGGAACATGAAACTCCAATTCCATCTTTCCGCCTCAGTTCTTTTTAAAATTTAACCTCTCCACAAGAGGGTCGGTTGGAATTTCCGGTTCACATACCTCCTAGATAAAAAAAATATGTCACGTTGGTCGGCATAATTGTCATAAACACTAAATGAAAAAGATAGTTATAAAAGATTATATACCACATCTGAGTAATAGACAGGACGAGGGCCGATGGTGCAATTACCAAAACCATCACACTATATAATAACAAACAACAATAAAAGTAAGAAAATTATACAAGTATCTATCTAAATTATACAAGTAAGATTTTTTTTAGAAAGAAGATAAGAAGAAGAGGCTCACCACTATGGTGTCGGCGACGAGATCAGCGCGGGCGATCGACAGTGCTGAGGACGAGGACGGGACATGACAGACTGCCAAAGTGATGGCTTCTCGCCCCTCCTTGGTTACCCCAAGTGGAAGGTTTGAGATGTAGCGTAGCGGTAGTTTTCCCTTGGCAAAGATACCAAGGATCGAATCCCGTGAGACTCCGAGGATCAACAAGAAGGTGTCAATAGCGTCAGAGACTTTTGCTTGACAGGACCTGCACACAGATACAAATAACTTTGCTCCCAACGAGTACAGAGAGGTTGTCAATCCCTCCGGCCTTGTCGTTTACAAAGGATCAAACGCAAGAGATAATAGTGATAGGTATGACTGCAACTAGTAAATAATAACAGGAAGTAAATAACGGGTGTGATCAGTGATGGTAATATGGACCGGGGTCCCATGATGTTCACTAGTGATGTCTCTCTCCCAAAAGACGATAAAACAGCTAAGCGAGGTAAACGAATTACAGCTGGGCAATTGACAGGATTATGTGCGCAAACCAATGCTAACTATGCTGCAAGAAAGGTAGAGGCTCAAAAGCATGGGCGGTACGCCAAGGCAAGTAGACCGAAATCCATCTGCATCTACTACTAATCATCCACCTTGAGATATCTATCGAGAACATCTCGCTGGTATTAAGTTGCGAGTCCCACCCATAGTGTAAACTCAAAGCAACAGACAACTGCATTAAAAAGAACTTTGCGTAAAGTAAACAATCCTTGCACCCGCAAGTACAAGCACCGTTGTTTTCCCCCTTGTGGCAGCAGCACATCCCCTAGACTCATGTTTCTATCACTCAAGCTAGTCATCGAGGGGCATGAACCCACAATCAAGCATAACGTTCCCTCTTGGAGTTACTACCTACTACTTGGCCAAAGCAATAAACAGTAACGGAGAACATGCAAGAATTACTCAAGAACATAAATATAAAAGAGGTGAATCAAGTATATTACTCACACACATTATGAACATAATCTCATAATCCATCGGATCCCAGCAAACTCAGCATAGCAACAGCATAAAGATTACATATGTGCCTCGATCATGTAGGGCAGCTCACGAGGTCTAATCGGTGAAGAACAAAGAGGGGAGGAGAACATCACATAGCTACTGGTCATGGACCCATGGTCCAAGGGGGACTACTCACAACTCATCCGGGAAGCATCCATGGTGGTGGAGAAGCTCCCGGTGGTGGTTCTCCCCTCCGGCAGGGTGCCGGGAAGAGTTCTCCTGGTGGTCCCGATCTTGGAAGCGCGGCGGCGGCAGAGCAGAGATGAGATCGCGAAAAAGGGTTCCGTCCTCGAGGGATTCGGGACGCGGTGTAAATATATGCCAAAGGGGGTCACCAGAGGAGGTAAGGGGGCCCAGGCGCTCCCCCGGCGCGGCCAGGGGTGGGGCCGCCCCCCCCCCCCCAGGGCGCCTGGAGCCCCTCTGGCCCCCCTCTGTCCCTACTTCTGCCGCATGGAAGCTTCTGGAGCGCTGATTTTTTATATATTTTTCCCGGAATTTTTCTGGCAATTTAAGTAATGGGAAAACCTGAAATACAAAAACAATAGAAAAAGAAACTGGCACTGGGGTGCACTGAGTTAATAGGTTAGTCCAAATATGATCAAAAGTGTATGGAAGTGCATAAATATCATAGCAATATCACACAAAAGAGGCATGGAGCAAGCAGAAATTATAGATACGTTTTGGACGTATCACAAAGCTAGACAAATATTATGGAAAATGGAACTTGGAGGTCGAGCTTTGAGAGGATAAATCTTTAGCGTGGCTCGGGCATTTCATCGAACACCTCATGTGCATAGGAGGTGAGAGCTAGAGCACAACACACCTACACAAGCCGGTCGGCCAAAAAACAAAGCAGTAATCGGGCAGGGGCGGGGGTATATATAGGCTTCTCTTTAGTCCCGATCTATGGCATAAACCTAGACTAAATGACAACCTTTGGTCCCTATTCCAGCCACAAACCGGGACTAAAGGTGCTGGGCCGGGAGCGGAAAGGAGTGAGACCCATTGGTCCCGGTTCATTTCTATAACCGGGAGCAAAGGGGTTAGAAGAACCGGGGACCAATGGCCCCCGGCGCCCTTGCCTCACGAACCAAGACTGGTGCACCCTTTCATCCCGTTTCGTGAGTGAACCAGAATTAATGCCCTTATACTAGCCTCAACCAAAGCCCTGTTTTCTACTAGTGTTCGAACTTTACTCTAGTAGAAAAAGGCCCATCTGTCCCGGTTCCAGAGGCCCATTTGTCCCGGTTCTGGAACCGGGACTAAAGTTTCGTGACTAAAGCCGCAATCCATTAGTCCTGGTTCACTTACGAACCGGGAAAGAAGGGGATCCACGTGGCTGCTGCGGGGCTCCCAGGGACGAGGAACTTTAGTCCCGGTTGGTAACACCAACCGGGACCAAAGGGAATCCACGCGTCAGCAGCTCGCATGCCCTGGGGTTTTTGTTTTATTTTTTGAAAGCGGGGGAGGGGTTTATGGGGTTTTGGAGGGTTAATTTAGGGGTTTCATATATTGTGTTAGCTAGCTAATAAAGATAAGTGACCTCTTCTATCTCCATGCTTGGTCGATGCTAGCTACTATACGTATAGGGAGAACTCGACACGCTAGCTAGTAAGAAAATGAAGGAACCATTAATTACCCAAGATCGTCATGAACATATACAGAGAGGAGTGCACCTCTCTTTCTCCGTGAGATTTGTCGAACAACAAGTTTTCTTATATCTATCCGACGGTACTAGCTACATATATACAATATAAGATCTCTTAAAATCCCTAATATCTCATGCTATATCAATTTCTACATGGTATTCTCCGGCTTTATTGATGACGTTGTCAAGAATGAATCCCGCCAATTCCTCTTGAATTACTCGTATGAGATCTTGTGGTAGGAGTTCATCCCGCAGCTGCCAGCTCTAAATTGAAGATGGTCAATACATGTATATGAATGAAACTCAACACAAATGATGGTAATAAAATAAAATTGTGAATATTTTTTCTCACGCACTTCAAAAGTTTTTGAGAGTAGCCCCGCTCACAGGTATAGTGGCGCATGAACTCGCAAACGTAGTATCCACAAAAATCATTCCCGCCTTCCTGCCAAGCACTGTACGAGAAATAGAGTTGAATCAAACTGATAATCAAGCAGGATAAATGGTCTTGATAAAAATAGAATCAATGGGAGATGTGTGGACCTAGGTAGTAGTACTTACTTTCTGGTGTCTAAATCGCAGCTCTTTCCAAACCCTGCCAGACAAAAATAATAATTACATGATATCTGTAATGGAACAAAGTTGCCGATATGGTGCCATAATGATTGATTGAACTTACTTTTTGAGTATTTCAGTCACATCCGCATAGGCCTGGGGATCTTTTCGTCTCGAGTATAAGGCGGTTACTACTCCCCGGTCAAGCTTAATCTCTAGCAGAATAAAGTGGAAGCTGCGCACGCATGCATAACTCATCAATTACATTACTATATAACCTCGAGTAATAAGGGAAACCGCATATGCACAAGACAGTAACAATCACGAGAAGTTGTATGGAAATAATATTGTATCTTTGTTTTGATTTTGAGCAACGATTGTAGCAAGTTGGCCTCGATTTCGCTGGCATTCTTTTGAACCGTCCATTCTTGTATGACATTTGGGTTAATGAACCCAATGTCTAAGATTTGTGCTTTTCTGCATTCAGCAATCTTCAATATGCATAATATAGTGAGGATAATTATATATGCACATGCAATGAAAGAGCTGAGCTATATATAGAGACTTAATTACAGAAGTAGTACTTACAAACAGTAGCAAGTCACGCGTGATTTGTTGAGGGCATTTTGATTGTAGAACTGGAATAATGATAACCCACAAGTATAGGGGATCATTTTTAGCCTTTTTTGATAAGTAAGAGTGTCGAACCCAACAAGGAGCTAAAGGTAGAACAAATATTCCCTCAAGTTCTATCGACTACCGATACAACTCTACGCACATTTGACGTTTGCATTACCAAAAACAAGTATGAAACTATTTTGTAGGTGTGATGCTAGAACTACTCTGCAAGAATAAAACTAGAAGTACTTTGCAAGATATAAAAGTTGATAGCTTTTGTTAACACGGAAGTTATTTGTCCCTAGGCAATCGATAACAAGTACCGGTAATCATTCTTGCAATTTTATACGAGGGAGAGGCATGAGCTAACATACTTTCTCTACTTGGATCATATGCACTTATGATTTGAACTCTAGCAAGCATCCGCAACTACTAAAGATAACTAAGGTCGTGAAACCCAACCATAGCATTAAGTATCAAGTCCTCTTTACTCCCATACGTCATACCCCCCTTACTCGAGTTTAAGTTTGTGTCACTCTCGCAACCCACCGTAAGCGAACCATGAACATATTGCAACACCCTACAGCAGGGGCCCCTCACATTTGCGTGAGAACAGAGGGCACCATAGGACAACACCATAAATAAAATAAGCAATCATACCAACCAAGATCATGATTAACCCACGGGACAAAGCGGGTCTACTCAAAAATCATAGGATAACCATAGACCATTGGGAAATAATATGGAGTTGAGAACCATGTTTAAGTAGAGATTAAGCAGAGGGGAAAGAGGTGATACACCACTGCAATGAGGGGGAGAGAGTTGGTGTTGACAGTAGCAAGATTGTTGATGTACATCGCCGTCCCGATCGTTGCCCCAGCGACACTCCGGCGCCACCGGAAGCGAGTGGGAGAGAGCCCCCCTCCTTCTTCTTCTTTCTTGTGCTCTTCCCCATCTGGTCCATGGCCTCAATGGCATGGGTTTAGGGTTTAGGGTTCCCCCTCCTCCCTAGGTGAGTTTGGATCTGTCTCTTTGTCCTCTTCTGTTTCGCGTTCCCCAGTTCTGGCCCTTCACCGTTTCTTGAATTCCCGGAGATCCGTAACCCCGATTGCGCTGAGATTTTAACGAGATTTTTATTCATAAGTTAGCTTTCTTGCGCCAGAAAAAGGGCCCCAACCGATGTTCGAGAAGGGCACAGGACACCAGGGCGCGCCCTGGTGGGTTGTGGGCACCATGGGCCCCCGTTTGCTTTGATTCCACCTTCTAAAAATCACATATAGTCCAAAATAATTCTCTGTTAAATTTTATTGGATTTGGACTTCGTTTGATATGGATTTTCGGCGATACAAAAACATGCAAAAAACAGGAGCTGGCACTGGGCACTGGATTAGTAAGTTAGTCCAAATAAATCATATAAATTGTTGCGAAAAGTATGTAAAAGTTGAATAATATTGGCAGGAAACAATCTAAGACGTTCGAATGAGGCTATACCTCGAAACACGAAACTAGGGCCAAGAAAACAGTTCGATATGTGTTAAAGGAACAGACGTGACGCTTTGCTGAAAGGTTGTTAGTAAAAGACACAGTATCCGTTTTTTGATACCTTGCCTTCGAGGCTAAGGGTTGTATTAAGCATGCAAAGCCGGACACAGTACCTTTTGTACGGAATATTTCTTCAATATGTTCGGAAGGAGGAACCCGCCATGCAATGCCGAAGACAGCGCGTCAGCCGAACTCGTCGTCATCGAAGACCGGTTTAGGTGCTACTGAGCGAGTCCTAGATTAAGGGGTCCTCAGGTGACCGGATCATTTATTATGCGCCGAACTGGTGGGCCGTGAAGATTATCGATGAAGACTATCTCCCGTATTCGGATAGGACTCTCCGTGTATAAAATAGCAAGTTTAGAGTCCGGGTGTAATACTTTCCTTCCTCTGCAGGGTGATCATGTAAAACCCTAGGTCCCTCTGATGCATATATAAACCGGAGGGTTTAGTCCGTAGAGACGATAGCATAATCATAGCAATCACAGAGGCTAGACTTTTAGGATTTAGCCATTACGATCTCAAGGTAGATCAACTCTTGTAACCCATATTCATCAAGATCAATCAAGCAGGAAGTAAGGTATTACTTCGATCGAGAGGGCCTGAACATGGGTAAATATCGTGTCCCCTGTCTCCTGTTACCATCGATCCTCAGACGCATAGTTCGGAACCCCCTACCCGAGATCTGCCGGTTTTGACACCGACATTGACTTCAAATAAGTGTTTGTTCCCATTGCAAAGATCAAATCGGTGCAATTACTCATCGCTCTCGCGGTTCAGGAATCATGGAATATACATCACATGGATGTAAAATCGACATTTTCCAACGAGGAGTTACAAGGAGATGTTTATGTGAACCAATCACCGGGATTCATCAAAGAGGGAGAACAACACAAGGTACTGAAGCTACACAAAGTCTTGTACGGGCTACAACAAGACCCTCGGGCGTGGAACATTAAACTTGATCGAAAATTGATTTCTCTTGGATTTGAGAAAGCCCTACTAGAGCATGCAATGTACAAGAAAGGTGAAGAAAAAGATCATCTACTAGTTGGCACCTCGGGGTGAAGGAGCTTTTCAAGATGGATGATGTTGGTATTTTGATTTACTACCTCGGGATGGAGTAACATTAAAAGCCGGAGGGGGTCACACTATGCCTGGAGGCATATGCAAGGAAGATACTGGAAAGCTGTGGCATGAAATAATGCGGTCCAGTTGACGCTTCATTGGAACCTCGTCTTGAGCCGAGCAAGAAGGAGATAGTGAAACTACTCGGCTATAGTGGTAGTGACAAGGGAGGGATTATTGACGACCGTAAGAGTACCTCGGGCGTGGCATATTTCCTTGGTGGGAGCATAGTAAGCTGGCTATCAAGAAAGCAGGAAGTGGTGACATCAACTTCAAGTGAAGCAGGGTGTCAAGGTGTGTGGCTAAGAAGGCCACATGGTGATCTCAATCGAGATCCGGAACAAGTGGTGCTGAACGTTGACAGTGAGTCTACAACATTTGTACGCGAGAATCCAGTGCGGCGTGAATGGAGCAACCACAGTGATCTCAGTTCAAATTTGAATTAGAACCATGAGTAATTTGGAACGGTGTGAGTATATATGTACGTGAAACCCCCTTGTAATCTCTGTATCGTGAGTTGAAGTACAAGGAGCGTCACGCCCCTGTGGCAATCAGCCAAGTTCTGTGGGTGCGTGTGGCTTAGTATCCGGCCGGTTGAACGTCGTGCACGTACGTGTGATTTTGGCGTTGCTTGCCTAAAGATCGGTCAGGAGCAAACTAGCTAGTACCACCTAACTTTGCACTACGGTGCAGTCCATCTCAACGTAAAAGAACTTCGTCGAGTTTGGTGGCCAGCGCCACTTTGCTTCGTCGTCATTCATCGTCGGTTGTCTCCGGTCGTCGGAAAGTACTCGACGGTGTGGACTGGGCCAACAATGTCTAGCTAATTTAATTCTTCTATATATGTATCTATGTTCACCTACTTGTGATAGTATGCCATCCAACTTAACCAAACCCTTGCTGTTGGAATCTTCAAGGTTGATATATCTCGAATCTTTATTTACATATCACGGGCCCTCGTCGTTTTCTGCTAATTCGATTGTGTAATTTATGGATTGCAATTTGAATTCAGGAAACTTGAACTTGAAAGCTGAAGTAAGTATATTCTCCCGCCCATATGATTGATCATTCCTCAGATCTATCTGACTCTCTACTATTAAAGTATAAGTAATCATGGTCTACCGTAAAGGCACATTATCTCTAGGTAATGATGCACTGGAATCAGAGATTCATGCCACTGGCCATTCAGCACTCGGATAAGCCAGTGATTGTCCAATCGGATTCCTCATGTGCTCTAGCCACTATTTTGGATGACACTTTATCTAGGTCGGTCTATGGTCACTTAGATGCCGAGATTAAGGAACTTCTGGTTGATAGGGAGTTTGTTCCTCTGAAAATTAGTGAAGATCAAAACAGGGTAGCACATCTTTTGGCACATTATAGCCATACCGAGTGTCGTACTGTGGTATGGTTGAGTTCGAGTCCTCCGTGCTGCGAGGAGCAGCTGGCTCAAGATTGTAACCCTGCTTTTATGGAATAAAACTCTCTTTCACCCGGCAAAAAAAAAGTGGACTATATTAACTATATGACTCACTGGTGGAACTTGTAGCAATAGCCTCTGAATAGTCAAGCGTCCACTTCTCACTTTTGCACGAACCATTGAATATGTTTTATGTAGATGAATTAACCAAAAACAACTCAATGATATTTTAGCAAAACAAACAAGGTGATTACAAACTTTTAGAACTCCTCACAAAGCTAGAGAAAATAAGTCCACGGATAGGCCAGAACATAACTTAGCAACAGTACCATCGAACATAAAAGGTAGATGCATGCAGTTTTGAGAATAAAAATCAGCAAGTTGGTGCATTAGCTCTTCTCTTCTCATTTCTATGATACCCACAGATCACTTGGTGGATTAGTCTGATGGGTTACCATACTCATAGTAAATGTAGCCCTCCTCTCCGTAAGACGGCAGCATCTCCAGTTCCGAGTACTCGATAGTAGTGCAGTAATTCGCCAACAGCTCAGCCATTTTAGAGAAAGGATTCGTTGCAAATTTAGATACGTACTTGGGCTCCTCCCCCCATGCACTGCCAGTGAGACTCCCTTGATCATAAGCTCTAACCTTGGAGCGATACGCGTAGTAGATTGTGCCAGATTTGATGGAATGGAACTTGTTGGACTTTGTGGTGTCGATGGAGAGGCACCTGCGCGAGCTGACAAACAGCGCGCGGCTACCGATGCTTCTGACCGGCACGAGCATCTTGTTCACTGTGTCCACCTTATAGACCACCGGCATGCCATTACAAACTCGCCCATCCATCACCAGCAGAAGCTCCCCCTCAGATTCCACAAGATAGAAGTTATTGCTCCCATGGGCTAGCTCAACATTTGGGCCGAGAATGGTGGTGAACATGGAGATTGTCCCTGCGGAGCGTTTCCATTGGTTACCTTCCTTGTAAGCGTCACTGATTGTTGATATGATGGATCCATACTTATTGGCGACGTACACGTCGCCGGCAAAGGATGTCAAGTTCTTGTGACCATCGCCAAAGCGCCAATGCCCAGCCCTGAACTCCCCTTCTCCAAAACCAAAAGCATGGTGCCATTCCTCGCTTGTCTGATCAGCCCACCTCACGCAATTGTTTTGCAGATCGGAGATGAACACCATCATTGGAGATGTTGTCACGACGACCGAGCTCACCTATTCCATGGGTATATGGACCTTGGAGCGGGCCATCGCGCCTGTGAAAGGGTTGAGCACCCGAGTTTGGTATGGCTGCGCTCTCTGCCCTAGCACGAAGAGTCCACCTTTCGTGACGCCGATGAAAAACTACCTCCGGCTGCGGACCTCCGTGGGGATTTTCTTGTTGAGGAGGCGGCCCGTGCTAAGGTTGAAGAAGGTCGCCCGGTCATTGTCGTCGATGGAGTGCTCCAGCATGATCCACTTGCTGGGCATGAATTTGTGATCTGTGGCATCCGAGGTGGAGTCTGTGGCTCAGCGCCAGTTGCGGCAGACAGCCCGAAAGGCGACATAGTGGTCGATATCGTCTGTTGCAAGGAACGATTCACTGATCTTCCTCGTGATATCATATGGGAGGTTTTTCCAGAACACCAGGACCGCCATGACTAGTTGCAGGTGGGTGGTGGATGGACGAGGTATTTCTTTTTGTGGGACACGCAGGCTCTACGGGCTACAATCCTATGCTTTTTGTGTGCTTCGCCTGGATGGATTGGATGGTGGCTATATATATACATATTCTGGGCGCGTCTTTTCCCGCTTGCAGAAGTTTCAAACGTTGTGTGAATACGTACAAGGTTTGATGTGTTCGCTGGGTGACATTTTTGGAAGAACTTGAAACCAAACGAACGTTGAGAACACCTATCTGTTAGCACCCATCGTCAAGGCATGCCCTGCGCTATTACTTTCCAAAACAGAAAAAGACTGATGTTCGCTTGCATACCGCATACACGTTCTGCACTATTACTTTCCAAAAAAAATGACATCGGCTAGTGTTCACTTGTATACTGCCTAGTATATCATTCCTTATATACTATACAGCAAATTGGACTGCATTCCTATCCCATTGTATTTGTCTAAACTTCAGAAAAAATAATTCATGTTTGAAAAGTTGTCTAAACCATGTGCAGGGGAGACAAAAGAAAGTGTCTGTCAAGTTTTTTTAAACACAGCTAATACATACGCGCATACACTCGTCCTTATGAACGCACACATGCACACCCTACCCCTATGAGCACCTTCGAGAGACTGAATCGGCATATCGTTTTGAGAATTATGAAGTCATTGTAGGCGTCTCGTCATCGACGGGAACGTATCCACCCACTGAAAGCGCATCGCCGGAAATCTTCAAATAAATCGAGGAATAATGCAACCACCAAGATTTGAACCTAGGTAGGCAGGGGATACCACTGTCGCTCTACCCATCCAACCACATGTTGGTTCGCAAAGTGGTTGTCAAGTTAATGGTACCAAAACACGTTCTTATTATTTTATTTTATTTTAAGAAAAACGATACCACCTTAAGATTCAATAGATTGATAGATGTATTTCTAACATCTGATCGGTGACTATCAGCATGACCAAAACTTTTTCCTCGTACTCGCGCTCCAAGGACAAGAGGGTTTCC
The DNA here is from genome assembly GCA_902687465.1 of Secale cereale. NCBI lineage: Eukaryota > Viridiplantae > Streptophyta > Magnoliopsida > Poales > Poaceae > Secale > Secale cereale. The sequence goes on along the minus strand of LR738714.1, from coordinate 732,578,591 downwards.
CAGCCGCCATCTGTCGGTGCCCAAGGATCTGCCTCACCTCTCATGGCCTTAGGGCCATGGAGGCGCAATGGATCATGACCCATTCCAGCTGGAGGGCTCCTCCTCTGTTTTCAGATGTCTTTTGAGTCTATTTAGAGTTTGTGTCCTGCCTAGGAATATCAGACGGCGGCAATTTTCTAAAGATTTTAGGGGGGGGGGGGGCACTGTTACTTGTGTAATGCGAGTTGTAAGAACTCGAGCACACCATCGTTCACTTCATTTTGATCATTGGTTGTTTCAATTTTTCCGTGTTATACTCTCATTTATATTATGAAATATTCTCAAATATAATTATTTATATTTAAAATGTTTATGCAGTGTCAAAAATCATTTGTGCAATGTTTAAATATATTTGGCGGCATTAAAAATTGTGCATGCATTTTAAATAAAATGTTTGTGAAGTTTTTATAATTGTTTGAAAATGTAAAACACTAGTCGCGTGATTAAGAAAAAATGTACCTTTAAAAAGATGATCGTGACAATTTAAATATAAATAATTTTAAGATGTTTACACAATGCAAAACAATACTTGTGTATTTCAAAAAAATGTTGTGAAATTAAATATATGTTCAACCTGTAATTTAATTTGTTTAACACTTATTACAAAAGTACGTGCAAAAAGATGTATTTGAAAAAAATGTACATATACTAGTTGATTAATGTTTAACATTTATACAACAAAATTACATCGTGTATTGAAAAATGTAGAAATAATTTAAAAGAAAGAAAATAAAATAAGTAAAATCCATTAAAACCGGTGAATGAAACATACAAAATAAGGGAGATCTTCGAAAGAATTAGAAAAATCAACATCAAAAAAAAAAAGATGACCGAAGAAAACGAAAACATGAAAAAGAAAAGGAAAGAGAAAAAGAAAAGAGGAAAACCCGAAAAATCATGGAAACAAACGCTGGAATTGAAAAAACTGCAACCAAAAAAGATGAAACCCACTACAGAAACAAACAGAGAAATACCGAATGATTTTTTACGAAGAAAACAAAACGGTTACAAAGTTCAGAAAGTAATTCCATGGATAGGAATGAGAAAGTAACTTGACAACACTAGTTAGCGTGCACGTGCGTTGCACGTTCCAAACAAATCAGCACATGAAAGTCATTCGTATTATATTCTGAAGTGCCGATAATCCCTGCCTCTCTTTAGATCAAGTTCAACACAAACCCCGTATTTATATTATGAGGATGTATGTGAGGTTGGAGTAGACCAAAAAGAAATAATAATCCAAGAAGAAATTGCAATAGTATAGTAAAGATTTTAAAATCTCTAATTTATTCTCTGAACTTGGAAGGACTTATAATACATATATGCATTGTCCAGGTGAACATGTCAGAGATGCAGACTTGGAACAACTAAATTTGTTCCCTCCTGGATTCAGACTACATGTTATCTTCATAATTTGAATTGATGGGTTCGACTACAGTGCCATGGTGGGAGTTACAACAGGCACCACTCGCAAACTTGAAGAGTTCGCCAGTAGGCAGGACTATTTTGCACCCATTCTGATTCTCTCAACCCAAGGAGTACAACATTAATGAACAAAAAATGAACAAATGAAATTTATTGTGACATAGATGGCATGCAAGCCACACTTTCTCAATGATAATCTAAGTTTTGGGAAGATAAACCATGAATTAAACAGGTCCTATCAACATATCAACAATGGAGAAAGGTCTGCTATTTCAAAATGGAAAAATGTACAATAATGAAATAGCCATGAGTAGGTCTTGCGCTAGAATAGTCATTGTTTTGCACAGCTAAAAAGAAAAGAAAAAATCAAGACAAAAATTCAGGAAGACCAAAGCCACACAACAAGGCCTTCCTAATGAGATGAATATACCATCAGGAAAAAAATCATACCAAAAAGGCCTCCTATACAAATAACAAATTTCTATAAGCTCCTCTTATCTTCCTCTCGCCTTTTTCAATGATTGTTTACACAGTGTACATACGAAGACTTCATTTTGTCCAATACATAAGACATCATCTCTTTGGGCAATAACCAGTCCTAGAAAAGTTGAGCTTGAAACCATAGTAAACCATGCTGCTAACTGCTATTTACTCACATTTCACATCAAAGAAAAGAAGCTAACTGCATATTCAGTTATGAAGTACCAGAAAGTAAACTAAAAATTATTGAAGAAACTTTCAGTTACAGAAAATAATTTTGCTGCCCTAGAAAAATAGAGATGAATAAAAGTTGGTGAAGAAAACTAAGAAAAAACCAAGCCATGGCCAGTGAAAGATATAGAAAGAACACAATTGCTTCCTTGCAGAATGAAGCTGGGGATGTTATTTTAGATCATCAGCAGATGGCTGGGATGATGTGGGAAGCTTTCAAGGATAGAATGGTGTTGCCAAGGGTATTTATATGAAATTTGATTTGGAAACATTGATTGATAGAGTTGATGGTTTGGAAGACCTATCTGCCGCTTTCCTGTGGACGAAATAAATGACGTTCTCAAACATTTTCCTATTGACAGAGCCGCTAGACCTGATGGCTATATTGGTCTTTTTGTTAAGAGATGTTGGCATATCGTCCTACATGATTCCTCTAGCTTTTTGATGATTTTTATGATGGAAAGGTCAAACTTAGTAGCATTAATGGATCCCTCATCACCCTAATTCCAAAAAATCTATCCCTAGAGGGCCCCAATGATTCCAGGCCCATATCCTCAACTAATAACTACATGAAGTTTCTCACAAAGCTCCTAGCTAACGGGTTGTAGGATGTAATTTTGAAATGCATTCACAAAAACCAGTATGATTTTTTTAAGTGTAGATCCATTCGGGATTGTATCACTCGGACACTGGAATATAATAATCAGTGCCATAATTCCAAGAAACCTAGTTTAATTGTCAAATTAGAGTTTGCCAAGGCTTTTGACACAGTTGATCTCATTCTCCAGCTTCCCCATCACAATGGTTTTGATAGTAAATGGTTTGGATGGATCAAAGAGTTACAAAATTTTGGGACATCATCTATCATCTTAAATGGGGTGCCTGTAAACAATCTATTTGCAAAACAGGTGTTAGGCAGGGTGAGCCCGTATCTCCATTACGTTTTCTTCTTGGGGTGGATTTGTAACAAGCACTATTCAATAATATGCTGAGAAGACGGGTGATATCTCTCCCTTTGGAAACATATGCACTACTATGGAAAAGCTTATAGGCAGACGCTTACTAGTAGCGCGGGTTTATACCCCTCGCTACTGCTACTTACTAGTAGCGCGGGTTTTTACCCCTCGCTACTACTAAGTTGATAGTAGTAGCGCGGGTCTTTACCCCTCGCTACTTCTAAGCGGTCTCTACCGTGCCCCGCGAGAAATGCCATAGTAGTAGCGAGGGGTACAAACCCGTGCTACTACTAAGTTTATAGTAGTAGCGAGGCCTATAAACCCATGCTCCTACTAACTACATGGTTTTTGAAGAGCCCTGAAATCCCCATGTCCTCCCCCAAATCCTTCCTCTCCTCCGTCACTCCCCCCTCTCTCCATGGGATCTCACATGGACCTCCTGCGCATGTGCGCCTCCTCCTCCATGGGGCCAAAAGAGGCCACCGCATCACGCCGCCAGCATGCCATAGCTCGCTGGTCTTCCCCGCATCTCCATGCCACCACGCCGGAGCACCTAACCACTGGCGACCAACCCCGCTCCTTCCTCTCTCCCTTGTTTTTATTTAACTTTCTCTCACTCTAGTTTGACTCACCCTCCCATGTCCTTGCCCGTGTAGGTCGTCTCCATGGACGACCAGGAGCTCGCTGGCTTGGCTTCTACACCACCTGACGATGGATTTTGTCTGCCGCTGCCCTTCCACAGCTTCGGCGACCCCTGTCGTCACTAGATCGAACCATTGCTGCCATTGACAGCACACACGGGATCGAGATTTTTTGTGAAATTAATAGTTATAGCGCCAGAGGCACCCACACTACTACTAACAAACATAGTAGTAGTGCGAGCGCACCCGTGCTACTACTACAAGTTAGCTCTAGCGCCGTAGTAGTAGCGCGGACGCCCGCGCTACTATTAGGTTTTCCCTAGTAGTGATGACAAAGAATTCCCAATCATACAGTATGTTGATGATACACTTCTCATTGTATCTGTCGTTGAATCTCAGTTAATTTCTCTAAAAGAGACGTTGCACGATTTCCATGCTTCCACTAGGCTAAAAGTTAATTTTCAAAATCTTATGTGATCCCTAACAATGTTTATCAAGTTGAAACAACATGATTGGTTGTTGTGTTTGAATGTCAAGTGCAATCTTTGACTTTCAGCTACATCGGGTAACTTGTAGGGACTAGTAAACCAAGAATTCAAGATTTGATCCCACTGGTGGATGGAGCTGAGAGAAGATTGTCTACCAGGTCCTCTCTACTCAATTAGGGTGCAAGGCTTCAGTTGCTCCAATCCTTCTGTCATATCTTCCGATTTACTTTTTATGCATCCTGTATTTGCTAACGGCGTCATTAAACAATAGGAAAGAATTATGAGGCCGTGTTTGTGGAGATGGAATTCTGATACGCGCATGCAGTCTCTGGCAGCTTGGCCTCTAGTCTGTAGGCCAAATAAAAATGGTAGCATGCAAATTGTATACCTTTATATTCACCATAGTGCTCTCCTTAACAAACATTTATCCAAGTTCTATAATAAAGCTGACATCCCCTGGGTAACTTTAATTTGGTACACCTGCTATGATGGGGTGGTCCCACATGGAACTGTACTTTGTGGATCCTATTGGTGGAAGAACATCATGACACTCAATGATGCTTTCAGAATGGACTCGGTGGTTACAATAAACATGGGAGATTCTGCTCTTTTCTGGCTTGATTCCTGGTCAGTTCTTAACTCTTCAGCACCTCTCAGGGAGAGATTTCCCAGGCTTTTTTCGTTTTTTATGATAAAATGTATGTGATGGATATTATCAATATGTAGAACATTCTGAGTTCTTCCACTTACCTCTTTCTCTTGAGGTAATGGATGACTCTGATTTTTTTGCAAGCAGGACTCATTGCTATCAATAGAAATGTGGATATGAATGATGTTTGATCTTGGATACCATGCAAAGGAAAAATTTCAGCTAAGAGTTACTACAAAGTGATGCATCCAAAGTATCCCATTGATGAACCTTGCAAATGGATATGGGAGAGGAGATCTACAATGAAAAATATTTTTTTGCTTGGTTGATGCTTAATGGTAGGTTTACCACTAGAGATTTGCTGGTAAGCAGGCAATGAAGAACTTCAAAGGAGGACACAAGTCCATTATGTCCTGCCAAAACTTATGGGGATAGAGATCATCTCTTCTTCAAATGTCAATACATCACGAAAGTTTGTAATTGCCTGCAAATTCAATGGCTAGCTGGTCTTTCGCCTAAGGAGGGTCTCATTGCTGCAAGAAGTTTTGGGCACCCTTATTTCATAGAAGTGGTTTATCTTGCTGCTTGGAACATCTGGCTAGTCAGGGATGGGATTTTTTTCAGAAATGAGAGGCCTTCGTTTGGTGTCTGGAAAGGAAGATTTATTCATGATATCGCTTCACTTTCCCACAAGTTTAAGACTTCGATAAAGCCTCTCCTGCTAAACTGGGTTAACTCCCTACCTTAGGGTACTTGTATCATGTATATATTAGCCGACTGTGATTTGGGAAGTAGTTGATGTACATAAGTTTGTTTATTTAGTCTAGGTAGACACTTCTTACTTGGTGGTGTTGGTTGGTTTTGAATAAAGCACTGTGAGGTTGTTGCCTCAGAATTTTTGGTCAAAAACATTTATAGAAATTTTCAGTGTTCAAATCATGCTAAGAGGTGCCACAGGGGGGGCCCAAAATACATCAGAGAGCGCATAGGGGTTGGGCGCGCCCCCTTTTCTTATGGGGCCCTTGTGGGTCTTCTGATACTCCCTCGAAGCATCTTGTGTCTCTTTCCTTAAAGAAAAAAAATTGTCAAAAAATTCGTCACCTTTGGACTTTGTTTGGTGTGGATTTTCTTGAAAACCTAAAATAAGCAAAAGAAACAGGAACAAACACATGGCACTAGGTCAATATGTCAATCCATAAAAATGAAATAAAAATGCACCAAAACAATATAAAATTATTGCAAACATGGCATGAATACTTTATAAATTACAGATATGTTGTAGACGTATCAGTCAACGAGAAAGAAGAACAAAGCTCATAGCGAGCAGACCGGTATAGTGAGCATGTGTATGACTCAAGAGGATATCGATATATCTCACCTCGGGTTTTGTAAAGTATCACGAAGCAAAAGGAATAGCACATGATAATCAGAGTATCACAAAGCAAAGGGAATAACACATGATAACCAAAGGTTAACTCGAATGTTATCCGTGTACTCCAAGGGTTCGATATGGACGTCCATGGTTCCACTATCGAGCATCGAATAAAAGGGGTTTTGTTCATGTCTATGTTTTACCAAACCTATAGGGGGACAAACTTAAGGTAATCATGATCTGCTGATCGTTAGTAGGACAGGGGTAATGAGGAAATATTTGTTAAATAGTTCCATTAATATGTGAAATTGTTTTGAGAGGAACCATAGCATTTTTCGGGCCACCAGATGGGTTTTGGGGTTTATTGGGCAATACAGGATATTACCGATAAATAATATATAGGTTTAAAATGTTTCCGGAGATGTTAAACTGATAATAAAAGGCTCTAATAATAATTAGAGGCTTTTATATTTAATTAAATACCAACGGGCCTCAAAAGGCCATGTGTTTGAAATGATATTGGGCCACTTGGGCGCAATAGGGGAGGCGCCCCCTTTCCTCATGGATAGGGAAAGGGGAGGCAGCATTGGAGGGGAATTCCTCCTTCCTTGTCCGACAAAAGGGGGAGGGGTTTCTTACTCTTGCGCCCCCCCCCCCCCTCTTCCCTCCCTCTAACATATATTTACTTGAGCATTTTGGCCCTTTGGACACACAAGGTTTTGGATCCTCCTCTAGTTCTAGTTGTTTCCATTAGAGCAAGATCTAGATCCTCTAATCCTCATAATTAGAGTTAGATCTTGATCTAATTATCTAGAAAAATTAGATCGGGATGGCAAAGTGTTGCTGGATCGCAAAGATCGTATGCTTGCAAATGGTTGAGAGGCCATGCTTTCAGTCTTTTGTTCGAGGGACCATTCATTGGCGATTAGAGGGATCTTTCATCTTGGGTCGAGGGGATTCAAAAATAATCTTCACCAACTCTTCTTTCGCTGCAGCTCGGAGTTTGTAACTATCGATTCAAACCACATCTTAATAATGTTCCTGGTTGATTGGTGGGCGTTTTATTTCTACTATGTTTCCCAACATGATCGACGTTACAGGGCCAGTAACATCGATCAGCCTTGCCACATGACATCTAGATGCCGCCTATACCTTGGCGAGCCCTCGAGTCTTTTAGTTTTGTTGAGTTCATTTTATTCGGCTCTCGGCTAACCCGAGTCTCTGTAGACCGCTTCTATTTTTGGAGTCACCTACTTGACAAACTGTTTGTTTATCATGATCCCGTGCATTAGAACTCGGTAAACTTAAATAAACAAATTGTGTTACCGATGAAATGAAAAAAAAATACTTAGCCGCTGATAATCATAGAACGTTAAAAGATGAAGCATTGGGCAAATTTACACCCTGTTGTAACACCATAAAATTAGTAACTAGTTCCACAAGTAAGGGTAACTAGACATGAATAAGAAGGAGATCCATAATGGCACAGGTTCCTGTGAATGTTCTAACAGACAACAATTCTCATGAACTAGGCATTCCCATCAACTGCTTATTAATCTTCCTCTGAAAAAATTGCTTATTAATCCATGTTTGAACCCTTCACAATCATTTTTCTTTTGGTTGCAACAATAAAATCCAGCCCAAACCTCCAATCATTATGACACCATGTTTTTTGCATGATGGTCTTTGTCGACGATAAAATTAGCGGATCCCGTATACATGGTTATAATTTCTAAATTGTGCTGAGTAGGAAACCCAAGAATTGTGTCAAATAACATAAGCAAGGTTGAAGAAACAATAGAAACAATGTAACTAGCTCAGGCTCACTGACATGGGTAAAAAGTCTTATATCCACCGTCCGGTCTTTTACTCTATCTGAAGAATAACTATGGTGCGTGGAAATAATCCGACTTGTATCTAAAAGATTATTTGTGAAGATGCTCCTGGAGCTTGACGTATCTTGTGCATGGCTTCTGTGCCGTGAGTTTGTTGAGTTCCGTGGTGGCCTCTTAATCCTTATATATGCGCCTTAGCTTAACTGTTGGGGCATGATCTTCTCTGATATGTGTTTGCAAAAACATACGCTTTGACAGTTCAAGCTCTAGACTCCATGTGGCAAGGTGTGCTACGAGCCATTTCCCTTTATGACTAGTTACAAGTGTTCTTGTAGAACCACTTAGAGTCATATACATACACTTCCTCATATGTGTACATATACAGTATTCGTATGTATTTCTTTTCAAATGCATGATGTTTTTCTAAATTCATGAGCATATAAAAAATTGTTTTTTCCAAAAAATAACCTAAACATCTTTTAAACTTGTGAATATATTCAATTTTATTATTCAAACTTGTGAATATTTATAATTTGTGGATGATTTTATTTTACAAAACTTTCAAAAAATTATGAACATATTTTTTTGAAAGTGTGAACATTTGTAAAATTTGAGGTTTTTATCAATTCAGAATCATTCACTAGTAGATAAAGGGGATTTAGCCCCGGTTCATTTGGCCTTTTAGCCCCGGTTCTGGAACCGGGGCAATAGGGTCGGTACTAATGCTCTGACCCTTTAGTCCCGGTTCAATCCAGAACCGGGGCAAAAGGGTGTCCACGTGGCCTGTGCACCGAGTCCAGGCAGGAGGGGCTTTAGTCCCGGTTGGTGGTACCAACCGGGACCAAAAGGCATGCACGTGTCAGCATTTCTGTAGCTGTGGTTTTTGTTTTTTTTTTGAAAGGGGAGGGGGGGTTTTAGGTTTTGGGGGTTAATTTAGGTGTTTGATATATTGTGTTAGCTAGCTAATTAATAGAGAGAAGTGTTCTCTCTTATGTCCGTGCTTTTGGTCGACGCTACATACTACACATACGTATATATATGGACTAGAGTCACGCTAGCTAGCTAGCTAGCTGCTAGCTATACTAAGAAAACGAAGGAACAGAAGATCTCGTATATATAATCAACATATATATATATGCATACAGAGAGAAGTAATAATATCGACCACCTCTCCTTCTCCGAGAGATTGGTCGAACAACAAGTTCTCGTATATCTATCGATCCGACACTACCGGGCACATATATACAATAATTATCTCTTACAAAAATAATCTCCTAACACATGGATGCAGGGTCCACATAGTATTCTCCGTCTTCAGCGATCACGTGTTCAAGGAAGAATGCCGCCAATTCCTCTTGAATTGCTCGCAGACGATCTGGTGTTAGGAGTTCATCCCGCATCCGAAACATCTAATTTGAAGTAGGGGGTCAATACATGAAATGATGCTATAAATTTGTGAATATTATTGATTGCTTACGCACTTTAAATTGTTCATCAGTGTAGCCCCGCTCACAGGTCGTGTGGCGGATGGACTCGCAAATGTAGTATCCACAATAATCATTCCCGGGTTCCTGCCACAACCACTTTACAAGAAATAGAGCTCAATCAAACTGATAAGCAAGAATGCCAAATTGGTATTGATGAAACTAGCTAGCGCTTGAATCAAGATATAGGAGATGCGTGCGCGGAACATGCTACTATATAGTACTTACTTTCGGGTATCTAAATTGTAGCTTCTTCGGCAGTCCCGGAGCTTTTTTGCTGAATGTTTTCCAAGCCCTGCCAGACAAAGGAAACAATTAGTTGATATCAGAAATGAAGTTGCTGATATATATGCATGGTGGATAATATTGATCGATTTAACTTACCTGGCTAGCATTTGAGTCATGTCCGCATACTCCTCGGGATCTTTACGTTTAGAGTCGAAGACAGTTACTATTCCCTTCTCAAGCTTAATCTCTAAGAGAATATAGTGGAAGCTGCGCACGAATGCATGAGATCATTACATCACTATAAACTTGACTGATATATATAAGGGAAACCAAATATGCACAAGACATTAACACTCACTTGAAGTTGTAAGGAAAGAGTATTATATCTTTGTTTTCATTTACCACCAACGTTCGTAGCAAGTTGGTCTCGGTATCGCCGGGACGCAATTTAACCTCGGTTGCATCTATGAGGTATGTGTTAATAAACCCAATATCACCTACTTGTCTTTTCTTCAATTCGACGATCTTCAATCTGCATAATATAGTGAGGATAATTATAAATACATGCAATGAAGATCAGCTATATAGAGAGACTTAATGACAGAAGTAGTACTACTTACAGACAGTAGCAGGTGACCGTTGTTTTATCGAGGGCCAATTGATTGAAAAACTGATAGAACTCCTCAAATGGAACAGGCAAAAGGTCAATTCCAACGAGGTCATGCTCCGGTTTAACTCTCAGATACAAGTTATCCCTCCCCTAGACTCTCTGCAGATTTTCAAGTACCAATCATGCAATCTTCGCATATTCGTTGATAGAGATCTTTCATTTTTGACGAGAGGATTTTTGTACTCGTATCTTTCTATCTGCACTTCCAAGAAATCATAGTGTACATCGTCGGACGCGTAATCTGCAAGATTGGTATAACCGGGCACCATCCTCGGATCATTAGCGTGTTGGGGAACGTTGCAGGGAAAACAAAAATTTTTCTCTACGTTCACCAAGATCAATCTAGTAGATGCAACTACGAGGGGAGAGTAGGATCCACATACCCTTGTAGATCGCTAAGCGGAAGCGTTATGAACGCGGATGATGGAGTCGTACTCGTCGCGATTCAGATCGCCGAAGACCTAGCACCGAAGCAACGGTGCCTCCGCGTTCTTCACACGTACGGCTCGGGGACGTCTCCTCCTTCTTGATCCAGCAAGGGGTGGAGGAGAGGTTGATGGAGAACCGGCAGCACGACGGCGTGGTGGTGATGGTGGAGAAGAACTCCAGCAGGGCTTCGCCTAAGCACCGCGGGAGAAGAAGATGTAACGGGAGAGGGAGGGCAGCACCGAGGCACAAACTGTGTTAGCTGCCCTCCCTTTGCCCCACTATATATAGGGGGGGTGGAGAGGTGAGGGCGCCCTAGGGTTTCCCCCTAGGGGCCGGCGGCCAGGGCAAGGGGAGGGGGCGGCGGCCAGGGCAGGGGGGCGGCCATGCCCTAGGGTTTCCCCCCCTAGGTGCCTTGCCCCCCAAGGCCAAGGGGTGCGGCCAGCCCTAGGGGGTCCCACCCCCTTAGCCGCATGAGGAGAGGGCCCAGGGGGGGCGCACAGCCCCCTGAGGGCTGTGGTGTTCCCCCTTGTGGCCCACTAGGCCCAGAACCACTTCCGGACCCCCCGAAACCCCTTCCGGTACTCCGCCGATTTCCCGATGCTCCCCGGAACACTTCCGGTACTCCGAAACCTTTCATCCTATATATCAATCTTCGTCTCCGGACCATTCCGGAGACCCTCGTCATGTCCGGGATCTCATCCGGGACTCCGAACAACCTTCGGTAACCATACACTTTTCTCACTAACAACCCTAGCGTCACCGAACGTTAAGTGTGTAGACCCTGCGGGTTCGGAAACCATGTAGACATGACCAAGACACTCCCAGGTCAATAACCAATAGCGGGATCTGGATACCCATATTGGTTCCTACATGTTTCTCGATGATCTCATCGGATGAACCACGATGTCAAGGATTCAGGCAATCCCGTATACAGTTCCCTTTGTCTCGTCGGTATGTTACTTGCCCGAGATTCGATCGTCGGTATCTCTATACCTAGTTCAATCTCGTTACCGGCAAGTCTCTTTACTCGTTACCGTAATACATAATCCCGTGACCAACCACTTAGTCACTTTGAGCTCATTGAGATGACGTATTACCGAGTGGGCCCGGAGATACCTCTCCGTCATACGGAGTGACAAATCCCAGTCTCGATCCATGTCAACTCAACAGACACCCTCGGAGATACCTGTAGAGCACCTTTATAGTCACCCAGTTACGTTGTGACGTTTGGTACACACAAAGCACTCCTACGGTGTCAGTGAGTTACATGATCTCATGGTCATAGGAACTTATACTTGACATGCATAAAAACTATAGCGATAACTGACACGATCAAAAGCTATGTTAACGTTTGGGTCTCGTCCATCACATCATTCTCCTAATGATGTGATCCCGTTATCAAATGACAACTCATGTCTATGACCTGGAAACCGCGGTCATCTTTGATCAACGAGCTAGTCCTGTAGAGGCTCACTAGGGACACAAAGTCTGTTTATTCATCCACACGTGTATTTGAGTTTCCAATCAATACAGTTATAGCATGGATAATAAACGATTATCATGAACAAGGAAATATAATAATAACTCTTTTATTATTGCCTCTAGGGCATATTTCCAACATTCCAAGCCCTGCCAGACAAAGGAAACAATTAGTTGATATCAGAAATGAAGTTGCTGATATATATGCATGGTGGATAATATTGATCGATTTAACTTACCTGGCTAGCATTTGAGTCATGTCCGCATACTCCTCGGGATCTTTACGTTTAGAGTCGAAGACAGTTACTATTCCCTTCTCAAGCTTAATCTCTAAGAGAATATAGTGGAAGCTGCGCACGAATGCATGAGATCATTACATCACTATAAACTTGACTGATATATATAAGGGAAACCAAATATGCACAAGACATTAACACTCACTTGAAGTTGTAAGGAAAGAGTATTATATCTTTGTTTTCATTTACCACCAACGATCGTAGCAAGTTGGTCTCGGTATCGCCGGGACGCAATTTAACCTCGGTTGCATCTATGAGGTATGTGTTAATAAACCCAATATCACCTACTTGTCTTTTCTTCAATTCGACGATCTTCAATCTGCATAATATAGTGAGGATAATTATAAATACATGCAATGAAGATCAGCTATATAGAGAGACTTAATGACAGAAGTAGTACTACTTACAGACAGTAGCAGGTGATCGTTGTTTTATCGAGGGCCAATTGATTGAAAAATTGATAGAACTCCTCAAATGGAACAGGCAACAGGTCAATTCCAACGAGGTCATGCTCAGGTTTAACTCTCAGATACAAGTTATTCCTCCCCCCAGACTCTCTGCAGATTTTCATGTACCAATCATGCAATCTTCGCATATTCGTTGATAGAGATCTTTCATTTTTACGAGAGGCTTTTTGTACTCGTATCTTTCTATCTGCACGTCCATGAAATCATAGTGTACATCGTCGGACGCGTAATCTGCAAGATTGGTATAACCGGGCACCATCCTCGGATCATTAGCGACCATGTCGCTAGACACCTTGAGCGGGGGGCACGATTGGTTCGCTTGTTCGCCGAGCTGGGCAATTTGTTTCCCAGCTCGCCCTTCTGCTAACCTCTGATCACTTTTTGTACTTCCGGACCGCTTGGCATCTTGAAATGTCTTTTGAATAATGCGGTCATAGTTGCCCTTTGGCTTACTTTTCGCTGGTTGCTTCAGGGCAGCAAGAGTGCGCTTTGCTTTCACCGCATCTATCTTCTCCTCTGGAGGTGGATGTCTCTGTGCTTTCAACCCTTCAAAAAAGTCCTTCACTTCGCCTTCAGCGATCTTCGTGTTTTCCTCGTCGGACCTCTCGTACGGCAACTTCTCTAGAGGCGTGAGAGAAGGACCGAATCTGCATCGCCTCCCGCCTCTGGCTGTACTGGTAGACGTCGCCGGACCAGACGAAGCGGCTGTCTTTTTTACTTGCTTAGGCGCCGGAGCAGGAGCAGCCGGAGCGGCGGCAGGTCTCTTCCGCCCTTGCTGATTAGGCGAAGGAGGAGCTGGCAAACGTAGAACTAGCTTCAACCCTCGACTGCTCGGCGATCCACAAACCCTAGACCCCCTCATGTCACATTTTGTCTAGCTATAGTGTCAAATGATTCAACAAAACCAATACTTCATCATTAGGCGAAAGTAACAGTAGCATGATGGTACGAAGCTCTCCAAAGTTGTTTTGGAACGAAGTCCCAGATAAGATAATCCGTAACAAAAGACGGATTATCCTATCAGGGACTCCGTTCCAGAACATCTTTGCATAACTTCGTACCAACATGCCCCGGTTACTTCTGGCAAATGATGAAGTCATGGAATTTTTCAATACTTTGACACTAGCTATAGGCAACCTCTCTCGACCCCTCGACCCCCGACTGCTCGGCGATCCACAAACCCTAGACCCCCTCATGTCACATTTTGTCTAGCTATAGTGTCAAAGGATTCAACAAAACCAATACTTCATCATTAGGCGAAAGTAACAGTAGCATGATGGTACGAAGCTCTCCAAAGTTGTTTTGGAACGAAGTCCCAGATAAGATAATCCGTAACAAAAGACGGATTATCCTATCAGGAACTCCGTTCCAAAACATCTTTGCATAACTTTGTACCAAAATGCCCCGGTTACTTCTGGCAAATGATGAAGTCATGGAATTCTTCAATACTTTGACACTAGCTAGGCAACCTCTCTCGACCCCTCGACCCCCGACTGCTCGGCGATCCACAACCTTAGACCCCCTCATGTCACATTTTGTCGAGTGTCAAAGGATTCAACAAAACCAATACTTCATCATTAGGCGAAAGTAACAGTAGCATGATGGTACGAAGCTCTCCAAAGTTATTTTGGAACGGAGTCCCCGATAGGATAATTCGTAACAAAAGACGGATTATTCTATCAGGAACTCCGTTTCAAAATATCTTTGCATAACTTTGTACCAAAATGCCCCGGTTACTTCTGGCTAATGATGAAGTCATGGAATTCTTCAATACTTTGACCCCCGACTGCTCGGCGATCCACAACCCTAGACCCCCGACTGTTAGGCAACCTCTCGACCCCTCGCCCTTCGGCCTCTCGATCGGTCCCTCGACGACCCTCGACCCCTCGACCTTCGGCCTCGGTCCCTCGACGACCCTCGACCCCGGCCCCCCCTAATGTCGAAGTTATCGGGGAGAGGGTGTATACATATCCGATAAAAAAAGAGGAAGAAGAAGAAAAAAGGAACCGCTAGAGGAGAAGATCGAAGAAAAAAAAAGAAAAAAAAAGGAGAAGAAGAAAGGAATAGAGGAGAAGAAGAGAAAATTTCTCTTCTTCTCCTCTATTCCTTTCTTCTTCTCCTCTTTTTTTCTTTTTTTTCTTCTTCTTATTTATTTCTCCTCTTTCTTCCTCTCCTTCTTCTTCTTTCTTTCCTCTTTCTTATTTTCTTCTTTCCTATCCTTCTTTTTCTTTTTTTTCTTCTTCTTATTTATTTCTCCTCTTCTTCCTCTCCTCTTCTTCTTTCTTTCCTCTTTCTTATTTTCTTCTTTCCTATCCTTCTTTTTCTAAATTTGTAACTTTTGCATATATATATATATAAAACTTTCTATATATATTTAGCATATATAAACAAAAAACTATATAGCTAGCCACATACACATATATATACATCACATATACACACATCACATATATACAGCAACTTCCTAAGAAAAAATATATTTATATACACATAAATATATATTTAACATATATATTTAGCAAATTCCTAAGAAAAAAAAAGATATACACATACATATAAATACAACAACTATATATACAGCAACTATATATACTGCAATTTATATAAACATAAAAAAATATACACATATATACATATATATACACAACAACTATATATATATATATATATACAGCAATATTAAACATATAAAAAAAAGGGAGCCGGCCCTCACATCGGCAGGGCTGGGCGGCGCGACGGCGGCGGGGCGGGGCGGCGACGAGGCGGCGTCGGGGCGGGGCGGCGCGATGGCGGCGGGGCGGGGCGCGCGGCGGCGCGGGGCGACGGGCCGGCCGGGGCGCGGCGACGGCGCGGGGCGGGGCGACGGCGCGGGGCGCGGCGACGGCGCGGGGCGGAGCGACGAGGCGGCGTCGGGGGCGACGGCGACGGGGCGACGTGGGCGACGGCGACGGCGACGGGGACGGAGCAGATCGAGGGCGGCGTCGGGGCGGGGAAGAAGGAGAAACTGAACAAAATTTTCGCAAGTGTAGCTTATATAGGAGGAGTATTAGTCCCGGCTCTTGGCCCAAACCGGGACTAATAGCCCCCTTTAGTCCCGGTTGCTGCCACCAACCGGGACTAAAGGTCCCTTTTCAGCAGCCCAAAGGGCGGGAAGGTGGGGCCTTTAGTCCCG
>LR738714.1:732546125-732561250 GCA_902687465.1 Secale cereale | reverse complement strand
TAGTATAAAGTAGTTCGGCTTGATATTCAATGTTGAGTGTTCATACATATGATTAACATCATACCATCTGGTTTCGTAAGTATTATATCTCAGGGATGCTTAAAACTGTCACCATCTAGCACTACTTTTCCATGACTGCAACCATGTATTATAATTCTTTTGTTTTACAGAATTGTCTGTTCAATTGCTTCCAGTCACAGAGTAAGGAGAGCTCCTTTTTCCAACCAGCAAATGAGTTTTACATTTGTTGGTCATTGTCCTACTCTGAAATTGTTTGTAAGATAGTGCTTTATTTTGTATAGCAAAGGGAAGGAGCCTCAGTTGGTAGCTATGGAGGTGAGTGATCCTTCGTTTGATGAAAAATTGATGTAAAACTGAGAGACTGGTTGTTTTTTATAGTAGCATACTGTTGGTTGTTAATTTTAGTGTAGCATCAGTTCTTTCAGGCACTGAAGTTATGCTCACGACATGGAGAGCTTCAAGGATAACCTGCCTGAACAGTTTCTAACTGATTAGTGAGCTAGGCCATTTACTATACAAATAGTTATTTTGTTGCAAGTTACTTCCGTTGCTTCTAAATACTGCACTTTTGATTGTATTTTGCAACTAAAAATGACACAAGCAGACGCTAAAACAGTCGAGAAACACCCTAGGATAGTACAAAAAGCGTAGTAGTTTACTTCAGTAGAAATTTTGCTTTATTCCACTACTGTGAACATGGGCGTGAGTAGGTAATTGCTCCTAAAAGAAACCTAATTACTGTATTGGCTACCTAATCTTGAGATAATTTTCATTCAACCATTGTACAGTGCACATTAGCATCATCTAAATCCATGTCCTCGGGGGTTTATTTTTGGTGGCAAATTGATTCTTGCAATCATAGTGGAAAGGCCAACAATAAGGCACTTTACACTGATGAAATCTGCTTAAGTATTTCCTTTTGTGCTAAGATTTGACATAAAGTTCCAGCTTTAATATGTTTACTTAGGTAAATATTGAACCGAGGCACCCACCCATACATGCATAAGCTCCCCAAAAAATAAAACAATATGCAAATAATTGTTCAGGTTTCGGGCTATGAGCTTTAGACATTTTTGTAAGAAATGTTGGATGTTAGTATCAATTGAATCAATTTGACCTTATAAGCAGTGTAGATACTGTTAAATCTGTAGATCTTTAATTTATTCACATGTAACTTGATTTTTTTTCACTTCTTTTTTTATAAATGTCATGTAGTCGGTTATAACAATGACATTTTTTCGGTAGTTTGAGAGAGAAATTGTGGGTCTACTTTGGTACTCCCGTGCCTCTCTCACCACCGTCTACAAGAGCACGCACCGGACGCGGCCATCCCCGCGGCAGCCTGTGTTCCAATGGGATGATCTCAGGAAGGAAAACCTTGCCGACCTCCCCCCGCCTCGCTGCCACCATCGATGTCGCAAGGTATGTATGCTTTTCTAGGTGCTTGCTAGCTTCAACTTGGTGATGACGACTACCTATGGAGTAAAGTTAAAGGTCATGTGCTCCTGTTGTTCTTTAGGACTTTTTTCTTTTTCTCAAACCAGCATAAACTATTCGGAGTTTTAGATGGAAAATCGGTTCTGTGCTTCCACATGAAATACAAGAAAAGCTCAATTGTTCAGAGAAAGAGTACTTCAGGAGCCACTCTTCAGGCATTAAGTCATATATCTCAGAGCTGGATATAGATTTAACAGTGGTATGTATATTTCTAGTTTCATTTGCTTTTGGTGGATGAAAGTATGAAACACAATTGCCAGACTTCTTGTACAGTTTTTATAGGGCATGGTACCCCCCAGGGATCCTTATATCCAGGTTCGGGTGCTGGAGGACTTTGGTGAAGTATCTCTTGGTGACCATTCCATATCATTGACCAAAATTCGCTCCACTTCCTTAGGCGCACCCACTCTGAAATATGAATATTTCCAGTGCGAATAATATTCTGTTTAATTTTAATAGGGTCTCATGGAAGAATTTCTGGAGTAGGGATCACATATAATGTAAAATAGGTATTGCTCCTCAGTCCTCACTGTGATCTTGTTAGTTACTTAAACTGCAGCGTGAACGTGATACATTGACCAGTGCTGGCAGCATGTCTTAGATATGAAAAGGCTTGATGCTTACTGAATACTTTTTTCACCGGACACATGACTTGTACTATTGGCTACCAACTTTGAAATTGTGTTGTGCATTTTGACCTTATTTTTGAATCAATGTGTGAGCTGCAGATTTTAATTGCCACCCACATCATTTTCTTCATTGTTGCAGTCTGGTGGAATATGCACTCTTGAGGTTCTGATCGAGACTATGTGAAGAAGGAAATAACATATGCTATCTTCAGGTGGCTCTCTGTTCTTCGGCCATTAAATTCGTCACTGAATACTGAAATTCACTTCAATCCTATCGTTTGACCAGGGGAAATTCAGTTATGCATATTTATGAGCACTGGTCTTAATCTCAGTTAATCAGAAGCTTATTTTGTTGTAAAGGTGATGCAGATTGGAGGAGGTCATCCTTATCAACATCAGAAACATGCTTGTGATTGAGGACAACGAGCCGACAGCAAGATGGCATGCGCTCAGCACCGTTACCGGAAGCACCATCTCCATAGTCAGGCCCATCTGGAAGCACATGGAGAACCATAACTTCTATACCATTTGCATTATCTGAAAGCAGACTTTGGAAGATATATATTTTTTCCTCTTTGTCTCATATTTTCGGACAATTGGTTGATTATATTAATGCAGATTTAGTGCTTTACAAAGCCACATATAAAGGTTATTGTTTTTCGGTCTGTCACAGGTGATATGTACTGCGGCTACTCTTTTTTATCATTGTAATCTAAGAGCTACTTAATTTGTAATCTATGGTTGTTAGTGACTTTGCTGGGATCAAATGTACATTCTAGGAATTTCTTGCATACCATTTAACGGTTATTTGTTGATGGCACATACATGTAGGTATCGCTAAACAGATGCAAGGCTCTTCAAATAGGAAGATTTACAATTGTTAGTATTGTGGGGTACCTGATATTTAAAAAGTGTATATTCACGGCCAACTCAGTTTCAAAGGCTTATTATTAAATTTATGCTCATTGCCATACATTTCGTTCCCTCACATTTGTGTCTAGATGGTCTTCAATTATTATTTTGTTTGTACTTATCATTTGGACCAGTCATCTTTTGTTTTCACCACTATATAATATCAAATTGATGAAGCTGAAGTAACCCAGTTTGTAGGAGATGTTGGCCCAGTTTGGCCCCGACCACATTTTTTTGGACACAGTTTGGCCCCAACCACATTCTTTAACTCAACCAGTCGATTTGTTCTCTAGAAAGAAAAAACACAATTAGCGGCAGCGGCTACTGGTCACCTGAGCTTGGACAGAGGGTGTTGATACTCCTTGTGCATCTGGACCATGATCTATCCTTCGATGATTGGCCAAACTTTCAAAGTGTGCCCGTTGGTGGTCCGCCGTGATCCAAACCAACGGACACAAAAGGAAGTCACTCATATCCAGCGTGATGCTCACGTCGGGAGATTTGGAACGAGTGGAATGCCTGGGTTTTTTTCGCAAAATTTACACCTTGCCAACAATGATCTTTGCAAAGATCAAGCGTGAGGCGGCATGTTGGGGCAAAACACTTGAGATCATGCCAGGAGATTAATTCCTTGCATGTTATTTGTGCCCTCGGGAAAGTGTTGTAATCATAAATCTTATTAGTGAAATGAGGCAAAGCTTTTGCCCATATTTAAAAAAAATAACCACGGCAGCAGCATGCCTGAACAACAGCCCTGAGGTGACCGGTCGTGTTGTAATGGTCTTCCTCGATTATAACCTCGCTTGACAAAGGATGAAATGAGGCCAAGCTTTGACATTTATTTAAATTGGGTATGAAAAAATGGTGCACGATGAAGCATGAAGTAGGTTGTGCCCATTTTCAACCGGTGCAACGCACGGGCCTTTGTACTATTTCTTCTCATATCGATATGTCACCCAAAGCTTGAAAACTTCAACCACATAAAACTTAACGTAACTTGGTGAGATATGTTAGTATGATAAAGAGTAAACCATTCACTTTGGTACTGTCAAAGACAAGGTTTATAATTGTTGTCACACAATTCCTACTGTACCATATCATTTATACAATTTATATTGAGAAATATAAGCCATAGAAATTAGAAAACAAGCAAACTATGCACTGAAAACAGAATATGTCAGAAACAGAACAGTCTGTAATGATCTGAACAACAACCATACTTCTGATACTCTAAAAATTATGAAATAAATTGGTGGACGTGAGGAATTTGTCTATTAAACTTCTGCAAAAAGAATCAACTCAAAAGCACTATTCTGTAAAAAAATGGCAGCTAATCCTGTCAGCGCAAAGTTTCTGTTTTTTTACAGCAAGATCACATTAACTTTCACCCAATTCTTCTCAAAGGTCTTACTTTGCACTATATTGAAACAAAAGCTATAAAACATGATTACTATTTTAGCTTAATCATGTAAATGCACAAAAACAGTAAGGGTAAATATTGGGTTGTCCCCCAACAAGAGCTTTTCTTTAATGCCTTTTAGCTAGGCATGATGATTTCAATGATGCTCACATAAAAGATAAGAATTGAAACACAAAGAGAGCATCATGAAGAATATGACTAGCATATTTAAATCTAACCCACTTCCTATGCCTAGGAATTTTATGAGCACATAATTTATAGGAACAAGAATCAAGTAGCATAGGAAGACAAGACAAGTATAACTTCAAAACTTTAAGCACATAGAGAGGAAACTTGATATTATTGCAACTTCTACAAGCATGTATTCCTCCCTCATAAAAAAATTCAGTAGCATCTTGAATGGGTTCAACAATATAACCATCACATAAATCATTCTTTTCATGACCTACAAGCATAGAAATTTTACTACTCTCCACATAAGCAAAATTCTTCTCATTCGAAATAGTGGGAGCAAACTCGAAATAGTGGAATCATTACTAACTAAAGTTGACACTCTTCCAAGTCCACTTTAGATGGTAGTATTATTCAGACTCCAATAGATATAAGTGAAGTTCATGGAGTATTCTATGATTAATATCGACTAGCAAATATCCAAGCTCAAAATATATAAGTGAAGCACACGAAGCATTCTATAAAACCGTACTCAAAAGATTTAAGTGAAGCACCAAGATCATTCTATAAGATCATACTCAAAAGATATAAGTGAATCACATGAAGAGTTCTATAAATCAAGGAAGGGCTATCTCATACTAGCATGGTTCTTAAAGGAAAAAATAGAAAAACACAAGGGACACAAATCATGTGAACAAAACAAAAACCGAGGTATACCGACAATTGTTGAAGAAGAAAGATGGATGCCAACTGTAACATCCCAAAATTTCAATTTGGAATGTTATACATAGATCATATTGCCTTTTGTGCGTGGCGATCCTCGAAAATTCTAAGCAACTCAAGGACCTACGGAGAGAGTTGGGAATTCTACCGTTCGTATTTGAGTTTTCTCGAATACCGATCCAGGTATAACACAGAACACAGAGACTTCGGTCCATTCGGATCGCGGTCGCTATAAGATGGTATCAGAGCACACGCTGACTGTAGGACACGACCACTAAGATAATCCCTAGGTCACTCTTCTCTACTTATTTCTGACTTCTCTCCATTTTCTACTCCTTAAGGATGCTGGACCCAAGGAACAAATTCACTCAACCAGATGAAGACACACCTTTTGGACGACACTTGAAGGAAGTCACTAGGTACCTGAACATAGGAATACCAGGCTTCACCGGGACCTACACTGCCACTTTACCAGAAGAGGAGAGATGGAGTATTCAAGTTCAAATTCCCGGGAGGATATTCACACCATCCACTGAACCACTAGAGTTTTCTTTTGATGCACCAACCTGGAGCCTAGGCAAGAGTATGTCAGCCCACATCACTATGGGACGTATTGGAGAAGTCTACAAGCAGGAGCTAAAGGACACTATCTACCAGATTTTTGGACGCCGAGATGAGCGTTGGGACATGATCAGCACCCGGAAGGACAGATCCATTGCAGCGTTCATCCAGGAGTTAAACCAGCACATTCGTTGACAGGAGCACCAGATGTGCGCAAGGATGATAGAATTGAAGAAGGCACTAACCAGGAACTTGGAGCTAGAAGAGGAACTCAAGTCTACTGGTGACGGATACGAGGAGGAGATGATGATACTTGTGGAGAAGAATGATGATTTGACAAGAAAGCTAGGAGTATTCATGGGAGATCCGGCACCAGGAGGAGAGGAAGAAGAAGAAGAACCCAAGGAGATTCGTTCTGAAGACTACATCATCATCGACGACACGGATTCAGACCCCGATGATAGTGATGACGAAGACTACGAAGATGAAGCTGGAGCAGACATCATGAAATCTTCTCCCGATCAAAATTTCTAGATGACCACCCTATGACTAGTAGTTTTCCCCCACAAAGTAGATTTTAGAGCACTTTGTAATGTTAGTTTGATCTTTGTAGCCCTTGTTTGAAATTGATTGGTGTGTTATGATTGTGTTTGTCTCATGTGCATATGGGTAGTGATTTCCCCTTAGATCTCTTTTATATTCTAATCTCTTCCCTCTACACCCATCAGATGCCTCCGAGACGTGAGCTCGGATTTCAGTTTCCCCCTGAGCTCACTCAGTAGATCCATCAGCAGAACACTTTGATGCAACTTCTTGTCCAGAATAATCAGAACAACCAGAACAACAACAACAACCCTCCACCACCACCCGTGGACAACCTGACAAGTTTCCTAAGGTTGCAACCACCGGTGTTTGCTAGCAGCATTGAACCAATAGTTGCTGATGACTGGATGCGCAAGATTGGAAGGGATTTGACCACCGCCAATTGCACGGATGGTGAGAAGGTGCGATATTCCGCACATCAGTTGTCGGGTCCAGCAACAGCATGGTGGGAGAATTACACAGCCACTTTGCCCGTAGCCAATGTCACTTGGGATCAGTTTCAGCCAGCTTTTCGCACTGCCCATGTCTCAACTAGAGCTATGAACATGAAGAAGCGGGAGTTTCGCAACTTGAGCCAAGGAAATCGTACTGTGGCTCAGTACGTAGATGAGTTTAGTACCCTATCTCGTAATGCCCCGGATGATGTGGCCATAGATGCCACTAAGCAGGAAAGGTTTATGGAAGGGCTGAATGATGAGATGAGCGTACAGTTGATGGTGGCAACCTTCATCAACTACCAGGAGTTGGTAGATAAGGCTCTTATGATTGAAGGGAAGCAGCAGCAGATTGAGAGCCGCAAGAGGAAGTCTGGACATGGAAGGAGTAATTCTGGAGCCCAACAGAAGCCCCGATTCACACCGAATTCGGGAGGATACACCCATAACCATGGAAGCCACACCCACAGTTGAGGAAGTTCTCATAACCACAATGGCTCCAAGAATGGGAATGGGAATGGAGCAAACAATAATCAGCACCGCTCTACTCCATCCACACCCGCCAAGAGGGATTTGAGCCACGTTACCTGTTTCAAGTGCGGGAAGAATGGACATTATGCCACGGAGTGCCCTGAAGCTAAGAATGGGAATGGCAATGGAAGCGCCGGGAAGAAGCCCAACCCGTTCAATAAAGGAAAAGTTAACCACGTGACCGTGTAGGAGGTTGTAGAGCAACCAGATGATGTTGTCGGTAAGTTTTTGGTTAAGTCATTTACCGCAATAGTTCTTTTCGATAATGGTGCATCGCATCCATACATTTCAAGGGGATTCGTAAATAGACATAAGTTGCCCACCCAAGTCCTTAAGACCCCCATGTTAGTAAGCTCTCCAGGAGCGGAGTATATGGCACATCAGGGATGTTTTCAGACGCCATTGGTCATAGGACGCCATGTTTTCCGCTCAGACCTGATAGTTTTGGAGTCACAAGGATTGGATGTGATACTAGGAATGGATTGGCTATAGATGTATGGAGGGAACATCAATTGTGCCAGCAAGTCTATTTTGCTTACCACCCCGGAGGGAAAAAGTATCAATTATGTATCTAGGCATTCGCCTAGAAGGACACAAGTACATTCTCTCACGGGAGTTGTTCAAGAGGAAGTGCCTATAGTAAAGGATTACCCGGATGTTTTTCCAGAGGAGCTACCCGGCATGCCACCGGATAGGGATATTGAGTTTTTGATAGAGCTATTGCCTGGCACCGGACCAATATCGAAGAGACCGTATCGGATGCTAGCAAATGATCTGGAGGAGATCAAGAAGCAGATTAAGGAGTTATTGGAGAAAGGATTTATTCGCCGGAGTTCATCACCTTGGGGAGCCCCAGTGCTTTTGGTCGAGAAGAAGGATGGATCTTTAAGAATGGTCGTTGATTATCGAGCACTGAATGAAGTGACTATTAAGAATAAGTACCCACTGCCGATGATCAATGATCTGTTCGACCAACTTCAAGGAGCCAAAGTATTCTCCAAGATTGATCTACGATCTGGATACCACCAGTTGAAAATCCGAGAGAAGGATATACCTAAGACAGCCTTCACCACAAGGTATGGGCTATATGAGTATACGGTTATGTCATTCGGATTGACTAACACCCCTGCCTATTTCATGAGTATGATGAATAAAGTGGTCATGGAGTTCTTGGATAAGTTTGTCGTGGTATTCATTGATGATATTTTGGTGTACTCGAAGAACGAAGAGGAACACACGGAGCATTTGCGTATGGTACTAGAGAAGCTCAGAGAACATCAGTTATACGCCAATTTTAGCAAATGCGAGTTTTGGTTGATGGAAGTTGGATTCCTATGGCATGTTATATCAGGCGAAGGTATAACATTGGACCCCGTCAAAGTGCAAGCAGTCACTGAATGGTTGGCACCCACTTCAGTTCGAGAGATCCGTAGTTTTCTTGGACTCGCGGGATATTACCGGAGATTCATAGAAAATTTCTCGAAGATTGCAAAGCCGATGAAGACATTGGTGAAGAAGGAGACAAAGTTCCATTGGACTGAAGTGTGCGAAGAAAGTTTCCAGGAGTTGAAGAAACATTTGACGACAGCCGCAGTGCTGATCTTGCCAGATATACGCAAGGATTTCCAAGTGTATTGCGACGCTTCACACTTAGGACTTGGAGGAGTACTCATGCAGGATGGAAGAGTTGTTTCTTATGCATCTCGTCAACTACGACTGCACGAGTTGAATTATGCGACGCATGATTTGGAGTTAGCAGCTGTTGTGCATGCTCTCAAAACTTGGAGACATTTCCTTATTGGAAATCGTTGTGATGTGTACACGGATCACAAGAGTTTGAAGTACATTTTCACTCAGAAGGAGCTAAACCTCAGACAGAGGAGATGGTTGGAGCTTATAAAGGATTATGACATGAAGCTGCACTATCACCCAGGAAAGGCCAATGTCGTTGCAAACGCTTTGAGCTGAATGAGTTATGCAAATACCCTAGTAAAGGGGGAATTTCCACAGATTCATAGAAAATTTCTCGAAGATTGCAAAGCCGATGACGACATTGCTGAAGAAGGAGACAAAGTTCCATTGGACTGAAGTGTGCGAAGAAAGTTTCCAGGAGTTGAAGAAACGTTTGACGACAGCCCCAGTGCTGATCTTGCCAGATATACGCAAGGATTTCCAAGTGTATTGCGACGCTTCACGCTTATGACTTGGAGGAGTACTCATGCAGGATGGAAGAGTTGTATCTTATGCATCTCGTCAACTGCGACCGCACGAGTTGAATTATGCGACGCATGATTTGGAGCTAGCAACTGTTGTGCATGCTCTCAAAACTTGGAGACATTTCCTTATTGGAAATCGTTGTGATGTGTACACGGATCACAAGAGTTTGAAGTACATTTTCACTCAGAAGGAGCTGAACCTCAGACAGAGGAGATGGTTGGAGCTTATAAAGGATTATGACATGAAGCTGCACTATCACCCAGGAAAGGCCAATGTCGTTGCAGACGCTCTGAGCCGAAAGAGTTATGAAAATACCCTAGTAAAGGGGGAATTGCCACAAGAGTTAGCAGAGGATCTCAGGGAGCTTCGTTTGGAGATAGTTCCTAGAGGATTTGTTGCAACATTGGAGGTTCAGTCAACATTGTTGGGAAGGATACGAGAAGCCTAGAAGGATGACAAAGAGATTGCTGAGATAAAAGAGAAGATGAGTGAAGGAAAAGCAAGGGATTTCGTGAAGATGAACACGGCACCTTGTGGTTTGAGGATCGAATCTATGTGCCCAACAACGTCGAGATCAGTAAGTTGATATTACAGGAAGCACATGATTCGCCATACTCGATACACCCCGGAAACACTAAGATGTATTTGGATTTGAAGGAACATTTCTGGTAGAATGGAATGAAGAAGGATATTGCCGGGTATGTAGCCGTATGTGATGTATGCCAGAGAGTAAAAGCGGAACATCAGAAGCCAGCAGGATTACTACAGCCTATGCCGATACCCGAATGGAAGTGGGACAATCTTGGCATGGACTTTATCATCGGATTGCCCTGGACCAAATCAGGATATGATTCAATCTGCGTAGTAGTGGATCGCTTGACCAAATTAGCCCACTTTATCCCCGTGACAACCATGTATACCAGTGCGAAGTTGGCCAAGATATACATGACTAGGATCGTATGTCTGCATGGAGTTCCGAGGACCATTGTATCAGATATAGGAACACAGTTCACCTCAAAGTTTCGGCATCGGCTCCACCAAACTTTGGGAACAAGGCTGGAATTCAGTACAGCTTTTCACCCATAGACAGATGGACAGACCAAGAGTCAATCAGATTCTGGAAGACATGTTGAGAGCTTGTGCGTTAGATTATGGATCTAGTTGGGATGAAAACTTGCCCTATGCGGAGTTCTCGTACAACAACAGTTACCAGGCCAGTTTGAAGATGGCATCGTTCGAAGCGTTGTACGGACGGAGATGCTGAACACCGCTGATGTGGGATGAAGTCAGAGACCGTCAGTTATTTGGCCCAGACTTGATCAAAGAATCAGAAGAGAAGGTTAAGCTGATTCGAGATAGACTGAAAGTAGCTCGGAGTATCTGATACAATGGCCCACACCGAGGACGAAGCCACCTGGGAACGAGAAGATGACCTATGCAAGGACCACCCACACCTGTTCTCTAGCCAAGCCGAATCTCGAGGGCGAGATTCATTCTAAGGGGGGTAGGTTTGTAACATCCCAAATTTTCAATTTGGAATGTTATACATAGATCATATTGCATTGCATATCTTATTGCATTTTGTGCGTGTCGATCCTCGAAAATTCTAAGCAACTCAAGGACCTACGGAGAGAGTTGGGAATTCTACCGTTTAGTATTTGAGTTTTCTTGAATACCGATCCAGGGATGACACAGAACATAGAGACTTCGGTCCATTAGGATCGCGGTCGCTACACCAACCGGGGCATCCCCAAGCTTAGATACGTGAGTATCCTTGAAATATTTACTTGGGGTGCCTTGAGCATCCCCAAGCTTAAACTCTTGCCTCTCTTTATTCTTCTCATATTAATAGCTCCTCAATCTTCGAACAATCCATCCACACAAAACATTAACAAAAAATTTGTGAGATCCATTAGTATAATAAAGATAATCACTACCTTTAGGTACTGTTGAAAACTTATTCCAATTTCAATTAGCACTTTCTCTACCGTTTTCCAACTTCACCATGGTTCATACCCCCCGGTACTACCCATAGATTCATCAAAATAAGCGATCAACACATAGAAAACAGAATCTGTCAAAAACAGGACAGTCTGTAGTAATCTGGAAGTTTAGTAAACTTCTGTAACTCTAACAAATTCTAAAAAAATAAGAGAATCTTAAAAATTTGTACACAAGTAATTTGCAAAAAGTTTCATACCCATTTGACCTTCCAGTAAAAAATGTAAAATCACGCGCTACAGCCGAAGTTTCTGTATTTTTTTCTGCAGAAAGAAAACAAGCAATCTAATTATCCTAAAACCAAAGCTTGGCACATTATTTTTGTAATACAATGGATATATAGAAGGGGACAATTATTTATAGAGAAACTTCCATGAAATTTTTTACATTGTTTCCGTGAGCATGAACACAAGTGCTCAAGGTTGACCCTCACTTCTTTAATGTATAATTTTCCAATCACTTCTCTTTTGAAAAACTTTTTAGGCATAAGAGGCAAGTAATTTTTTTTGTATTTTCATTCTTTTAAAAAAATTGTATGTTTCACCCACAACTAAACAGAAACAAAAAGGAAAAAACAAAATCTACTTAGTGAAGAAAGCAACGGTGCCAGAAAAGAGCTTGATGGTCCCCACGCTATCAACCCCACGCTATTACTCCTCGGCAACGGTGCCAGAAAAGAGCTTGATGGTCCCCAAGTGTAGGGAATCATCGTAGCAATTCCCAGTGGTGGAAGTGATAAGTATGGTGTGTCGAACCCACAAGGAGCTAAAGGTAAGATCAATATTCTCTCAAGTCCTATCTGCCACTGATATGACTCTATGTACACCGAACATTTGCTTCCAACTAGAAACGAGAAATAAAACTACGTTGTGGGTATGAAGAGGATAACTTTGACTGATATCGAAGAGCTAAAATATAAAAGTAGGTGCTGTTATCATAAAGTTAGAATATACTACTAAATATTATAAATAGAAAGTGTCCAATAATGATGGATCGGTGTGTGGAATTGTCCTAGTCAATTGTTAACAAGACCGGTAGTCATCATTGCAATTTGTTATGAGGGAGAGGCATAAGCTAACATACTTTATCTTCTTAGACCATATGCAGTTATGATTGGAACTCTATCAAACATCCGCAACTACTAAAGATCATTAAGGTAAAACCCAACCATAGCATTAAAGCATCAAGTCCCCTTTATCACATACGCAACAATCCCCTTACTCGGGTTTATGATTCTATCACTCAGGCAACCCACTATAAGCGAATCATGAACGTATAGCAACACCCTACAGCGGAAATCCCTCACGCTTGTGCGACACGGAGGGCACCATAGGACAGTACCAAAATAAAACATACAACTCGTACCAATCAAGATCATCAATCAACCCAAAGACAAAGGATATCTACTCATAACATCATAGGATGGCAACACATCATTGGATCATAATATGTGGCATAAAGCACCATGTTCAAGTAGGGATTACAGTGGGGTGCGGGAGAGTGGACCGCGTAAAAGAGATGAGGATCGTGATGTTGATGAAGACGATCACCGCGGCGATGATTCCCCTCCCGATGGCACTCCGGCGGCACCGAGAGAGAGGAGGAGAGGTTCTCCCCCTTGTGCTTCCTCCTCCATGGCCTCCCCCCTAGGTGGGGAGAGGTTCTCCCTCTGGTCCTTGGCCTTCATGGTGATGATGGCCCCTCCGGGATCCTCCTCCATGGCCTCCGGTGATCATGGCCCCCTTCGGCAGGGTGCTAGAGAGGGCCTAGATTGATTTCTCGTGGTTACAGAGGCTTGAGGTGGCGGAACTTCCGATCTAGGTTATTTTCTGGAGGTTTATGTATTTATAGGAAGTTTTGGCATCAGTCTCACGTCCAGCGGGTCTCCGAGTCCTCCACGAGATAGGGGCCCATGCCTAGGGGGGTGGGCGTGCCTCCCACCCTCGTGGACAGCCCGGGACTCTTCTGGCCCATCTCTTTTACTCCAGGGGCGTCTTTTGGTCCATAAAAAATCATCAAAAATTGGCACGTCAATTGGACACCGTTTGGTATTCATTTTATGTAAAACTCAAAAACAAGGAAAAAACAGAAAGTAGCACTGGGCTCTAGGTTAATAGTTTAGTCCCAAAAATCATATAAATGTATATAAAACATCTAAGATGGATAATATAATAGCATGAATACTTCATAAATTATAGATACGTTGGAGACGTATCAGCATCCTCAAGCTTAATTCTTGCTCGTCCTCGAGTAGGTAAATGATAAAAGAAATAATTTATGAAGTGTGAATGCTAGCAGGTGCGCAAGTTTGAACAATGACAATTTCAATCACCTTTTCTAGCATCATTATGTGTCATAACAGTAGCTCATCTCATAAAACTTTTCATGATCAAGTAACAAGCTATTCACGTGTTAAAGTATAGATCATAAACTTTCTTGAAAACTAACAAACAGTGCTCTTAGCCATCAAACAATTGCAATTCATCTTATTTTCGGGAAGGGTATATGTAAGAGCTTTGATTCAACAAACTCCACATACTCAACTATCATTTTATCTTTCATAATTGCTAACACTCATGTCATATTTATGGGTTCAAAGTTTTAATCGGACACAGAGAAAGATAGGGGCTTATAGTTTCGCCTCCCAACCTTTTACCTCAAGGGTAATGCCAACAATAATAATTTATGAAAACCTACATCCAACTGGATATATATATATCTGGATCGCTCCAACACAAAGTGCTTGCCAAAGGAAAAATTGTAAAGAGGAAAGGTGATGATCACCATGACTCTTGTATAAGGGTAGAAGAAATAAAAGATAGGCCCTTCGTAGAAGGAAGCAGAGGTTGTCATGCGCTTTTATGGTTGGATGCACAAAAGCTTAATGCAAAAGAACATCACTTTATATTGCCGCTTGTGATGAAGACCTTTATTATGTCGTCCATCGCTTTTATTTCTTCCCTATCACAAGTTCGTATAAAGCTTATTTTCTTCGCACTAATAGATCATACATATTTAGAAAGCAATTTTTATTGCATGCACCGATGACAACTTACTTGAAGGATCTTACTCAATCCTTAGGTAGGTATGATGGACTCTCATGGCAAAACTGGTTTAAGGGATGTTTGGAAGCACAAGTAGTATTTCTACTTGGTGCAAAGAATTTGGCTAGCATGAGAGGGAAAGACAAGCCCAACATGTTGGATGATCCAAGACAATATAATGTTTCGGATACAGGAAAACATAACCCATTAAGTTGTCTTCCTTGTCCAACATCAACCTTTTAACATGTCATATTTTAATGAGTGCTCACAATTACAAAAGATGTCCAAGATAGTATATTTATATGTGCAATCTCTCTTCCTTCAATATTCTTTCATGAATTGTTGAAGTGACCAATTCTGC
>LR738714.1:732495874-732519688 GCA_902687465.1 Secale cereale | reverse complement strand
ATGATGCAAGCTAATCAAGCTAATCAGGGTGTTCCAGTGAATCAAGGCAACTTCTTCCAGCAGCACCATGCTACTCTCAACCAGTTCCTGGCTAACAATCCTAAAGCTTTCAGTTACTGTGTCGACCCTCTTGATGCTGAGGATTGGTTGACCGACATAAAGAAGCATTTTGAGTGCAGTAACGTGAAAGAAGATGACTATGTGAAGTTTGCAGCCTTCCAACTGAAAGATCAAGCAGCTGACTGGTGGCAGCAGTACAAAGACTCAAGGCCAGGTCAAGTGATCTGTTGGGAGAATTTCTGCAAGGATTTCCGCTCGCACCACATTCCTACAAGTGTCATCGAGGGTATGCGTGAGCAATTCCGCAACCTCAAGCAGGGCTCCATGACAGTCTATCAGTATAATGTCAAGTTCCAAAACCTCGCTCGCTATGCTAAGCAAGACATTCCTGATGCCAAGAGTAAAATCTATCAGTTCCGTGGAGGTCTCAAAGATGAACTTCAGCTTGCTCTCACTTTGTTCGAGCCGGATGAATTCGACAAGTTCTATAACATGGCTTTGAAACAAGAAGCAGCTCAGCTTAAGATGGAGGCTTCTAAGAAGAGAATTCGAGATGCTGTTCACTCTTCCTCATCGTCTCAGTTGGCTGCGAAACAACAGAAATTCTGGCTTCCTCCTCCTCCAGTGATTCGAGCTCCATACAACAACTCCAACAACTTCAACAACTCCAACAACAAGAACTCTAGTGGTCGTGGTTTCTCCCCCCCACCCAACCCAAGCAACCAGTCGAAGAAGCAGTTTCAGTCTCAAGGCTCCAAGTCCAGTGGCTCTCATTTCCGTCCTCTCTCTGAAGTGGTGTGCAACAAGTGTGGCCAGAAGGGTCATTATGCCAACAGATGTCCGAATCCGAAGCGTCTTCCTCCTCCTCCACCTGTGAGTTCAGCTATTGTCAGGCATGATCCAAAGGCAGCAAGGGTCAATCTGATGAATGCAGCACAAGCGGAGGCTTCTTCTGATGTCATTCTGGGTAACCTTCCAGTTAACTCTTTTCCAGCTAAAGTGTTATTTGATTCGGGTGCTTCATGCTCTTTCATGTCTCAACCATTTGCATCCAAGCACAATATTGCCACTTCAAATTTGCCTCAGAGGTTGCAAGTCATTTCTCCAGGGAGACGTATGTCTTCTACTGTCTATGCTCCGGATGTTTCCATTCGCATGGGAGATTATCGTTTTCTGGCTAAACCGGTGATTCTTGGTCATTCTGATATTGACCTCATTCTCGGAATGGATTGGCTTTCTCAGCACGATGCTCACATTGATTGTGCTCAAAAGGAAGTCAAGATGACTCATTCTGATGAAGATGTGATTATCTTCGCCTCCAGGGATAATACTATTCGGCTTTTCTCTCTTAATGATAAGGGCGAAATTAATGCCATAAATCAAATTCCTGTGGTGAACGAATATCAAGACGTCTTTCCAGAAGAAATTCCAGGCATGCCTCCACACCGTCAGGTGGAGTTTGTCATTGAACTCGAGCCGGGCACTGAACCTGCTTGCCGGCGTCCATACAAGCTCTCTCCGGATGAATTGAAGGAATTGAAGAAGCAGCTTGATAAGCAGGAGAGTATGGGTCTCATCAGACCGAGTACATCTCCGTGGGGCTGTGGTGTCTTATTTGTCAAGAAGAAAGATGGCACGGAGCGTCTCTGTGTTGACTACCGGCCATTGAACAAGAAGACGATTAAGAACAAGTATCCGCTCCCCAACATCAACGAACTCTTTGAGCAGCTCAAAGGAGCTAAAGTGTTCTCTAATCTTGACCTCCGAATGGGCTATCATCAAATTCGCATTAGCGAGGAAGACATTCCCAAGACGGCCTTCAGAACGAGCTACGGTTCATACGAGTATACCGTCATGTCCTTCGGCCTCGCCAATGCTCCTCCTACCTTTTCAAGGATGATGCATTACATCTTCAACCCCTATACTGGCGAGTTCGTGCTTGTGTATCTGGATGATATTCTGGTGTTTTCCAAGAATGAAGAAGATCACGAAAAGCACTTACGTCTGGTTCTTGATCGACTCCGAGAGCATAAATTCTATGCCAAGTTCTCAAAGTGCGAGTTTTGGCTCGACAAGGTTTTGTACCTGGGCCACATCATCTCAGCTGACGGTATTGCGGTTAATCCCGAGAAAGTTGAAGCAATTGTCAACTGGGAAGCTCCTCAGAACGTCAAGCAGCTCCGCAGTTTTCTGGGTCTTGCCAGCTATTGCAGAAGGTTTGTTGAAAACTTCTCCAAGATTGCCAAGCCTCTTTCCAACCTGCTTCAGAAGAATGTCAAATACTTTTGGTCTCCCGATTGTGAAGTGGCATTCAAAACCCTCAAAGAGAATCTTGTTTCTGCTCCAGTTATGACTCCTCCGGATGAAACCAAGCCCTATGAAGTATTCTGTGATGCTTCTCTTCAAGGTCTTGGTGGTGTGCTTATGCAAGATAAGAGAATTGTGGCATACACTTCTCGTCAGCTCAAGCCAAGTGAGGAGAACTATCCCACACATGATCTCGAGCTAGCAGCTGTGGTACATGCTCTGATTACGTGGAGACATCTGTTGTTGGGCAGAAAGGTCGACATCTTCACTGATCACAAGAGCTTGAAGTACATCTTCACACAGCCGCATCTGAACCTCCGCCAGACTCGTTGGGTCGAGATGATCCAAGAGTACAACCCCAGCATTGAATACACTCCCGGCAAGGCGAATGTGATTGCAGATGCTTTGAGAAGAAAGGCATATTGCAACAGCCTTCTTATCAAGCCATACCAGCCTGAGCTTTGTGAAGCATTCAGGAAGCTCAACCTCCAAGTTGTTCCGCAGGGTTTTCTTGCAAATCTCCAAATTGCTCCTACCTTGGAAGATCAAGTCCGTGAGGCCTAGCTCAGTGATACCATGGTGAAGAAAGTGAAACATGGGATTGCAAAGGGCACTCCAAAATACAAGTGCTTCCGTGTTGATGAGAGAGATACCTTGTTCTTCGAGGACAGACTCGTTGTCCCTAAAGGTGATCTCAGGAAGCTCATAATGGAAGAAGCTCATGATTCTCTCCTTTCCATTCATCCCGGCAGTTCCAAGATGTACCAAGACGTCAAGCAGTCTTACTGGTGGACACGCATGAAAAGGGAGATTGCCCAATTCGTGAATGAATGTGATGTATGCAGAAGAGTGAAAGCAGAACATCAACGTCCAGCCGGTCTTCTGCAACCTCTTCCTATTCCCGAGTGGAAGTTCGACCACATTGAAATGGACTTCGTCACTGGCTTTCCTAAATCCAAGCGAGGCAATGATGCTATCTTTGTGGTGATTGACAAGCTTACCAAAGTCGCTCACTTTCTTCCAGTCAAAGAATCAATCAATGCAGCTCAACTTGCAGAGCTGTACACTTCCAGAATTGTGTCCCTACATGGCATTCCTCAAGTGATATCCTCAGACCGTGGCAGCTTGTTCACATCAAGGTTCTGGGACTCCTTTCAGTCCGCCATGGGCACTAAGATAAGGTTCAGCACTGCCTTTCACCCTCAGACTAGTGGTCAAGTCGAGCGTGTGAATCAGATTCTAGAAGACATGCTCAGAGCTTGTGTCATCTCCTTTGGCATGAAATGGGAAGACTGCCTTCCATTTGCCGAGTTCTCTTACAACAACAGCTTTCAAGCAAGTGCAGGCAAAGCACCATTTGAAATTCTCTATGGCAGAAAGTGCCGTACCCCTCTCAACTGGTCTGAAACAGGCGAACGCCAACTTCTTGGCAATGACTTGATCTCAGAAGCCGAAGAAATGTGCAAAGTCATACGTGAGAATCTCAAGGCCGCTCAGTCGCGTCAGAAGAGCTACTATGACGGCAAGCATCGTGATTTGGCATTCGACATCGGTGATCATGTCTATCTCCGAGTTTCTCCGATGAAAGGCACCCAAAGATTCGGTATCAAAGGAAAACTTGCTCCTAGATACGTCGGTCCTTTCAAGATTCTTGGCAAAAGAGGTGATCTAGCCTATCAGCTCGAGCTCCCTTCCAACTTTGCAAATGTTCATGATGTCTTCCATGTGTCTCAACTTCGCAAATGCTTCAAGGCACCTGAACGCATGATTCCGTTCGAGGAGATTGATCTTCAACAAGACCTTTCCTACCGAGAGCATCCAGTTGCAATTCTCGAAGAAACCGAACGCAAGACTCGCAACAAGTCCATCAAGTTTCTGAAAGTCAAGTGGTCACATCACACAGACCGAGAAGCTACCTGGGAACGAGAAGATCATCTTCGTTCCGAGTACCCTTCCTTTTTCCAGTCCTAGATCTCGGGACGAGATCTTTTTGTAGTAGAGGAGAGTTTGTAATGCCCCGGATGTAATACTTTCCATTTTGGGTATATAATATATCTCCGGCTTCATCTATTTCCATTCCGGGTTCTTTTTCTTTCGGGCTTTCGTCGTTTTGTTGTGTGAGTGTGTGGCATTCATTCATATCATGTAGACATGTGCATCGCATTGCATTTGTGTTGTCGGTTGCATCCGGTTCGTCGTGTTTCTTCCCGTTGTCCGTTTCACGTTCCGGAGCTCCCTCACGTGTCCGTGACGTCCCGTAGGCCTACTTTGTTGTTCGGGCGTTTAACGTTACCGGTGTGCCGCGAGGTTGTTGTGTGTGTTGTTGTTTTGTTGTGTGCAACCCGCCTCTCAAATCTCGTCTCGTTTGGACTCCGTTGGCTTTTCCATCCGTTGTCCGTGTGGGTCCGAAGTGCCTTCACTTTGTGTCCCGGAAACACCCCTGCTGCATTCTTTTATCTCCCTCCTAGGCCTCCTAAACTATCCCCGCGATCGGATCCGTCGGATCGCGATCGGAGGGCTCCTAGCGCCCCTAAACTCCCTCCTAACCCTAAAAACTGCTATATATAGACCCCTAGTCTATTTTGGCATGTCCCCTAGTTTTCCTCCTCCTTCCCCTACCTCTAGATCCCCTTCTTTTTTTTTGCTTTCTTCCCCAGTCCCGAGCCAGCCGCCGCTGGGATCCAGATCAGGGAATCGTCCCGATCCAGATCTCCCTCGAGCGACCGAGCGCCGGGGTCAACGGCTGATCGACCGGACCGCGCCGGCCTCGCCTTTTCCTTCGACCGAAACCCCCTCTTCATTCGTCAGGCAGCCCAGGACCGCTTCCCCGCTGCGCTCGAAGCCCAGTTCGCCTGGGAGCCGGTCCCCACTTCGCCTGGAGGCCAGCCGCGCGCCACGGGCCCGAGGCCCGTACACCGCCAGCACCTCCGCATCGCCGCCTGGGCCGTACGCCGCGCGGGCCAGATCGCAGCGCCGCCTGGCCCGTTCGCCAGCGCCCACGTGGGCCTCGCCGCACCGTCGGGTCCTCCCAGCCGCCGCACCGCGGGCCGCCTCGCCTGCGCGGTAGGTGGGCCGCCGCAGCAGCGCGGGCCCTGATCCCAGGCCGCACCAGGCCCGCCGCTCTTCTCCCGCGGGCCGCCGCACCGAAGCCGCCGCGCCGGGCCCGTTGCTGTTTCTTCAGATCTGGATCTGTCTAGGTTGAACCCTAAATCCTTCTAAGTCCCTGAGATCTAATCTGAGATGCTATGTTTGACCATGCATATCTTTTACTGTGTTGCTCCGTTTTGCGCGTGTAGCATGTCCAGACGTTCGTGGAGATGTGCTCTACGTTTCCCCTGTTGTTGTCATGCATGTTAGAGATCATCTAGGTGCTTGTTTTGCTATTGCAAGAGTGCATCATGATATAAACTGCTGCTATGTGTTATTTTCATGCCACCTTTGCCATGTGATATCTTTTAGCTCGGTTGTCCAAATGATGCAAATGACATGTCCACGTGTTCGTCTTGCCACGAACTACGTGTTGCTTGTGATAGGTTGCATGGTAGATTATTATTGCCTTGTTATCATCATTGCAAAGTGCCATGTTCATGTGATGTGTTTTCACTTGTTATGAAATGCCATCTTGTTGAGCTCGTTGCAATCGTTGTGTTCACCTCTATGATGCATGCTTGAGTGTTTCGGGATCACCTTCATGTGCACTTTGATGAGGTGCTTGCCCTTTGCCATGTTTAGTTTCGAGGTGACTTAAACATGCTCTTTTATATGCTATGATGATATTGCTGTTTTAGGACTTAGTGATTTTTCACTAAGTCTGAAATCTGTAACGTTCCGATGCCATGTTCGTGGGATGTTCTAGGACAAAGCATGTTAGTTTTGGAGTGGTTTTTGATTGTTCCTTGTAGTATATATTGTTGTCTTTCCATTCATGTCCTCACATGTCCATTTGAGTGGCTGTATCATGTTTATCTTTTGCTCTAAAGTTTCAATAAAATTCTGCTGCCAGAATTTTATTGTCAAGTTCAATATGTCCAAGATCATTGCTGTTGATCCGTGACTCCATTGGGGTTGCACCTTGGACATAGTTGCTGTACTATATGTCTAGTTTGTGTTCATGTCCTTTGCCATGCTTTTTCGGTGCTGTAGCTTAATTATTTTGAGCTCCGAAGTTGCTATGTTGCTGTAATTTTCAGCTTTCGCTCAAATCTTGTTTCGGGCATAACTTTTACCCCGTAACTCCGATTTCAGCGAATCTTATATCAAACTTGATTGTTTTTCTGTGTAGATTAATAATATCAGATTGTTATCATGTTTTGAGGTGATTTGCTTGAGTGATATTTTTCCGTGCTCCATGTGCATCCTTAGTGCATCCATCATGCATTCATGTTTTTCGAGTGCGCATTGCATCTTGTTGATTGGTGCTTGGTGTGATTGTTTTGTTTAGAGCCGGAAGCTGAGACCGGGTACGAAGTTGAGCACGAGGTTTCCAACGAGGTTGAGCACGAGGACCCTTCTTACGATCCGAACGACTTCTCTTCAGGCAAGATGACCGAACCCCGATAACATTACTATCTTTGCCTATTGCTAGTAGTCTCGATCTATAGTTTTGCCTCGATGCCCATGATCTTCTTGTCAGCCTCCTACTTGTAAACCATTGCCATGTTTAACCAACCTACCTATGCAAACCGTTGCTTGGCTAAGTACGCTTCGCTCAGCCCTTCTTATAGCGTTGCTAGTTGCAGGTGAAGTGAAGATGCTTGCTCCATGTTGAAGTTTGGTTGGGTTATATCACACTATATAAATGCTTAAAATGAAATCATCTATATATTGGCAAGGGTGGAAGGCTAAGCCTTTTGCTTGGTGATTTGTTCCACTCATGCCGTTAGGATCCGTATAAGCCGGTATTATGTTCCTTGATTATGCGTTCCTAACACGGTTGGGGTGTATGGGACCCGCTCGATAAACCGCTAAGTGCTAAGTCTTTTCCAGCATTGGTACTATTTGCCTAATAACAAACTAAACTTGCATAGGGAGTAATTAACCCTCTTTCTTAATCAACAACCCCGGGCCAGTGCTCCACATGAGTGTTGGTCCGAAACGGGGAGCCTGCGGGGCCGCCTTGGGGCAACTCGAGGTATCTGGCATCCACCCGTAGCTTCGCCCATCCGGTCGTGTCCTGAGACTTAGATACGCGCGGCTACTATCAGGGTGTCGACACGCCGGGAGGATTTGCTGGATTAGCCTTACCTTAGCTTGGTATATCTTGAGCACGGGATTCCGAGGATACTCGGGTCTTCCCACTTTGGAGTTGCGACTCCGCGGATCGTGGGCTTGTAATGGGTCAAGTTGGAACACCCCTGCAGGGTTTGAACTTTCGAAAGACGTGCCCGCGGTTATGTGGCAGATGGGAGCTTGTTAATTCCGGTTGTAGATAACTTGACACAATGTTTCTAATGCACTACCAGCGTGTGTTCCGTGACTGTCAATTTCCGACTAGGGATTCGGGAGTTGAACACGGAGGGGTTATGTTTGTGAGCTTGTAGCTAGGATCACTTCGTGATCACTTCTCGCCGAGGCCTTCTCTTCTCGCTCTCACTTGCGTAAGCTAGATGCTAGTTGCTGCTGCAGACTTATTCTTTTCTTCAGCCTTATCCTCACCCAAAGGCTTTGATAGTCTTGTTACCCGGAGACGGGATTGCTGAGTCCTCTGTGGCTCAGAGTTACTTCACACACCAGATGCAGGTCCAGCTGTGAGCTATCCAGGTGATGGCACCGAGCTGGATTGGGAGTACGACGAGGAGCGTAGTCGGTACTACGTGCGCTACCCGGACGATCAGTAGTGGAGTCTCTTACTAGGATTCGATCCGCCTGTGGTTTAATTATCTGAGTTTGGTACTTTGACATTTGGCTTTTGCCCTTAGAGGGTTGTGTTGTTCTTAATGAATGATGTTTGAAACTTGTACTGTAATTCTGTGACGTGGCGAGTGTAAGCCAACTATTTTCAGTTTACTATCCCTCTTTTACATGAGTTGTGCAAAGATGACCAAACTTGAGATCATTCGAGGATGGATTTATGCCTTTAAGTCGTGCCTCGACACGTAGGAGGTATAACTCCATCCTGGGCATTACAGGAAGTGTATAAATATCATAGCAATATCACCCAAAAGAGGCATGGAGCAAGCAGAAATTATAGATACGTTTTGGACGTATCAACATCCCCAAGCTTAATTCCTGCTCGTTCTCGAGTAGGTAAATGATAACAAGAATAATTTCTGTGGTGAAATGCTATTAACCATATAGGAATTTTTCATAGTCACATGGAAAAAGCTTACTGAGACAATGAATCTATAGTAATTAAGTTGCCTCATGAGAAAATCACAAAGAACTGAAAGTTTTACAATATGATACTGAAACATCAAATAGATTTGTAATGAACATGGTGTGCAAATATGATAAAGTGATATCTCGCTTGCCCCCTTTAGTGAAGCAAAACATAAATGCAGGGGCACCTCCAAGTTTTAAGTGATGACTAGATACAATGATTTCAGAATAAACGATATCACAATCATGCAAAAGACAATGCTACTTTGGGACAATGCACATTACACTCAGAATGACAATCATGCTCTCAGTAGTTGGTGCTTTAAAAGAAGGTGGAGACTCTCGAACCGTGGCTTTTGTTGGCAAGGTTGAAAACCCGTAGTCGGAAACAAAGACAAAACATGTACCAGAGCTCTTGGTTTTAAAACAGAGGTAATAATTTTTTTTAGATCATGCATGTTTCGCCAACGAATGCTAGCAGACAACTCAATCACTTCTTGAGATGGACAAGTTTCGAGGAACGGCTCCCGAATGAGGACGATCACATCCTCTTAATCTCCTTTGTTTATCACTGATAACCCTCAACCGTAAGGGATCGAGATAGTCTTCGCGGGTAAGAATAACCCAATTTATTGATTCGACACACGGGGAGCCAAAGAGTATTTATAAGCTTTGACAGTTGAGTTGTCAATTCAACCGCACCTGAAATATACTTACTTGCAACAATAGATAAGTGGTAACAGTGATATGATAGTGATAATAGTGATAGTAAAAGTAAACAGCAAAAGGTAAATAGTGAAGGTAAATGGCAAAAGTAGCAACTAGTGACAAGCAGGGTTTAAAACACTGTAGGCTAGGGAGATGGATGGTTGGGCGCTGCATGGATGAGATAGATTCTAACTTGGGGCACGGCACACGGAAAAGTAATGATCATCTAGGCAAATATCAAACATTAGGCATGTATCCCGTAGGTAGTTGTACGTGCTTGCAATAAGAACTTGCACAACATCTTTTGTCCTACCACCCCGCTACGAACGGGGCCAAAAGGAACTTATGGATATTAAGGTGCTCCTGTCAAAGAGCACCGGAACAAAGCAATGAACTCAATGGATACATGTAATCCTCAAACTACGGACCATCCCCTTTGGTGTCCCAAGCTGTCACGTTTGGGATCGCCGGTTCCGAACCGTAATAGGTGCAAACAACTCATAGATAGGATCACGAACACAAATATATTCATGCAAACACATATGGTTCAGATATGAAATTATGGCACTCGGGCCCTAAGTGACAAGCATTAAGAATAACAAGTTGAAGCAAAGATGATAAACACCATAGTAGATGATAGGCAACATGCCCCCAACGATCTGACAAACTATTACATGATCTAACTCATCCAATCCCTACCATCCCCTTCGCCTACAGCAGGGGAATTACTCACACATGGAGGGAGAAGTCATGGAGGGATGATGGAGTGGTGATGATGATGACGATGGCGACGATCTCCCCTCTCCGGAGGCCAATTCAGCCTCCAGATTAGCCCTCCCGAGGAAGAACAGAGGGTGGCGGCGGCTTCGCGATGGAAAACTGCAAAAAGAACTTCTGATCTGGGGTTTCCGTGTCGCGAGTAAAAATACGAGGCGAAGTAGGGCACCAGGGGGTGTGGGCCCCACCCAGGCGACCCCCCGGCGCGGCCCAGGGGGGGCGCGCCCACAGGGCACCTGGGCACCCCCTGGCCCCCCTCTGGCCCCACTTCTGGCTCCTGGTTCCTTCGGGTGCGTGGATTTTCTGTGATTTTTCGTGGATTTTTCTGAGATACTTAAAAATCCGTTTTCCTGCACACAATAAAACCATACAGGCAGCTCTGCTGAAAACAGCGTCAGTCCGGGTTAGTTTAGTTCAAATCATGCAAGAATGAGGTCAAAACAATATCAAAAGTGTTTGGAAAAGTAGATACGTTTGAGACGTATCAACTCCCCCAAGCTTAGCATATTGCTTCTCCTCAAGCAATTCAGTTCAACGAACTGGACGCGACGAAGAAAACTTTGACAAACTCTTTTGCTTCATTAGATGTATATAAGCATGTACTACGAAAAGAGTCTAGCAAGTATTAAAACAGTACTATGAGGACAATGCAAAGAGCAATCCTTCTTTCAAGTGATTAGTCACAAATACTTAAAAGTAAATAATATACTACTGAAAATCGAGACAAGATTACATTGCACATAGCTTGAGCATACTAGGGTGGTATCTCGCTAGTTTCCATGAGTGAAGCAAAACATAAATGCAGAAACTCCTCCAGAATTTTAAAGGAGACTAGAACTAAGAATTTCAGAATAAATCATATCACAAGTATGCAGAAGACAATGTAATACTTTGGGACAATGCACGTTACACTCAGAATGACAATTATGCTCTCCTAGTTAGTGCTTTGAAGAAAGAAGGTGAAGACTCTTGAACCGTGGCTTTTGTTGGCAAAGTTGAAAACCCGTGATCGGAAACAAAAACTAAACATGTACCAGAGCTCTTGGTTTTTAGAAACAGGGGTAAAAACGTTTTTGAGAGGTGCATATTCCGTGAACGAATGCTAGTAGATAACTCAATCACTTTTTGAGTGGACAAGTCTCGAGGAACGGCTCCCGCATGAGGACGATCACATCCTCTTAATCTCCTTTGTTTATCACTGCCAAAGTTTTCTGATTTCTCATGAACAAAGCGTGAAGGAGGGTTTGTTTGTTATATTATCTTATTGAGCCGGGCGCACTCGATGCCAGTTCCTTCTCGTATTAAGGGTTTGCACATTAGACATGCAATCCAGGGGGGAAACTTGTCCAACTTAAAAAGATCATGAATTAACTACTACTTCCTCATGAGCTAAAACATAGGCACAAAAAGAGAAATGCTTTTGATTAATTTCGAGATGGTACACGAAAGTCTTCGTTAGGAATGGCAGGTAAATACCATGTATAGGAAGGTATAGTGGACTCATATGGCATAACTGGTTTTAAGGATTTTGGATGCACAAGCAGTCAGTCCGCTTAGTACAGGTGGAAGTTTAGCAAAAGACTGGGAAGCGACCAACTAGAGAGCAATAACGGTCATAATCATGCAGAGCGACAAAGCAACATTGAATCGGGCATGAAAGTGATATAACTATTCTGAAACTCAAAGATCATCAAGGCAGAGTAGACTTTTTAGTCTTAAACATGTGTAAGCATGTGCCAAGTCAATCCAAAAATTCTCTAAAGGGAAATACCACCTTAGTATACCAGACTATGAACAGTGCAATGCATGTAGATAATTTCAATAACACATTATATACTCTAGTTATTCGAGACTAGCACAAGGAAAGCATGAACCACTGAAAGAGCATTGTAAACATAGCACTATGTCGCTACAAGCTGGTCTCTAGATCATAAGTACAGGCATATGTACAAAAATAGAAACAAAAAGAGTTCATACCGGTATTCCTTGTTGCTTCCCTTCAGTCGATCTTCATCATTACTGCTCGTCACTTGCACGATCGAACGTAGGAAATATAATTAAATGCCATCACGGACTCGAGCTGAACTCTGAAAACAAAGCAAACTAAAGAGAGAAAGGAAATCTTTTTGGATTTTTCAAAGGTTGAATAAAAGCAAAAGAAAGAGAAAATCTTTTTGTTGTTTTTGCAAAGAGAGAAATATAGAAGAACGGGCAAAAACTTCGAAAATATCAAAGTGAATAAAACGGATAATACAATGGAAAAGTGAGAAGGGCACGTACTCCCCCAAGCTTAGGGTTTTGGCCTAAGTTGGTAGCAGCTACTGCCGCCAGGAGCCTCCTACTCCGGGGGTATGGTGGTGAGTCCAAGGGTCGTAGAAGGATGCTGGCGCGTACACCGAACTCCTCGGAGTCTCCCACGAGGAAGGTTCCAAGCGCCAAACAGAGGAAGAACCTTCACCAAACTCGGTGGCGGTCTCTTCCTGAAAATGTGGTAACT
The DNA here is from genome assembly GCA_902687465.1 of Secale cereale. NCBI lineage: Eukaryota > Viridiplantae > Streptophyta > Magnoliopsida > Poales > Poaceae > Secale > Secale cereale. The sequence goes on along the minus strand of LR738714.1, from coordinate 732,507,021 downwards.
CACCGTGCTTCTCCTCGTCGGGCACAACCCCCTCCATGGGGTTATGAAACTGATGCTGGACCATGAACTCATCGAACTGGACAACATCAAAGGACCATCCGTTCCTGTGAGAAAAATCAAACAAAAGAGGTGCAGGTAGACGGATCTCGCGTTCCGCGGTAATTCCGAAACGCAAGATATAAACAAGATTATCAAGCTCAGAACCCATGGTGACAAACTTATGCCTTTTCATAGCAGCAAGATCAAAGCTTAAATAAGTAAAAGGATTATCATCAAGGTGTGGGGTGCCTCCAAGATGTTCTAAGATAAGTGTGGCATAAACGCCACCATATAAGTCCCCCTTGTTACTGTTCATAGCAAGGCGTCGAGCAATTAAGGCACCCAGATTATAATCAGACCTCCCTGAGAGGGCTTCTGCCAGGATAGCAATATCCGGAGCAGAAATGTTGCTCGTGTTGTCACGAGCTAACACCCCTCTGGCAATATAATATGCAAAATACCTGAGGTGAGGAAATAAGATGCTGGAGATCTTCGACCGATGAATATCCCTCGTACCCATGCTGCAGAGAGAGTTGATGACGGTTTTCAGCTCGAAGGGCTGAGTGGCCATCCTAGCCATCCTCCCAACGTTCGGCACACCTATTATTTCACAAAAAATTCCCAAAGTCATGGTGATAAGATCATTGTAAATTTTAAACTCAATAGCACCTGAATCAGGATTATATCTAAAACTGTTAATGAAACTGGAGGTGAGTTTTTGATACTGGGTAACACGGCTCGTGACGAGTCGTGTCAAACCTGCATTAGCACAAAGATTATAAAACTCATCCTTGATTCCCGCAGCTTCCATGAATTCATCACATGGAAATGTCATCGCACGTGCTGGACTTGTATCTTCCAACAACTCCAGGGGCACATGATCTTCATTATAGCTCACCCTAGCAGTCGATGATGAAGCTGCGGCTCTAGTAACTCGATCGGAGTGTGCGGGCCTCCTCTTCTCAAGCCACCCTTTTGCCCTTCCTAACAAACTCATTTCTGATTTTTTTTTTACAATTTACAAAAACGAGGATTAAAACAAAGTGAGCTAAGGAAAACTACTCAACTCACTTGCCCAAGGCATAAACTTGCATCAAAACTTGCAAAATAACTTTCTACATATGCATGCAAGCTCATCTATACAGCACCAAGAACTACTAAATACTCACAAATGAAGCCACCAATCAAAAATCTAATTGGAGGGGTGGAGGAGTCACATACCAGGGAGTATTTGCTCAAAATTTCAGCTCAAATGAGGGGCTGTAGAGAGAGATCGAAGAATCGCCTCCAAGAACAGCAAGAACACAAGAACAAGTGCAGAACTCGGGTTTTTGGAGAAAAAGAGAGAGGGAGGAAGAAGACATACCTGGAGGGGGGGCCCTGTGGGCCCCAGGCGCCCTATGGGCGCGGCCAGGGGCTGGGCCGCGCCAGCTGGCCGCCTGGGCCACTGGTGGGTCCCCCTGGCTGGCCCCAGGCCCCTCTCGGTCTCTCCCGACGTGGAAATTTTTATTTTTATTTTTCTGGAATTTTTCTGAAAACTTCACTTTTGAAAATTTTTCGAAGTCCAAAAAGCTGCGAAACTCTCTGAAAACTTGAAGCAGTTAGTAGTATTGTGAAGCTTCAAAACATAAATACTTGGTACAGCAAGCAGGACAAAAACTAAAAACAAATGAAAACATAACAAGCTCAACTTTTTATCTATATAAAACATGTTTACTAGTAAGGTTGATCAAGTCTTACCAACAAACAGGCGATATATAGAGCAAAAAGTCTCACCTCCTACGAAGTAGTTACTAAACCTTTAATTTGATGGACATTGTCCCCACCATGATAGTTTTATATTTGTGAGGCACATGTTGTGATCTCCTATTTTAACAGATACCACCGGAGTACCTGAAATTGGGCCTTTGTTCTTGGCTGCGACAAGGTTAGTGGAAACAACACAAAAAGTTATATTGGAATCCAAAACATCATCAGTAACAACGTCTTTAATCAATGCAACTTGAGGATCGACCCTGATCTGGTCCTCAGGTTCATCAACTCTTCTCTCACTTTTATTTATTATGCCGGTTACAAGAGAGTGTTCGTTTATCCTCGTGGGAAAAGGAAGCTTTTCATATATGACTGCAGGCAAAATAGGCTCAGCAACATAAATATCAATAGATGGTTCTTTAAAAGGTGCATGGTGCTGGTCTCTATTCATTTTAAAAGAATCAACGTGAGAGGCAAAGTTCTTACATAAATCAATCACTAGATGGGATTCAAGACCAATCTTATAGCAAAAAGTATTGAAGTAATCAGTTTCCACATAGCTCTCAATATAATCATGTTCATAATTTATAGCGGGTTCAATACCTTTATCAATTTCCCAATCTTCAGTATTCCTTTGGATTCTTTCAAGGAGATCCCACCTTTCTTCAACACTCTTCTTCTGAAATACCCCACTAGAGGAGGCATCCAGCATCTCCTTATCCTGACGAGAAAGCCTGGCATAAAAGTTTGTAAGTATGATTTCCTTGGGAAGCTTATGAATTGGGCATTTGAGCATTAGAGACTTCAATCTCCCCCAAGCTTGAGCAATGCTTTCTCCATCGCGAGACCTAAAGTTATAGATATAATTCCTGTCTCGATGAATTTCATGAAGAGGATAAAATTTAGTATAAAAGAGAGACACGAGCTCCTGCCAGTCCGGCAAGTGTGAGTTATCGAGAAGCCCATACCAATCTGAAGCTTTATCTATAAGGGATACGGCAAACAATTTCCTCATGAAAAACTCCCTCGATACACCTGCAAGCTTAAATAATGAACATAGTCGTGACAAATATAGCAAGTGTTCACCGGGATGTCTGTCTCCTGCATAACGATTAGCCAAAACATAATTGATAATGCCAGCTGGTATTTTATAAGGCACAATTTCATTAGGGGGGGGATCAACCACCACAGGTGTGGGGTGTCTTCCCGCAAGCAACGCTCCAATAATAGGGTTATCCATAAGGACAGATAGCAGCAATAACAAAAATAAAAACAGAATTATAAAAAGACTTTCTTACCAGTTTCACTTTACCAATAGCGCTACACTCCCCGGCAACGGCGCCAGAAAACGGTACTTGATGACCCTCAACCGTAAGGGATTTGTTGCAGCGTTTTCAATAAGTAAGAGTGTCGAACCCAACGAGGAGCAGAAGGTATTGATAAGCGATTCTGAGCAAGAAATTACTGCAAGCACTGAAAGATAACTTTTTAGGGGTTTTCTCGATAAAAGCAACAGGAATGTAAAGGCAAGTAATGTAAAAGATACTGAGATTAACAAGTGGCCCAATCCTTTCTTAGCAAAGGAGAGGCCTAGCAACTGAACTTATAAAGACTAAAGCGTTCTTGAGGACACACGGGAGAGGTAGTCATGTGCTTTCGCCATATTCCGTATCGATACTATGTTATGTGTTGATAAGTGTTGGTGGGTGGATCTATGCTAGTGCACTCTCTAGACTAAGATGAATGCACTCTTATGATTAAACACCTTGCAAGCATCCGCAAATACAAGATAGAATTTAAGGCAAAAGCCTAACCATAGCAATACGATCGAGGATCCATTATTCCCTTATGCAAAAGCGTGCGAACTGGGGTTCAGGTTTCTGTCACTCCGGCAACCCACCATAAGCATTCTTTATACACAATGTATTCTCCTAGGTCCTTAATAAGGCGAAGTGTTGGGTGTTCGACTCACACAACACCACTAGTAGAATGACAACACAACTTAAGTATCAAACAACACATATTACTTCAACAGCATATGACTACTAACAACAAGACTTTCCCCATGTCCTCAAGAACTAAAGTAACTACTCACAAGACATAAAATAGATCATGATCAGAGGGGATAAACATGTGATAAACAATCTGGACATAATAATATTTCTCCGACAAAACTCAATAGCATTCACCACAAAGTAGTAATCAACACCGATGGAGTAGAGAAGATAGGTAGTACAAGTTACAACACGAGTTGCGATGGAAAGATGAGATTTGGATGAAGATGGAGATGGTGCTGGTGTTGGGGATGATGTTGATGATGATCTCGATGATGCCCGTGATGATGGTGATGACGATGGCGACGATCTCCCCTTCCGGGAGGTGATCTCCCCGGCGGAATCTGCCCGCCGGAGATGCCCTTTTCTTCTCTGTAGGTTTCCGCCTCGAAGCGGCGGCGGAACTCCGTAAAAAGTCCCGTGTCTAGGGTTTTCGGGGGACGGAGAGCATATATGCAAAAGGGGGCGGCCAGAGGTGGGCCAGGGGCTCCAGGCGCCCCCCCGGCGCGGCCAGGGGGGGCGCCCCCAGGCCGCCTGGGCACCCTGTGGTCCCCCTCTGACTCCCCTTTTTGCGTGTCTTCGTTATTCTTCTGAAAAATACCTCCTGTCAATTTTCAGGTAATTTGGAGGTGTTCTTCTTCAGCAACTCAGCATCCACTTTTTCCTGCTGAATCCTGCGTCTGCTGTTTCGGCATCGGAAAGTTGCAAACTGTGTAAAATAGACCAAAACAACATAAGAACATCATCATAACATGAAATATATCAATGAATAAGGATAAATTATAATAAAAATAGTGATGCATTTTGGACGTATCAACACCCCCAAGCTTAGACCTCGCTTGTCCCCAAGCGAATATGAACTCAGTAAACCTGTCCACAAGTTTAGAGAGTGAAGTGTCGATAAATAGAATACGGACAAGAAGCATCATAGTATCTTCACCAACTCAAATATCCTCAGCAGCAATCTTCAACTCATAAGGCTCTTCTGAAAGAGTATCAACACTTATATTCGAAAGTAGGACCAATGGAAACTCATTATATCATGGCAAACATGTCCTTTGGTCAAAGAACAACAAATAGTTTTAACTTTTGCTTTTGATGGGATTAATTGAATCTTTTTGAAATAACAAGTTAATAAGCAAGAAGTGAAAGTGTTAACACGAAGGAAGATATTTGCCTTAGCTGGGCATGACAAACAACTTACTTATCAAATGATAATGTCAACAAAGATATGATATGACAAATCTTAATGCAGCTTTATATGCATGAATCCTTATCAACATCAAATGTCTGCTCTCTTTGAGAAATAGAAGGAAGTAGGAATAACTGACTCAACTTAAAATTAAAAGATAGGCCCTGCTCTAGGGTAGTATGGAAAACTCATGTGCTATCCTCAAATCAAACAGAATGAAAACAAGTTTTTGAGAGGTGCATGATTCGTCAACGAATGCTAATAGATAACTCAATTACTTCTTGAACTGGACAAGTTTCGAGGAATGGCTCCCGTATGAGGACGATAACATCCTCTTATTCTCCTTTGTTTATCACTGCCAAAGTTTTCTGATTTCTCATGAACAAAGTGTGAAGGAGGGTTTGTTTGTTATATTATTTTTAAGTCGGGCGCACTCAATGCCAGTTCCTTTTCGTATTATAGGTTTGCACATTATACATGCAATCCCGGGGTGAAGCTTGTCCATCTCAAAAAAGTCATGAATTAGCTACTACTTCCTCATGAGCTAAAGCAGAGGCACAAAATAAAAGATTTTGAACATTTAAGGATAACACATAAATTATATACTCTAGGAGGCGGTAGTGGAGTACCACGAGTAGGTAGGTATGGTGGACTCATATTGAAGGTATTGGCTTAAGGGTATGGACGTACAAGCAGAATTCCGCTTAGTACAGAGTTAGGCTAGCAAAGGTTTTGAAAGAGCAGACAACTGATGATGACTAAGATGCAAAGCAATATAAAGCATGGACATTGAAATAAGCATAACGCATCAAGTTGTCTTCCTTGTCAACATAACACTTCTAGCATAATAACATACAGGTTTTCGCTATGTTGATACTTTAAGAACATCATGCTTGTTGTTATGACCAAAGCTATGTTTGCCAAGATTAAATAAAGTTTCATAGCCATACCTGACATAAGGTCAATACTCCCCATAAGAATCATCATATAAGGTCGATTGCGTGAAGAGAATACCGAGTGCAGCAAAAAGGAACCGATAAACTTCTCATTAATATTCCATCATAAACGACTCCACGCACACGGATACAATTCTTCACCAAGGGGGTGATAGACCTCAATGCACACACCTATCTCATATAATAATCTCCCTAGACATGATACGACTCTACTTGACTTCTGAAAGACAAAAGGTAAAAGATAAAGATACCGGGCACTCCCCCAAGCTTGGAACAAGCCAAGGGAATGCCATTACCCACGGAGATTTTACTCATCATCCTTGTTGGCGTTGATCAAGTAGTTCTTGGCGAAGCTCTTCCATGGAAGGGGTTCTCCAGTCTCATATGAGAAGCTCGTCTCCTGGATCCTGCATTCAGCACCCAAACCCATGCGTAGAAACCTTAGTTCATACTCACAGTTCTGGTTATGTAGATCATTAATTTGCCCTTGGAGTTCTATGATTCTGTCTTCAGACGCAGCAATTCTTTCCCACATCTCCTTCATCTCCTTCAGAAAGTAGTTCTTCAGCTCGTTGGTGATGTCAAAGTTAGCTTCAACACCACGCTCGGTCATCTTCTTGTACTTGAAGACTTCTTGTTCCACTTCTTCCAGCCTGGCCTGGACGCTCCCCTCCTTGATAGGTCCCTTCAGATCTTCTTGATGAAGGACACCTTCCTTCATCTGAACAACCTGAGGGTGCTTCTTCACCTCAGCGAGGTAAGGGTTGATGACGTTGACGACGAACGCGTCCTTGGGGGAACTTGGAGAAGCCATGGCACCTAAATTTAGCTGAAAGATTTCCTGGCAGAAACAGATCAAAGAGAAAACACGCGAAATCGCAAGATACGTTGCCGGAACAACCCGGGCAAATATAAAGGAAAAATTTATGCACAGAAAGGAAGGTAACGGACCAAAGCGGGGTCGGAGACGGGCACCAGGGTGTCCAGGCGGCCTGCCGGCGCGGCCCAGGGGGGGGGCGCCAGGGGTGCGCCTGGACTCCCTGGTGGTCGTCTCCGGCTCCACTTCGACTCGGAATTTTACTAATTTTACAAAAACTCGTAATACGGAACTTTTATGATGGTTTGCGGTGTTTTCTTACCGTACTACATACCTTTTCTTTATTCTGCTTCTGCTGGCGTCTGAAACAGGGCTGCAACATGTTCTTCGTGGGTTGTTGTGTATATTATATTCACATCAACATCGACAGGGTCTCCTGCGGACCGATAAACTTCTTCAATATGAAATGGTCCTTCCCACCTGGAAAGTAGTTTACCTGGAGAAAACCTGAAACGGGATCTAAACAACAAAACTTTATCACCAACATTAAATTCACGTTTTAGAATCTTCCTGTCATGCCACCTTTTTACCTTTTCCTTGAACATTTTAGCGCTCTCGTAAGCTTCACTTCTCCATTCATCTAGAGAAGTCAAGTTCATGAGACGCTTCTCACCAGCTAGTTTTGGGTCAGCGTTAAGCTCTCTAACAGCCCAGAAAGCTTTATGCTCTAGCTCTAATGGTAGATGGCAAGCCTTGCCATACACCATCTTATAAGGAGACATGCCCATGGGGTTTTTGTAAGCAGTTCTATATGCCCACAAAGCATCTCCTAATTTATTTGACCAATCCTTCCTATTTCTGTTTACCGTTTTCTTTAAGATCAACTTAATCTCTCTATTGGTAAGCTCAACTTGCCCACTAGTTTGAGGATGATACGGTGAAGCAATTCTATGATTAACATCGTATTTAGCCAGAGCTTTTCTAAAAGCTCCGTGCGTGAAGTGTGATCCTCCAACGGTCATGAGGTACCTTGGTATACCAAACCTAGGAAATATTACATCCTTAAGCATTTTCAAGGATGTTTTGTGATCAGCACTTTCAATGGGGATTGCTTCAACCCACTTGGTCACATAATCAACAGCTACTAAAATGTGAGTGTACTTGTGCGAAGAAGGAAAAGGACCCATAAAATCGAACCCCCAACAATCGAAAGGTTCAATCACTAGTGAGTAATTCATAGGCATCTCATTCCTTCTACTAATGTTACCAACTCTCTGACATTTATCACAAGCTAAAACATAATTTCTAGCATCTTTAAAGAGAGTAGGCCAATAAAAACCTGATTGAAGAACCTTATGTGCAGTCCTCTCACTGGCGTGATGTCCTCCATAGGGACTATTGTGACACCGTCGGAGAATGTCCTTCTGCTCATGTTCCGGAATGCATCTTATCACGATCCCGTCGGGACCTTCTTTGAAAAGATGTGGGTCATCCCAAAAGTAGTGCCTCAAATCATGAAAGAACTTCTTCCTTTGCTGAAACGTTAGACCTGGAGGCAAATACTTTGCAACAATAAAATTAGCATAATCTGCATACCAAGGATCGGAGAGAGGTTGTACTTTTACAATGGCAAGTTGCTCGTCTGGAAAACTATCGTTAACTGGGATGGGGTCATGCGGTATATCTTCCATTCTTGAAAGATTGTCCACTACCGGATTGTCTTCCCCTTTCCTATCAACAATCTGCAAATCAAATTCTTGAAGAAGGAGTACCCATCTGATAAGCCTTGGCTTGGCATCCTTCTTTGTCATAAGATATTTAATGGCAGCATGATCAGTATGAATAATAACTTTGGAATCAACAATGTACTGCCTAAACTTATCACAAGCAAAAACTACAGCTAAGAATTCCTTCTCTGTAGTAGCATAATTTCTTTGAGCACTATCAAGGGTTTTACTAGCATAATGTATAACATTCAATTTCTTATCAACCCTTTGTCCTAAAACAGCTCCAACAGCAAAATCACTTGCATCACACATAATTTCAAAAGGTAGGTTCCAGTCAGGTGGTTGTACTATAGGAGCAGTTATTAAAGCTTTCTTAAGGATTTCAAAAGCTTCCTTACAATTTTCATCAAACGCAAAAGGAACATCCTTCTAGAGAAGATTAGTGAGGGGTCTCGAGGTTTTAGAAAAGTCTTTAATAAACCTTCTATAAAAACCTGCATGACCGAGAAAACTGCGAATACCTTTGATGTCCCTTGGATAGGGCATCCTCTCAATAGCTTCAATCTTGGCTTTGTCCACTTCAATTCCCCTTTCCAAAATCTTGTGACCAAGAACAATTCCTTCATTAACCATAAAGTGGCACTTCTCCCAGTTGAGTACCAAATTTTTCTCCTCGCATCTCTGCAAAACTTTATTAAGGTTGTGAAGACAATGGTCAAATGAAGTTCCATAGACGGAGAAATCGTCCATGAAGACTTCCATAATATCCCCGCAGAAACCATGAAAGATAGCAGACATACACCTATGAAAAGTAGCAGGGGCATTACATAAACCAAAAGGCATACGTCTGTAAGCATAAGTACCAAAAGGACAAGTAAAAGTGGTCTTCTCTTGATCGACAGTGTTAACATGAATTTGAGAGAAGCCAGAATAACCATCTAGATAACAAAAGTGGGTATTTTTGGATAACCTTTCAAGCATTTGGTCGATGAACGGCAACGGGTAGTGATCCTTCCTGGTTGCCTTGTTCAACTTCCTGTAATCAATACACATTCTATATCCAATAATAATTCTCTGAGGTATTAGTTCATTTTTATCATTAGGAACCACAGTTGTACCTCCTTTCTTAGGAACACAATGTACCGGACTTACCCACTTACTATCAACTATAGGGTAGATAATACCTGCGGCTAGAAGCTTGAGAATCTCAGTTCTCACGACATCCATCATCTTCGGGTTCAACCGTCGTTGATGATCAACAACTGGTTTAGCATCAGGCTCAAGGTTGATAGTATGTTGACAGATAGATGGACTAATCCCCTTAAGGTCATCAAGGGTGTAGCCAATTGCGCCTCGGTGTTTACGAAGTACTTCCAATAATCGCTCTTCTTCATATCCTGAAAGGTTAGAATTGATAATAACAGGATATACTTTCTTTTCATCTAAATAAGCATACTTGAGCGTATCTGGAAGAGGTTTAAGATCAAACACCGGGTCTTCTTTCGGTTTCGATAAAATTCCCAAAGGTTCAACCGGAAGGTTGTGCTTCAGGATAGCAGGCTGCCTCAAGAATATTTCATCTAGTTCATTTCTTTCCTGCATATGTAAATCATTCTCGTGGTCCTCCATGTATTGCTGCAACGGATCATCAGGGGGAATAGCAATAGAGGCAATACTTTCAATAATTTTATCATCACTAGGTAAATCAGTACCACGAGGCTGCTTAGAGAACTTAGAAAAAATAAATTCATATGGCTCACCATTGAATTCAACAGAAACTTTACCTTTCTTGCAATCTATTATAGCTCCACAAGTTCTAAGAAAAGGTCTACCAAAAATGATGGGACAAAAATTGTCCCTGGCTGAACCAAGTACCAAAAAGTCGGTAGGGTATTTTACCTTTCCACATAGGACTTCAACGTTCCTCACAATTCCGATAGGAGAGATAGTTGATCTATTTGCAAGATGCATAGTAACATCAACTTCTTCAAGTTCACAAGGGGAAATCTCACCGATGATTTCTTCATAGAGTGAATAAGGAATAGCACTTGCACTCGATCCCAAATCGCATAGCCCATAATAATTGTGATCTCCTATTTTAACAGATACCACCGGAGTACCTGAAATTGGGCCTTTGTTTTTGGCTGTCACAAGGTTAGTGGAAACAGCACAAAAAGTTATATTGGAATCCAAAACATCATCAGTAACAAGGTCTTTAATCAATGCAACTTGAGGATCGACCCTGATCTGGTCCTCAGGTTCATCAACTCTTCTCTCACTTTTATTTATTATGCCGGTTACAAGAGAGTGTTCCTTTATCCTCGTGGGAAAAGGAGGCTTTTCATATATGACTGCAGGCAAAATAGGCTCAGCAACATAAATATCAATAGATGGTTCTTTAAAAGGTGCATTGTGCTGGTCTCTATTCTTTTTAAAAGAATCAACGTGAGAGGCAAAGTTCTTACATAAATCAATCACTAGATGGGAATCAAGACCAATCTTATAGCAAAAAGTATTGAAGTAATCAGTTTCCACATAGCTCTCAATATAATTATGTTCATAATTTATAGCGGGTTCAATACCTTTATCAATTTCCCAATCTTCAGTATT
>LR738714.1:732476478-732492828 GCA_902687465.1 Secale cereale | reverse complement strand
AGTCTTAAATATGCGTGAGCATACGCCAAGTCAATCAAAATAAATTCTTTGAAGGAAGATATTACTAAACCATACCACATCATAGGCAAACAAATCATGTTGGTATTCCAATAACACATTGGGAACCCCCCAGCTATTTGAGACTAACCATAAGAAAACATGAACTACTAAGCACCATTATGCACGTAGCATCTTTATCATAGACATACCAACCAATGCAACGGAAGCAAACTCTCTTAATAAGATAATCATGATAACTAAAGAGAGTTCAAGCAACCAACTAAATGAAAGCTCTTTAAAAAGATAAGCATGAAAACTAAAAGCTAAACATGATAGTAGCTATTGAAAGACAAAGAACACACACACATCAAAGATAGACCTAAAAATTCTATGTTATGTTCTAGGTAGAAGTGGAGCGTGTTTCTCTCCCACATAAAGAAAGCTGAGTTCCGACTCGTTATGAAAAGCTAAAGAAAACTAAAAAGGAAAACTAAAAGCAAGACGCTCCGAGCATAGCACATAACACATGAAGTGATTAAAATATAGTGGAACGAAAGACGAACTGATAATGTTGATGGAGAAGGGGATGCACAGGGGCATCCCCAAGCTTAGACGCTTGAGTCTCCTTGAATATTTCTTGGGGGTGCATGGGGGCATCCCCAAGCTTGAGCGTTTGACACTCCTGAATCTTTTTATCATCTTCCCTCGCACACTTGAAAACTCCCTTCATACATAACTCATCATAATATGATTAGCGACGTTAGTACCCATAATAAAATAATTGTTCCTTGCTGGAAATAAAGATATTCTTGAAGGTCTACTGTTTCTCAAGATTGCCAAAAGGTTTTTGCAAAGAAAAAGCAAGCTCTAGGTTTGCAAAATGAAGGAAAGGCAAAACATGACAGAATCTGTGAAAAACAGAACAACAGGTAGTAAATGATTTTTTTCGGGGCACTTCTGCAACTCTAATCAAAAAACTCAAAACAGACGCACGATAGACAATTGTATAGATCACGCTGTCGAAAGAATTCAGACCAAAAAGATGATCTGGTGATTTTATACGAATTTTTCTATCCAAGGACAGAATCTGTTTCCTGGACAGCACGTCACAACTTTTGAACTTTCTTGCAATCAGAGGCTATACTTGGCACAAAATTGAAAAGCAAAGATACAATGATGATGCTACTGTAGTAACAACATCAAGACACAACAAAAAGCAAAATAAAATTTTATTCATGTGGGCTGCCTCCCAAAAGCGCTTTCTTTTATGCCTTTAAGCTAGGCATAATGCATAGAGATCAAGTTTTATCAAGAGTAAAAGAATAGCTAGCCCGTACAACGGACTCAAAAGGTAACTTAATCTTCTTTCGAGGGAAGTGTTACATCCCTTTCTTGAGAGGAAACTGGAATTTTATATTCCCCTCCTTCATGTCAATGATAGCATCAACGGTGCGTAGAAAAGGACGTCCCAAAATAATTGGACAAGAAGGTTCACATTCAATGTCCATAATAGTAAAATCAACGGGAACATAGTTGTCATTGACAATGATAAGAACATCGTCGATCTTCCCCAAAGGTTTCTTTATGGAAGAATCAACGAGACGAACACCAAAAGAACAAGAATCAAAAGGTTTCAATTTAAGCATATCATATAGTCTTTTGGGCATAACAGAGGTACTAGCACCAACATCACATAAAGCATAGCAAGAGAAGTTATTCAACTTAATTTTTATCATAGGATCCCAACCATCTTCTAGCTTTCTAGGTATGGAGGCTTCTACTCTAAGTTTCTCCTCCCTAGCTTTGATAAGAGCATTAGTGATATGCTCTGTTAAGGCAAGGTTAAGCGTGCTAGTGTGGGGATCTCTAGACATCTTGTGAAGGAAATCAATAACTTCGGTAAGAGTGCAATTATCAAAATCAAGGTCACTACCATCAAGTAAGGTGGTAGTGGTGTCCTTTAGGTTCACTTGTTTGGTAGTTTCTATAGTCATAGCATCACCATTAATAGGTCCATTGGGACCAGGAGTGCATTGGGTGCTAAGAGTTTGGATATCCTCAACAACTTGGATAGTAGCAACAGTGTGGTGGGTAGGAAGGTTCTTAATTCTATCTTCTTCCTCCCTTTCTCTAGCCCATCTCTCTTTAAGTTTAGCCATCATCCTAATGTTTTCATTAATTTGCACTTGAATAGCATTCATAGGAGTGACCTTCCTCTCCTCAAGAGGAGAAGTTCTAATTTTAAGCAATTCTACTTCATTGGCTAGTTTGTTTAGTTTTTCTTCTACACTATTATTAAAAGCTTTTTGGGTAGTGATGAAATCTTTAAGCATAATCTCTAGTTCAGTAGTGGAGTTCTTGGTGCTAGGATAAGCATTGTTGTTCCCATAAGAATTAGAGGGGAACGGTCTAGGATTACTACCAAAATTACTCCTATAAGCATTGTTATTAAAATTGTTTCTAGAGATAAAGTTCACATCTACTTGTTCTTGAGCAATCAAAGAATTTAAAGGAACATCACGAGGATCAACAGAAGATTGCTTCGAAAGTAGAGACATGATCAAGTCAACTTTTTCATTTAGGGAGGAAATCTTCTCGACAGAGTTTACCTTCCTACCTGTTGGAGCGCGTTCGGTGTGCCATTGGGAATAGTTGGTCATCATCTCATCGAGAAGCTTCGTGGCAGCACCAAGTGCAGTTGACATAAAAGTTCCTCCCGCGGCCGAATCTAACAAGTTCCACGAGGTAAAGTTCAAGCCTGCATAAAAAGTTTGGATAACCATCCAAGTAGTCAAACCATGAGTAGGGCAGTTCTTGATAAGAGATTTTATACGTTCCCAAGCTTGGGCAACGTGTTCATTATCCAATTGTTTAAAATTCATTATGTTACTCCTTAGTTGGATAATTTTAGCAGGTGGATAGTACTTTCCAATGAAAGCATCTTTGCACTTGTCCCATAAATCTATGTTGTTTCTAGGCAAAGACTGAAACCAAATTTTAGCTCCTCCTCTCAAGGAGAAAGGAAAAAAGCTTAAGCTTAACAATATTACCATCTATTTCTTGGTACTTTTGCATATCACAAAGTTCAACAAAATTGTTTAAGTGTAAAGCAGCATCATCTCCAGCACCGGAGAATTGATCTTTCATGACTAAGTTCAGTAAAGCAGGTTTAATTTCATACGAAGGTGCTGAAGTGGTAGGTGTAGTGATAGGTGTGCAGATAAAGTCATCATTGTTGTGACTAGTGAAGTCACACAACTTGGTGTTCTCGGTGGAACCCATAGCAGCAAGCAAGCAAGATAACTATTTTTGTGATTTTCGATAAAAGATACTAAAGCAAAAACTGAAAGGTAAACTAACAAGACTAAAAGCAAAGGTAAAAGATAGCGTGCAACTCCCCTATCCTGAAGAGTGGAGTCCCCGGCAACGGCGCCAGAAAACTTTGCTTGATGGCTTCTCGCCCCTCGTTGATTACCCCAAGTGGAAGGTTTGAGATGTAGTGTAGCGGAAGTTTTCCCTTGGCAATACCAAGGATCGATTTCCCTGAGACTCCCAGTTTCAACAAGAAGGTGTCAACTGCTAACGGCGCCAGATATTAGCACTCAACGTGGACCTGCACACAGATACAAATAACTTTGCTCCCAACGAGTACAGAGAGGTTGTCAATCCCTCCGGCCTTGTAGTTTACAAAGGATCAAACGCAAGTGATAGTAGTGATAGATATAATTGCAATAGTAAATAAAAAGCAGAAAGTAAATAGTGGATGTGATCGATGATGGTAATATGGACCTGAGTCTCATGATGTTCAGTAGTGATGTCTCTCTCCCAAAAGACGATAAAACAGCTATGTGAGGTAAACGAATTACAGCTGGGCAATTGACAGGACCATGTGCGCAAACCAATGCTGACTAAGTTGCAAGAAAGGTAGAGGTTCAAAGCATGGGCGGTACGCCGAGGTAAGTAGACCGAAATCCATCTGCATCTACTACTAATCATCCACCTTGAGATATCTATCCAGAACATCTCGCTGGTATTAAGTTGCGAGTCCCACCCATAGTGTAAACTCAAAGCAACAGACAAACTGCATTAAAAGAACTTTGCGTAAAGTAAACAATCCTTGCACCCGCGGGCACGAGCACCGTTGTTTTCCCCCTTGTGGCAACAACACATCCCCTAGACTCATGTTTCTGTCACTCAAGCTAGTCATCGAGGGGCATGAACCCACAATCAAGCATAACGTTCCCTCTTGGAGTCACTACCTACTACTTGGCCAAAGCAATAAATAACAACGGAGAACATGCAAGAATTACTTACGAACATAAATATAAAAGAGGTGAATCAAATATATTACTCAAACACAATCTAAACATAATCTCATAATCCATCGGATCCCAGCAAACTCATCATAGCAACAGCATAAGGATTACATATGTGCCTCGATCATGTAGGGCAGCTCACGAGGACTAATTAGTGAAGCACAAGAACGGGAGGAGAACATCACATAGCTACTGGTCATGGACCCATGGTCCAAGGGAGACTACTCACAACTCATCCGGGAGGCATCCATGGTGGTGGAGAAGCTCCCGGTGGTGATCCTCCCCTCCGGCAGGGTGCCGGGAAGAGTTCTCCTGGTGCTCCTGATCTTGGAAGCGGTGGCGGCGGCGGAACAGAGATGAGATCGCGAAAAAGAGTTCCCGTCTCGAGGGTTTCGGGAGACGGTATAAATATATGCTAAAGGGGGGCATCAGACGAGGCTCGGGGGGCCCAGGCGCCCCCCCGGCGCGGCCTAGGGGGGAGGCGTGCCACCAAGGCGCCTGGGGCCCTGGTGGTCCCCTCCGGCTGTGCTTCGGGTGCCTGGTAGCTTCTGGAACGCTGATTTTTTATATAATTTTTCTGGGATTTTTCTGGCAGTTCTCGTAATGGGAAAACCTGAAATACAAAAATAGCCGAAAACTGAAACTGGCACTGGGGTGCACTGAGTTAATAGGTTAGTCCAAATATGATCAAAATTGTATGGAAGTGTATAAATATCATAGCAATATCACCCAAAAGAGGCATGGAGCAAGCAGAAATTATAGATACGTTTGGGACGTATCACTAGGCACGATACAATGATAGATCTAGGTATTGCCATCTTTGGAAGGCAATCCATAAGTGGCTCTCATAATAGATTCATAAGGTAATTTAATTTTCTTTCTAGGAAAGTGTTCCATGCCTTTCCTTAATGGAATTTGGAATCTAATATTTCCTTCCTTCATATCAATAATTGCACCAATCGTTCTAAGGAAAGGTCTACCAAGAATAATAGGACATGAAGGATTGCAATCTATATCAAGAACAATGAAATCTACGGGCACATAATTCCTATTGGCAACAATAACAACATCATTAATCCTTCCCATAGGTTTCTTAATAGTAGA
The DNA here is from genome assembly GCA_902687465.1 of Secale cereale. Taxonomy (NCBI): domain Eukaryota; kingdom Viridiplantae; phylum Streptophyta; class Magnoliopsida; order Poales; family Poaceae; genus Secale; species Secale cereale. The sequence continues at coordinate 732,487,408 of LR738714.1, read as the reverse complement.
ATCCACAAGATGCAAATTTAAAGAACAATCATCAAGCTCATGGAAGCCTAACAAATCACACAATGTTTTTGGGATAGTGGAAACTCTTGCACCCAAATTACACAGAGCAAAGCATTCATGGTATTTAATTTTAATTTTAATAGTAGGTTCCCATTCATCATAAAGCTTTCTAGGGATAGAAACTTCTAATTCAAGTTTTCCTTCATAAGATTGCATCAAGGCATCAACTATGTGTTTGGTAAAAGCTTTATTTTGACTATAAGCATGCAGAGAGTTTAGTACGGATTGCAACAAGGAAATACAATCAATCAAAGAGCAATTATCATAATTGAATCCCTTGAAATCCAAAGTAGTGGGTTCATCACTATGCAAAGTTTTAATCTCTTCAGTCCTACTTTTAACAATTTTAGCATCAAGATCCAAAAACTCCGAATCACTGGGACACCTTTTAATTAAAGTAGACTCATCTCAAATCCCATCTTTATCAAGATTCATACTAGAAAACAAGGATATAATAGGAGACACATCAATAACTTTCAGATCTTCATCTTTATTTTCATGATAACTAGAAGAACACGCTTTTATATAACTCTCTTTTTTAGCACGCATCCTAGTGGTTCTTTCTTTGCATTCATCAATGGAAATTCTCATGGCTTTGAGAGACTCATTGATATCATGCTTATGTGGAATAGATCTAAGTTTCAAGGAATCAACATCAAGAGTAATTCTATCCACACTTCTATCCAATTCATCAATCTTAAGCAATTTTTCTTCAAGCAAAGCATTGAAATTCTTTTGTGAATTCATAAACTCCTTAACACTAGTTTCAAATTCAGAAGGCATCTTTCCGTAAGAGTTATTGTAGGAATTACCATAATTATTAGAGGAATTACTAGGAAAAGGCCTATGATTAAAGTTTCCTCTATAAGCATTGTTACCAAAATTATTCCTACCAACAAAATTCATATCCAAAGATTCATTATTTTTTTCAATCAACGTGGATAAAGGCATATCATTAGGATCAGAAGAAGCACTCTTAACAGGAAATAATTTCATAAGTTCATCCATCTTTCCAGTCAAAACACTAAGCTCTTCAATAGCATGCACTTTTTTACTAGTAGATCTTTTGGTGTGCCATTGAGAATAATTAACCATACTATTATCTAGGAGTTTGGTAGCTTCTCCTAATGTAGTTTCCATGAAAGTGCCTCCTGCGGCCGAATCTAAAAGATTTCTAGAAGCAAAATTTAAGCCAGCATAAAAGTTTTGTGTAATCATCCATAAGTTCAAACCATGTGTAGGGAAATTGCGTATCATTAATTTCATTCTCTCCCAAGCTTGTGCAGCATGCTCATGATCTAGTTGCTTAAAATTCATAATATCGTTTCTAAGAGAGATGATCTTACACTACAGGAATCAGCTTCTTTGCCGACTGCCATGGCAGTCGGCAAAGGCATGAATGGCAGTCGGCAAAGCTCTTTGCCGACTGCTAGCAGTCGGCAAACAGTCCGGCTGAATTAACGCCGGTAAAGGCCTTCTTTGCCGTCTGCTTCGTAGAAGCAGTCGGCAAAGCTCTTTGCCGTCAGCCGTTTGCGGCCAACAGACGACAAAGAGCGTAGACGGCAGTGAGGTGAGGTGGGAGCCGTTAGGGGTTAACGGCGTGGTTTGCCGTCAGCCGGCAGACGGCAAAGAGGCTAAGGTCTTTGCCGTCTGCTGGCAGACGGCAAAGAGGCCAAATAGGAGTCACTGGGAAGCTGCCACGTGGCCTTTTTTGCCGTCTGCTGGCCGTCGGCAAAGACCTTAGCCTCTTTGCCGACTGCCGGCAGTCGGCAAAGACCTTAGCCTCTTTGCCGACTGCCGGCAGTCGGCAAAGAGCTGAGCCTCTTTGCCGTCTGCCGGCAGTCGGCAAAATGCCCAAATAGGCAACCAGTGTTCCCAGGTTGAACAGGGAGCTGCCACATGGCATTCTTTGCCGACTGCTTGCTGTCGGCAAAGATCTTTGCCGTCTGCTAGCAGTCGGCAAAGCTCTTTGCCGACTGCTGGCAGACGGCAAAGAGCCTATATAACCCCTGTTTTTAATTGAATTCATTCAATTTGACAGAAATTCATAGATATACACAGATAATACATATATACTCAACAAGCATATCCAACAATATATTTACTCAAGTCCAACATATATCCATATGACATAAGAAGTTTCCAACAACATATCCAACAATATATTTCCTCAAGTCCAACATATATCCATATGGCATAAGAAGTTTCCAACAATATATTTCCTCAAGTCCAACATATATCCATATGACATAAGAAGTTTCCAACAATATATTTCCTCAAGTCCAACATATATCCATATGACATAAGAAGTTTCCAACAATATATTTTCTCAAGTCCAACATATATCCATATGACATAAGAAGTTTCCAACAACATATCCAACAATAAGAAGTTCCCAAACATGTTTTCATAAACAAAAAGGAAGCACAAGGAGAATATATGAGTCCATCAATGCAAGCTTCCTCATCTCAAGGAAATCTGCAAATTGGGAAAGATGAAAGTTAGAAGAAGAAGAATAGCTAGAAGAGGAAAAGAAGAAGAAGAAGAATAGCTAGAAGAGGAAAAGAAGAAGAAGATTTTATCTTCTCTTTCTTTCTCTCCTCCCCCTCTTCTTTATCTTCTTCTTTTCCAACAAATGTAGTTAAAAAAGCCAATTTAGAGCTAAGCTAGGTAAATAGGTCATTTTGGAGATAAGATAAGTTCAATGTATCATATTGGAGCTAACCTAGGTAAACTTGGTCATTTTGGAGCTAAGCTAAGTTAAATGGATCATATTGAAGCTAACCTAGGTAAACTTGGTCATTTTTTAGCTAACCTAGGTAAAAATGTCATTTTTTGCTAAGCTAGGTAAAAATGCTAAGTGTGTAGGTCAATTTAGAGCTAGCTTAGGTAAATAGGTCATTTTGGAGCTAACGCGGGTAAAATGGATCATATTGTAGCTAACTTAGGTAAACTTGGTCTTTTTGGAGCTAACGTAGGTTAAATGGATCATATTGGAGCTAACATAGGTAAACTTGGTCATTTTGGAGCTAACCTGGCTAATTAGGCCATTTTTGACATAACTAAGCTTATTGTGTCATTTGTGGACTAAATAGGCTAAATTATGTTATAAATGGACTAAATAGGCTAAATAAGAGGAGGAAAAGAAGAAGAAGAAGAAGAAGTCTTCTTCTTCTTCTTCTTCTTCTTCCCTTCCTATTCCTTCTTTTCTTCCTATTCCTTGATTTTCTTCATCTTATTATGTCATTTGTGGACTAAATAGGCTAAATTATGTCATAAATGGACTAAATAGGTTAAATAAGAGGAGGAAAAGAAGAAGAAGAAGAAGAAGAAGAATAAGAAAAGAAGAAGTTCTTCTTCTTCTTCTTCTTTTCTTCTTCTTCTTCTTCTTCTTCTTCTTCTTCTTCTCTTCCTATTCCTTCTTTTCTTCCTATTCCTTGATTTTCTTCATCTTATTATGTCATTTGTGGACTAAATAGGCTAAATTATGTCATAAATGGACTAAATAGGCTAAATAAGAGGAGGAAAAGAAGAAGAAGAAGAATAAGAAGAAGAAGAAGAAGAAGAAAAAAAAAGAAGAAGAATAAGAAAAGCTAGAAGAAATGTTCTTCTTCTTCTTCTTCTTTTCTTATTCTTCTTCTTCTTCTTCTTCTTCTTCTTCTTCTTCTCTTCCTATTCCTTCTTTTCTTCCTATTCCTTGATTTTCTTCATCTTATTATGTCATTTGTGGACTAAATAGGCTAAATTATGTCATAAATGGACTAAAAAGGCTAAATAAGAGGAGGAAAAGAAGAAAAATAAGAAGAAGAAGAAGAAGAAGAAGAAGAAAAATACCGTTATCACGGAGGTGAAGGACCGGTCGAGGCTGCGCCAGTGCCAGACTGAGGTGAAGGGCCGGTCGGGGTTCCACCAAGGGCAGACCGAGAAGGATCGGTTGATGCTTGTCTGGAAGCATTCTACACCAAAGATCATTTGCAATGTCTCGTTAGCATGATGCAACATAAATGTGAATACTAGTAACTAACGACCATTCAAATCAAACTCACCGTGGTCGCCGGAGCAATCTGGGGCATCGGCGGAGGGGTCTGACCGCTTTTCTCACACATGCTCTACACATTTGGTTCTCACGAGTTAGTCATATTAGTTAGTAATGGAACAAACATTATGTGCATGATTTGGCTAATATGCAGGAGAAACATACCACCAAGATGTCATATAGGGCCCGGTTTTGAGCATCGTTCCGGTTCCTCTCCTCCTCCAACAGCCTAGCCGTCCTCTCCTCCAGCTCCCTCTCCCTCTCCTCCGCCTGCCTTCTTGCCGCCTCCAAAAGCGTCTGCGTGTTTGCTCTCTCTTTCTCAAGAGCAGCCTGCAACACACCACTCCTCGTTAGCATTGTAATCATCGACGGACGCACACACAATGTAATGGACTCCTCGTTAGCTAAATAGTAATGATTAATACTAGCATATAAGGTAGCATGAGCTATCTGTGAACACTAGTAGAAAACAGGGCATTGGTCCAGCCCATTAGCCCCGGTTCAATCTAGAACCGGGACCAATAGGGGTACTGGACCCGGTTCGTTAGCCCAGGGGGCCGGCCGGGCCACGTGGGCCATTGGTCCCGGTTCGTCTGGACCTATTGGTCCCGGTTGGAGCTAAAAACCGGGACCAATGGCTCTTGCTCCTGGCCCACCACTATTAGTCCCGGTTTGTTTTATGAACCGGGACCAAAGGCACCCCTTTAGCCCCGGTTTGTAGCACCAACCGGGACCAGTGAGTTGCCTATATATACCCCCTCACTCAAGAGCAGAGCTCACTGCTCTGTTTTTTTTCTGGCCGAGGGGGAGAGGGGTTAGTGGTGCTCTAGCTCACCTCCTATGCACACAACATGTTCGGTGGAATGCCCGAGCCACACTAGTTAAGCTTTTCTCCTCTCGAAGCTCTATTTTCTTCGAGATTTGTCTAGGTTTAGCGGTCCGTCACGTCCCGTCCCCGTCTTCGCCGCCGTCGATCGCCCCCGCCGATCTCGTCACCGGCACCACCGTGGTGAGCCTCTTGTTATGTCCATGCTTTTATTACTTTTATTATTGCTTTAGATAGATATTTGTCTAATTTTCTTACGTTTATTATTGCTTGTTATTATATAGTGCGATGGTTTTGATATCCGCCCACGTGGGCCCTCGTCCGGTCTACGATTCGGATGTGGTATATTATCTTTAATTTATAACTATTTGTTTTAGTGCTTATGATAGTTATGCCGACCAACCTGACATGCATAGATGTTTTATTATGTCTAGGAGGTAGTTGAACCCCGGCGCACTAGCTGTTCCGAATGACGATGAGGGACACGCACCCATGTGGAAGAAGAAATCTATATTTTGGGACCTACCCTACTGGAAAGACCTAGAGGTCCGCTCTTCAATCGACGTGATGCACGTGACGAAGAACCTTTGCGTGAACCTGCTAGGCTTCTTGGGCGTGTATGGAAAGACAAAAGATACAGCTGAGGCACGGGAGGACCTGCAACGTTTGCACGAAAAAGACGGCATCCCTCCGAAGCAGTATGAAGGTCCTGCCAGCTATGCTCTTACGAAAGAAGAGAAAGAAATCTTCTTTGAATGCCTTCTCAGTATGAAGGTCCCGACTGGCTTCTCGTCGAATATAAAGGGAATAATAAATATGGCAGAGAAAAAGTTCCAGAACCTAAAGTCTCATGACTGCCATGTGATTATGACGCAACTGCTTCCGGTTGCATTGAGGGGGCTTCTACCGGAAAACGTCCGATTAGCCATTGTGTAACTATGTGCATTCCTCAATGCAATCTCTCAGAAGGTGATCGATCCAGAAATCGTACCAAGGCTAAGGAGTGATGTGGCGCAATGTCTTGTCAGTTTCGAGCTTGTGTTCCCACCATCCTTCTTCAATATCATGACACACGTCCTAGTTCATCTAGTCGACGAGATTGTCATTCTGGGGCCCGTATTTCTACACAATATGTTCCCCTTTGAGAGGTTCATGGGAGTCCTAAAGAAATATGTCCGTAACCGCGCCAGACCAGAAGGAAGCATCTCCATGGGCCATCAAACAGAGGATGTCATCGGGTTTTGTGTTGACTTCATTCCTGGCCTTAATAAGATAGGTCTCCCTAAATCGCGGTACGAGGGCAGACTGACTGGAAAAGGCACGCTTGGAAGGGACTCAATAATATGCAGGGACGGTTATTCTTGGTCTCAAGCACACTACACAGTTCTACAGAACTCTACATTGGTGACCCCGTATGTCGATGAACACAAGAACAGTCTGCGCTCCAAACACCCGGAGCAGTGCGACGACTGGATTACACGTGAACACATCAGGACTTTCAGCAGTTGGTTGGAAACACGTCTCAGAGGTGTCAACACTGTTTGTGATGAGTTGTACTTGTTGTCCAGGGGACCATCTTCGACTGTATTGATTTACAAAGGATACGAGATAAATGGAAATACATTTTACACGATTGTCCAAGATCAAAAGAGCACCAACCAAAACAGCGGTGTCCGCTTTGATGCAACAACCGAGAGGGGAAAGGACACATATTATGGTTACATAGTGGACATATGGGAACTTGACTACGGACATGATTTTAAGGTCCCTTTGTTTAAGTGTAAATGGGTCAATCTGTCAGGAGGCGGGGTACAGGTAGACCCACAGTACGGAATGACAACAGTGGATCTGAAAAATCTTAGAAACAATGACGAACCGTTCGTCCTAGCCAATGATGTGGCACAGGTTATCTATGTGAAGGACATGTCTACCAGACCGAGAAAAAGAAAAGATAAGGAAGCGAATACATCATACGATGAGCCAAAGCGCCACATAGTTCTTTCAGGAAAAAGGGACATCCTGGGAGTGGAGGGCAAGACAGACATGTCTGAAGATTATGAAAAGTTTCATGAAATTCCTCCCTTCAAAGTCAAGGCTGACCCAAGCATCCTGATAAACGATGAAGATTATCCATGGTTACGGCGCAATAAGCAAATGACACAAGCGAAGAAAAAGTGAAGAGTTATTTCCGCAACTATTATGATGATACCATGCCAACTTTGTAACAAACGAGTATGATACCATTGTCCGTTTGTACTATTCAAATTTCAATACTACTTGCACTAACAAAACAAAACAAAACAAAACAAACTTGAAAAATAAATAGCAACAATAAGTATTTTGTTGTAAGTACAAACAAAATAAAATAAATAAAGCAACAAAGAAAATAAATAAAGAAAGTAAAATAAATAAAGCAACTCTAAATACAGCAAAAAACAACTTAGAAATAAACAAAGAAAATAAAATAAATAAAGCAACTCTAAATACAGCAAAAAACAACTTAGAAATAAATAGCAACAATAAGTATTTTGTTGTAAGTATAAACAAAATAAAATAAATAAAGCAACAAAGAAAATAAATAAAGGAAGTAAAATAAATAAAGCAACTCTAAATACAGCAAAAAACAACTTAGAAATAAACAAAGAAAATAAAATAAATAATGCAACTCTAAATACAGCAAAAAACAACTTAGAAATAAATAAAGCAAAAAAGGAAAAAAAAAAATTGGGCGCTGCCCAGTGAGCCTGCAAGGCCTATAGCACAGGATCCACCTGTAATATAAGGCCCAGCAAGCTCACAGGGCAGCGCGCAGAGTTAGGCCCAGAAGCCTGCATTTGAGAGGAGCTCGAGGGGGTGGGAGCAGCAGCCCTTATAAACCACTCTCGAGCTCCCTCAGCTAGCGAGGTGGGACTAAACATCCCACCGCACCCGCGCCAGCACAGGGCCTTTGGTCCCGGTTGGTGGTACCAACCGGGACTAAAGGGAGGCATTAGTCCCGGTTGGTGGCTGAAACCGGGACTAATGACCCCCTTTAGTCCCGGTTGCTGCCACCAACCGGGACTAAAGGCCCCTCCTTCCCGCCCTTTGGGCTGCTGAAAAGGGACCTTTAGTCCCGGTTGGTGGCAGCAACCGGGACTAAAGGGTGGCATTAGTCCCGGTTTCAGCCACCAACCGGGACTAATGCCCCTCCTATATAACCAACACTTGCGAAAATTTGGGCAGTTTTCTTCTTCCCCGCCCCGACGCCTCCCTCGATCTGCTCCTTCCCCGTCGCCGTCGCCGTCGCCCCCGTCGCCCCGTCGCCGTCGCCGTCGCCACCGTCGCCCCGTCGCCGTCGCCGACGCCGTCGATCTGCGAAAATTTGGGCAGTTATGCAAAGATATTCTGGAACGGAGTTCCTGATAGAATAATCCGTCTTTTGTTACGAATTATCCTATCGGGGACTCCGTTCCAAAATAACTTTGGAGAGCTTCGTACCATCATGCTACTGTTACTTTCGCCTAATGATGAAGTATTGGTTTTGTTGAATGTGACGACCCCGGCTTAATCGTGCACTAATCATACACGCAAATGCACACGATCAAGCCTAAGGACTCACGTGAAGGAATCACAGCACAACTCTAAAACATAAATAAATACATACAAGTCATATATTACAAGCCAGGGCCTCGAGGGCTCGAATACATAACATGATGTCATACACATAGTCAGCGGAAGCGTTAGGTATCTGGGTACAGATACAACACAGCAGAAGATAGGCCTTTTACAAAGGCGGGGCAAAATAAAAGCTACGATCGAAAAGGCGCAGGCCTCCTGCCTGGGACCTCCGATCCTACTCCTGGTCGTCGTCCGCCGGCTCCTCGTAGAAGTACTCGCCGGCCGGGTAGTAGTAGTAGCCAGCCTCGGGCTGGTAGTAGTAGTCGTCAACGGGGGCTGCAGGCACCACGGCTCCGTCGTCTGGTTTAACAAGTGGGTAGGACAGAAGAGGAAGCAAAGCAACCGTGAGTACTCATCCAAAGTACTCAGCAAGACTTACATCAGATCTATACTAGCAATGCATTATTTTCAAAGGAGGCTGTATGTGGGTGGACTAGACTGCAGAAAGCCAGAGTAGAGGGGGAAAAGCCTAGTCCTAACGAAGACTAGCATCTTCAGCGTCTTGCAGCAATGAGAAGGGAACAGAATAGTTCATCATAATAATATATAGTGTTTGCAGCAACATCATCTCCATATCACATATCTCAAGTCACAGTTCTAGTTGTACCGAAGTGGATACAACTCCGAGTGTCCGTTACCGTAGGACAGGCTATCGATAGATTGTTTCTTCCCTGCAGGGGTGCACCAAGTTACCCACCACGCTCGCTTAACTCCGGCCGGACACACCATCAGGTCGTGCCCGCCCTCGGCTAAACAATACGACGCAACCCGACCGGATACCGCCAGAGAGGATCGAGCACGCCGGACTAAACCCTATGCCCCCAGGGGTCTCGGCCATCGCCCCGGACGCTCCTGCACGTTACGTGGCCGTTCGGTAGCAGACCTAGCAACCCCTTATACAAGCGCAGTTGCATCCTAAGTCCAATCCGAACGGTCCGCTCAATCGCTGACGTCGTGACGACTCCGGCTGATGTATACGACGCAGAGCACCCACTCACACCCACGTGGTGGTTAGTGCTATCGGCCCGGAGGCCCTCGGATCAAATATCCAAATCGCTTAGTGTGTTGGGAGCGCGCGGTAACGAGCAGAGCCTACGATACTGTTGGCCCCGTCGTCCCGTCTCGAGGACTTGTGACAAGGACTGGGAAAGACCGGCCACGCCTCGTAGTTATCTCGCGGGTACCCTCTCTGGTCACCCGACTCCACAGCTCACGCCTCAAAGGCACTCGCGGGTACCCCTCAGGGTCAACCCGTCTCTATCCAACATGTGTAGTAGTCACCATAAAGTGTCATCAGACGCACGATACCTCTGGCCGCACGCCTTTGTTCCTGGCGACGTCCGGCCTCGGGGATCGATACGTCTTTAAACACGGAACAGTGAACCAGGGCATCCGTGTGGTTTTATGCCGATGAGGAATCCGAGGAATCACCCTCGTTGGATTCCTAAACAACAAGTCCCGATAAGGTGGTACCGGAGGAATCACCCTCGGCGGTATTCACCATAGCGGATGCACGACAAAAGCTAAGTCGGAAGTGGGAAGAGGAATCACCCTCGGTAACCCACAACGAGCTAGCTATAATACAGGGACAACATCAGAAGTGAGTTCGGAGGTATCACCCTCGTCACCCGATGTTAACTCTGCGGAGTCGAGCATAATAGGAGGGGGAGTGCGGTGATGTGGAGAAGGTCAGGGGAAGGGGGCTCGATCAGTTGATCGAGACAAGGGTACTATGCGAGGCAACTACGAGAGTGTGGGTCCATGGCAGTGCTACCCAACCTACACTAAGCAGTTTATGAATAAATGCAGGTATCAACAATTTAGCAAAAACAGGCTATGCAACAGTAATAGGAGCAATAGCAGTAGCAGCAATTCTAATGCAAGAATAAGAGAGAATAGATATAGGCGATATCGGAAATGCTCAAGGGGGGGGTTGCTTGCCTGGTTGCTCGGTGGCAAAAGCAAGATCGTCGGAGGGGGAACCAATCACCGGGACGGCGTCGGTCTCGGGATCTGCGTCAGCGTCGGGCTCTACCGAGAGAGAAGAGGGGGAAGAAACAGATAAATACACAGGCATATGCAACACACAGCGTGCTAAGCTAACGTGCAGTGCCGGGTTGCCTAAAAACATGTCTAGGTCATAATAGTTATTTTTAGGAAATTGTTTGAATTTATTTTATTAAAGTTGAGCACTATTCATTTATCGAAAACAGGTCAAAAGTTCCATGTTCATCTAGCTAGGGGCATCTGATGGGAATACGGAGGGCGTATCTAGATTCGTATCGAAATTCTGATCAATTTTCATATATAAATTATTTTCATCGGAGTTACGGTTTAAAAGATATGATTTT
>LR738714.1:732443625-732470186 GCA_902687465.1 Secale cereale | reverse complement strand
TTTTCAAAGTTTAAATGATTTCTGGATTTATTTAAATTAACAGAAAAAGGAAATATGACATCAGCATGATGTCATGCTGGCGTCAGCAAGTCAACAGGACGGCTGACCAGTCAAACCTGACATGTGGGTCCAGTGGGACCCACATGTCAGTCTCTGTTAGTTTTAACAGTGAATTAATTTAACTAGTTAGGTTAATTAGGGGTGTGGGACCCACCTGTCATATACTCATTTAGTTAAACTAATTAGTTTTTATTTCTAAAACGTTTTTAATTAGTTTTAAACCGCGGGGCCCCACATGTCAGCGACTGGGGTTGCCCAGTCAGCAGAGTTGACTGGTCAACCCAGTCAACGGGGCCCCAGGGCCCACTGGCAGCGACCCTGGGGGGGTGGCCCCAGGTCAACCGCGGCGGCCGGCCACCGGAGAAAGCTCCGGCGACCATTTCCGCGGCGGAGCTCGCCGGAAGCTCGTCGGAAATTCGCTACGGGGCTCCGTTCGGGCCGTGGCTGGGCTTGTTCGAACGGGGAACGAGTGGCGCATCTAGTGGTGGTGGTGGCCGAGCCTGAGGTGGCCGGAAACGTCGCCGGCGGCGAGCTTTGGCGGAGGTGGTTTCGGGCGTGCGTCGGGCTAGTGGCTAGAGGGCACGGGGAGGCCCGTGCGCAGGTGCGTTCGGCTCCTGGAAGCACCAGGAGCAAGGTGCGGTGCCTAGCCGGCCATGGCAGTGGCCATGGCTACGAGCACGAGCTCGTCGGCGGCGGCCAGAGCGCGGCTACGGTGGAGGCTAGCTACTACGTTCCCTACAGCGCAAAGAGAGGAAGGATGAGAAGGGGCTCACCGAGCAGGCACCCACGTAGGCCTGGCGAAAGTTTAGGAGCTGCAGGCCGGCGTCGAGGAAGAAGGGGATCGCCGGAGCCCGAGGAGGAAGACGAGCTCGAGGAGCTCGGTGCGGAGGCTCCCAGCTCCGTCCAGTGGCACTGGTTGACGCAGCGCTCGACGACGGAGCTGACAGGCACGGGGAGGTGCCGAGGCGGTGGCTGTGGCCGCGGAAACGACGGGCACGCGGCGGCGTTGGCGCTCGGGCGCCGATGGAAAAGGAGGGGGAAGGCTCGGGGAGAAGGGGGAAAATGGCGAGGCGACCAGGGGGGAGGCTCGGCGTCGCCCTTATCCCCTCCTCCCAACCACTCCGGCGCCGTGGCGAGCGGAGGATGGAGCGGCGAGCGCTCGGCCATGGCCGCGGCGACAACGAGGCGAGGAGGACGACGGTCAGGTGAGAGTGGGTGGTAGTGGGCTGGGCCTCACTGTAGAATTAGGGCCCAGTGGCACAGTAGTTGTTTAGGCCCTTCTTTTCTTTTTTAGTCTTCTGCTTTCTTTTATTTATTTCGCAGAGAAGAATAAGAAATGAAAGGCCTCCAGAGAACTTTGCAAAAATGTAGAAGTTGGTCCAAAAATGAGGTTGCATTATTCCTCATCACCAAAAATTGGTTTGAGCATATTTGGATCATTTTTGGAATTTTCAAAAATGAAGAAGCATTTAATAGTGCTGTTATAACACTGTTTAAATGCCCTAGCCCACTAATGGGGTTGCTGGTGATGTTGTCTTCAGCACCATCATTTGTTATGGAATATTTGCAACAAGGTGAACATTTTTCCATAATTTTTGGAGCAACTTCATTTTGCACATGAATTTGAATTTGAATTTTCAGAGGAGTTTTTGAACTTGTAAGCTTAACCACTGTGATTATGCATTGTTAATGATGATGACATGGCATTTTTAACAGAGTGTCACAGTGCTTAATACAAGGGGGTGTTACATTGAATCCTTTGACACTCGACAAAATGTGACATGAGGGGGTCTAGGGTTGTGGATCGCCGAGCAGTCGGGGGTCGAGGGGTCGAGAGAGGTTGCCTAGCTAGTGTCAAAGTATTGAAAAATTCCATGACTTCATCATTTGCCAGAAGTAACCGGGGCATGTTGGTACGAAGTTATGCAAAGATGTTTTGGAACGGAGTTCCTGATAGGATAATCCGTCTTTTGTTACGGATTATCTTATCTGGGACTCCGTTCCAAAACAACTTTGGAGAGCTTCGTACCATCATTCTACTGTTACTTTCGCCTAATGATGAAGTATTGGTTTGTTGAATCCTTTGACACTAGACAAAATGTGACATGAGGGTGTCTAGGGTTGTGGATCGCCGAGAAGTCGAATTGAAGAAAAGACAAGTAGGTGATATTGGGTTTATTAACACATACCTCATAGATGCAACCGAGGTTAAATTGCGTCCCGGCGATACCGAGACCAACTTGCTACGATCGTTGGTGGTAAATGAAAACAAAGATATAATACTCTTTCCTTACAACTTCAAGTGAGTGTTAATGTCTTGTGCATATTTGGTTTCCCTTATATATCAGTCAAGTTTATAGTGATGTAATTGATGATCTCATGCATTCGTGCGCAGCTTCCACTATATTCTCTTAGAGATTAAGCTTGAGAAGGGAATAGTAACTGTCTTCGACTCTAAACGTAAAGATCCCGAGGAGTATGCGGACATGACTCAAATGCTAGCCAGGTAAGTTAAATCGATCAATATTATCCACCATGCATATATATATCAGCAACTTCATTTCTGATATCAACTAATTGTTTCCTTTGTCTGGCAGGGCTTGGAAAAAATTCACCAAAAAAGCTCCGGGACTGCCGAAGAAGCTACAATTTAGATACCCGAAAGTAAGTACTATATAGTAGCATGTTCCGCGCACGCATCTCCTATATCTTGATTCAAGCGCTAGTTTCATCAATACCAATTTGGCATTCTTGCTTATCAGTTTGATTGACCTCTATTTCTTGTAAAGTGGTTGTGGCAGGAACCCGGGAATGATTATTGTGGATACTACATTTGCGAGTCCATCCGCCACACGACCTGTGAGCGGGGCTACACTGATGAACAATTTGAAGTGCGTAAGCAATCAATAATATTCACAAATTTATAGCATCATTTCATGTATTGACCCCCTACTTCAAATTAGATGTTTCGGATGCGGGATGAACTCCTAACACCAGATCGACTGCGAGCAATTCAAGAGGAATTGGCGGCATTCTTCCTTGAACACGTGATCGCTGAAGACGGAGAATACTATGTGGACCATGCATCCATGTGTTAGGAGATTATTTTTGTAAGAGATAATTGTTGTATATATGTGCCCGGTAGTGTCGGATAGATATACGAGAACTTGTTGTTCGACCAATCTCTCGGAGAAGGAGAGGTGGTCGATATTACTTCTCTCTGTATGCATATATATATATATATATATGCTGATTATACGATCTTCTGTTTCCTTCGTTTGCTTAGTAGCTAGCAGCTAGCTAGCTAGCTAGCGTGACTCTAGTCCTCTCTATATACGTATGTGTAGTATGTAGCGTCGACCAAGCACGGACATAAGAGAGAACACTTCTCTCTATTAATTAGCTAGCTAACACAATATATGAAACACCTAAATTAACCCCCCAAAACCTAAAACCCCCCCTCCCCTTTCAAAAAAAAAACAAAAACCACAGCCACAGAAATGCTGACGCGTGGAAGCCTTTTGGTCCCGGTTGGTACCACCAACCGGGACTAAAGCCCCTCCTGCCTGGACTCAGTGCACAGGCCACGTGGACACCCTTTTGCCCCGGTTCTGGATTGAACCGGGACTAAAGGGTCAGAGTATTAGTACCGACCCTGTTGCCCCGGTTCCAGAACCGGGGCTAAAGGCCCAAATGAACCGGGTCTGATCCCCCTTTATCTACTAGTGTGATCAAAGAAAATACAAAAATCAACCTAGAGTCCGAATTGATCGAGACTCTCAAAGCAAGTGAGAACAAGCACCGATTTCGTCGTTTTCATAGGCGTTGGAAAGCTATTGGGGAATTGAGGTGATAGGACTTCTAGTGTTTACGATCTGGAGGATTTTACATACGTGCACACACAGGATCACGTGCGTGGAAAATTTTGAGACCAAAAAGGGTCGTCTTGGCCCTCAAAAATGGCCTGCAGGATTGGAAAAAATGAAAGTTATCGCAATTACAGCTCAAATTTTGATGAGCCGGCATATCACTTTGGTGTTCAGGTCCTTGGCGCCCCACCCATGTATGGATACAATAGGGTGTTAGGCCAACTCTCGCGAAGAAACGGTGATCAAAGAAAATACAAAAATCAACCTAGAGTCCGAATTCATCGAGACTCTCAAAGCAAGTGAGAACAAGCACCGATTTCGTCGTTTTCATAGGCGTTGGAAAGCTATTGGGGAATTGAGGTGATAGGACTTCTAGTTTTTACGATCTGGATGATTTTACATATGTGCACACACAGGATCACGTGCGTGGAAAATTCTGAGCCCAAAAAGGGTCGTCTTGGCCCTCAAAAATGGCCTGCAGGATTGGAAAAAATGAAAGTTATCGCAATTACAGCTCAAATTTTGATGAGCCGGCATATCACTTTGGTGTTCAGGTCCTTGGCGCCCCACCCATGTATGGATACAATAGGGTGTTAGGCCAACTCTCGCGGAGAAACGGTGATCAAAGAAAATACAAAAATCAACCTAGAGTCCGAATTGATCGAGACTCTCAAAGCAAGTGAGAACAAGCTCCGATTTCGTCATTTCCATAGGCGTTGGAAAGCTATTGGGGAATTGAGGTGATAGGACTTCTAGTTTTTACGATCTGGAGGATTTTACATACGTGCGCACACAGGATCACGTGCGCGGATAATTTTGAGACCAAAAAGGGTCGTCTTGGCCCTCAAAAATGGCCTGCAGGATTGGAAAAAATGAAAGTTATCGCAATTACAGCTCAAATTTTGATGAGCCGGCATATCACTTTGGTGTTCAGGTCCTTGGCGCCCCACCCATGTATGGATACAATAGGGTGTTAGGCCAACTCTCGCGAAGAAACGGTGATCAAAGAAAATACAAAAATCAACCTAGAGTCCGAATTGATCGAGACTCTCAAAGCAAGTGAGAACAAGCACCGATTTCGTCGTTTTCATAGGCGTTGGAAAGCTATTGGGGAATTGAGGTGATAGGACTTCTAGTGTTTATGATCTGGAGGATTTTACATACGTGCACACACAGGATCACGTGCGTGGAAAATTTTGAGACCAAAAAGGGTCGTCTTGGCCCTCAAAAATGGCTTGCAGGATTGGAAAAAATGAAAGTTATCGCAATTACAGCTCAAATTTTGATGAGCCGGCATATCACTTTGGTGTTCAGGTCCTTGGCGCCCCACCCATGTATGGATACAATAGGGTGTTAGGCCAACTCTCGCGAAGAAACGGTGATCAAAGAAAATACAAAAATCAACCTAGAGTCCGAATTGATCGAGACTCTCAAAGCAAGTGAGAACAAGCACCGATTTCGTCGTTTTCATAGGCGTTGGAAAGCTATTGGGGAATTGAGGTGATAGGACTTCTAGTTTTTATGATTTGGAGGATTTTACATACGTGCACACACAGGATCACGTGCGCGGAAAATTTTGAGACCAAAAAGGGTCGTCTTGGCCCTCAAAAATGGCCTGCAGGATGGGAAAAATGAAAGTTATCGCAATTACAGCTCAAATTTTGATGAGCCGGCATATCACTTTGGTGTTCAGGTCTGTCGGGGGAAACTGTCCGCCACGAACACCTATGGGACCGGAGCCCCTTGTCTGTGCGGTACGAGGGCGGAGGGAGCACGAAGAGCAGATCGAGGCAGACGCGCGGGCAGTTTTTACCCAGGTTCGGGCCGCACGGATGCGTAAAACCCTACTCCTGCTTGGTTGTGTATTGAGTTGAGCGCTCGGGAGCTTGAAGAAGCAGCTACACCGTGCGTGAGAGTAATCTAGGTTTCGAACCCCCTCCACGTTGTGCATGGGCCTCCTTTTATAGTGCAAGGGGTCACCGACAGGTGTCAACGTAGGAGAAAGGGGTAAAAATGTAAAAGAGGTGGTAGTTGTAACAGTGCGGGAACAGTGGAGCTACAGTACAGAACAGTGGTCTATACCTACTTTAACAGTGGGGGACAAGGGCATTTAATGCCTGTCGCCGTCGACCCCAAAAGCTCCCGCCGTTGCGTCTCCGTCTGCCACGGCGATGGATCCTCTGCCGTGGAGTGCCACCGTGTCCCCCAGGCTGCACTGCCATCCGCCACGCGTCCCTGGAGTGGCCCCAGGGCGACGCGTGGGCCGATGAGCTGGAGCGCGGGCACACAGCGCACCTCCCCCGGCAAGCACCTTGCCGGGGATCTCGACCTTGCCGGGCCCGGAAGCTTGCCGCTCCCCGAGCCCTTGCCGGGTCTTCTAAGATAAAATCTTCTATTCGTCCTGACAAGCTCCTCTTGCCAGGGCCTCGTGCTAGTTAAGCAATCTCGAGCCTGGGACGGCCTTCCCGGCAAGCTCCTCTTGCCGGGGTCTTGGTCTTCTGTCTTGTATACTTTGTTTTTGAATGGCTAGATAAGGGGCAGGAAGGTCTCCGGTAAGCGCGTGGTGAACCCTGCCGCGGGGAGCTGCCGCTGCCCGTGCACAAGTTGGGGTACTAGGGTACCCCTACCTTAGTACACCGACAAGCCGGCATATCACTTTGGTGTTCAGGTCCTTGGCGCCCCACCCATGTATGGATACAATAGGGTGTTAGGCCAACTCTCGTGAAGAAACGGTGATCAAAGAAAATACAAAAATCAACCTAGAGTCCGAATTGATCGAGACTCTCAAAGCAAGTGAGAACAAGCACCGATTTCGTCGTTTTCATAGGCGTTGGAAAGCTATTGGGGAATTGAGGTGATAGGACTTCTAGTTTTTACGATCTGGAGGATTTTACATACGTGCACACACAGGATCACGTGCGTGGAAAATTCTGAGCCCAAAAAGGGTCGTCTTGGCCCTCAAAAATGGCCTGCAGGATTGGAAAAAATGAAAGTTATCGCAATTACAGCTCAAATTTTGATGAGCCGACATATCACTTTGGTGTTCAGGTCTGTCGGTGTACTAAGGTAGGGGTACCCTAGTACCCCAACTTGTGCACGGGCAGCGGCAGCTCCCCGCGGCAGGGTTCACCACGCGCTTGCCGGAGACCTTCCTGCCCCTTATCTAGCCATTCAAAAACAAAGTATACAAGACAGAAGACCAAGACCCCGGCAAGAGGAGCTTGCCGGGAAGGCCGTCCCAGGCTCGAGATTGCTTAACTAGCACGAGGCCCTGGCAAGAGGAGCTTGTCAGGACGAATAGAAGATTTTATCTTAGAAGACCCGGCAAGGGCTCGGGGAGCGGCAAGCTTCCGGGCCCGGCAGGGTCGAGATCCCCGGCAAGGTGCTTGCCGGGGGAGGTGCGCTGTGTGCCCGCGCTCCAGCTCATCGGCCCACGCGTCGCCCTGGGGCCACTCCAGGGACGCGTGGCGGATGGCTGTGCAGCCTGGGGGACACGGTGGCACTCCACGGCAGAGGATCCATCGCCGTGGCAGACGGAGGCGCAACGGCGGGAGCTTTTGGGGTCGACGGCGACGGGCATTAAATGCCCTTGTCCCCCACTGTTAAAGTAGGTATAGACCACTGTTCTGTACTGTAGCTCCACTGTTCCCGCACTGTTACAACTACCACCTCTTTTACATTTTTACCCCTTTCTCCTACGTTGACACCTGTCGGTGACCCCTTGCACTATAAAAGGAGGCCCATGCACAACGTGGAGGGGGTTCGAAACCTAGATTACTCTCACGCACGGTGTAGCTGCTTCTTCAAGCTCCCGAGCGCTCAACTCAATACACAACCAAGCAGGAGTAGGGTTTTACGCATCCGTGCGGCCCGAACCTGGGTAAAACTGCCCGCGCGTCCGCTTCGATCTGCTCTTTGTGCTCCCTCCGCCCTCGTACCGCACAGACAAGGGGCTCCGGTCCCATAGGTGTTCGTGGCGGACAGTTTCCCCCGACATCTTTGGTGTGGGCGTCCTTCTCGCGCTCAGTAATGAGCGCGGCAACCTTCTCGGTGCTCACCTTCATCGCCGCTTCTAGTTGTTCAACCTTGGCGGCAAGCTCCTTCTTGGCGTCTTCCGCGGCAGCAGCAGCGGCTTTCGCCTCCTTCAGCTCCCCGCCAAGGGCAGCCTCGCGAGCGGCAAGGTCCTCCTCATGGGAGTCGAGATCCACCTTCCGCTGCGCGAGCTCTCCTTCTCGCCGGGACATCTCCACCCCGGCGAGCCGTTGCTGTTCTTCAGCCTCGGCTTTCTCCAAAAGCCACTCTTGATATTCACCGGCGAGACGCTCGCGCTCCTCCGCCACCTCGCGGAGGCCCGCCTTGTGGGCAGCACTGAGCTCCGCCGCACGCTTCTCCATTTCGGCGGCGGCCTGGGCAGCAAGGGCTTCCCGGGAGGCAAGCTTCGCCTGCCTGGCCCGGTAAAGGGCCAGGAGTTGGTGGAGAAGCTTTTCCTCCTCGGGCCCATCTCCTTCGCCGGGCGCCTCGACGACTGTCAGACCCGCGGAGGCGAGGACTTCTCCGTCAAACGCCTCGCCCTCCGCGGGAGCTCTTGATGAAGACCCCCAAGGCACTTGGATAAAGACGCCATTGGGGGCACGAAGATAGTACGCCTGCTTCTCGCCGGTGGAGGGGCCGGCAGCCGGCGTAGCATCCGGTGCTTCCGCCACCTCCGGGTCGGCGGTGCGGTCGCCGTCCCCCTCCCCGGTCGCGGCGTCAGCGGCCGGAGTGGCCTCCTGCGCGGCCGGCTCGGTGGCCTCGGTCGCCTCCTCGGTGGCCTCGGCCATCTCCACGACGACGGGAACGTCATCGCCGCCGCCCTGCGCGCCCTCCTCATCCTCGATATTGATGACCTCGGTCTCCATCGGCGCGGGAGGAGGAGGAGGAAGATCTAGAAGAAGAAGAAGAAGTTCAAAATCAAGCAAAGATCCAAAAAGAAGCAAAGTCAAGAAAACCAAGTACAGAACGTACCTTGGCGGACGTCCTCTGCGGCGGGCTCCCTTGCCGGGGAGCTCGGCCTTGGCGGAGTGGCCGTCCTCGCCGGGCTGCTCGCCCTTGGCGGGGTACTCTGCTTTGGCGGAGTACCCGCCCTTGGCGGAGCGCTCTCCCTTGCCGGAGAGTTTTGCCTTGCCGGGGACGGCGGGGCCTGCGGCTCCTCGGCGACGGTCTCCGGGCGCTCTTCCCGCTGCGGCTCCACCTCTGCACAAGAGAAGATAGAAGAACCAAGACATTCAAAAAAAAAAGAAGAAGGAAAGAGAGATCAAAGCCCTAAGCGCGCCCCGACGAGCGAAAACAGTAAACCTCTAACTTACGCTGGGGGCTGCGCTGGGGGCTACTCCCCGGAGCGGCACTCGGGTCCGGCAAGCTCGGCTCCGGTGCGATCCCTGCTTCCGCGATGGATGGGTCTTCTACGACCTCAACTGTGGGCACCCTGACCCTCTTCGCGCGCTGCTCCAAGGTCCTGCAATCACAAGCAACAAGCAAAGTCAAGCGTCAGCAACAATCGAGATATAAAAATCAAGAAGGAGTAAGGTCTCGGGTCCTTACTCTTGGTCCTCCTCGTCGTCCTCGCTCAGCGCGGAGAAGTCAAACTCCACGGTGGGCGCGTCGGCGCGAGGAGCGGAGGATGAAGATTCCCTCGCGCGTTTCGGAGCCACCGGGGCTGGGGGCTGCGTAGGCCCAGCCCCTGTGGTGGCCGGCGCCCGAGAAGTGGGCGGAGCAGCTGCTCCGCTCCGAGAAGATCCTTGCCGGCTCGGTGCCGGCCTGCGGGACGCCTCTGTCGTGGTCCGCGCGCGCGGGGCCTCTGCCGTGGCCGGCACGCCGGTCGCCCTTGGCACGTCTTGACTCGGCCGGGGAGCTGCCCGGCGAGCTGGCTGTTGCCGGGGCGCTCGCGCCTGCTCCCCCGTCGCCGCCTTGCGGAGACGCTTCAATGGAGACTGCCTCGGGCTCGCCGGGGGCGGGGAGCTTTCCGACGAGGAGAGGTCGTCGGCGTAGAGCTCGGTGGATCCGCCGGTGTCTTCCTCCTCCCCCTCCTCTCCCTCGGCCAGTTCGCTGGCCCCAGCGCCTTGCACTGCGGGCCCCTTCCCCTTGGTGGCCCCGCTTCGTCCGGCGCCTCCACTCCTCGCGGCACCCCTGCTTCCTCCGGCTGCGCCCTCCATTGCCGCGGCCTCCGTCGCGATCCCATTGATCCCGGAGTGCCTCAGCGAGGGGACCCCGGCGAGCGCGTCGGGAGGGAGCTCTAGCAGCTTGCGAATCTCCTCCCTATCCGCCTGGCTGGAGGCATCCGCGGCTTCCGCCTCCGCGGGTGTGTATCCAAAGTTTCCCGCCGCCGCGGCTGCGGCGACTTCTTCAGCGCGAGAAGCCATGTAAGCAATCTCTTGGTCGGTGGTGGCCCGCGTGTGCAGCTTGAGATCGTCCGTCTTCTCCAACACCTCCGCAAGGTTGTCGTAGAACTCGAGGACGTCGATAGGCTTGGGCGCAATCCACGTGCGCTCCAATCCATGAGAGTCGCACGCGGGCATCATAGCGACAAGGCGATCCCGGGCGCTGCTGGCGCAGAGCGGCACCACTCCCCGGGGAGCGCGGAAGTACTCGGGGTGTGCCGGGTCGAACTTGAAAAGTTCCCTGACCATCCCCCGCAGCTCGAGTGTTGTGAAGTTAAAATTGAGGCCGGGGCGCAGCCTCATGATGTCTGCCGGGCCGCCGTATTGCCACGCCGGCCTTTTCCGGTCTTGGAGGGGGGCGATCCGGCGACGAAGAAAGTCCGCGCCCACTTCAGCGACAGACAGCGGCGCCATCCGAAGACGGAGGATTCTGACGAGAGCGATATCCAGCTTGGAATCGTCGGAATCGAAATTACTCCAATCCCTGCCGCGCACGATGGGCGATGTGCGCGGCGCGGTGAAGTGTTGCGGCCGCTCCTCGACGACCCAGCACCACTCCGCGCGCCACTCTTCCCACTTGCCGCGGAGCTCCCCCGGCAAGTAGGCTGATTTCTTATTCAGCCTAAACACCCAAGAGATTCCTCCGGAGAGGGGGGCGTCGGCCTCTACTCTGGGGATGAAAAAGTGCCTAAAGAGAGCTACGTTGGGCTGGATTCCTACGAAGTTTTCGCACATGTGTGCGAAAACGGACATGGTGAGGATGGCGTTGGGAGTGAAGTCGAGGAGGTGGAGGCCATAAGTATTCATGATATCACAGAAAAAGTTTGAGAAGGGAGGGCACAGACCGCAGTGGAAGAAGGCTGCGAAAAAGTAATACCCGCCGGGGTAGTGGTCCTTGGCGACGGCCGGGTAGACGCGCGTGCGGGGGTGCGCTGGGGTCTCCTTGGCCCAGAACAAATAATATTTGTTCCAAAGCTCCCGCACGCCGAGCTTCGGCGCGAAGACAATGTGCTCCTTCCGGTACGCGGCGAGCTTCGCCGCCTGATCTGACTTCTCCCGCTTGGACTTCTCCGACTTCGCCTTGTCGGTCTTTGGGGCCATGGCGGACGCGGTGGAAGGAAGGGGACGAAGAGCTTGGTGGTGGCGGAGGAGTAGAGGCAAAGCGCAGAGGAATCTAAGGAAGAAGACGATGGCAATGAGTGCGCAGGGAGGGGAACCGCGCCGCTCTCTCTGCTTTTATGGGAGAGTGGGGGGGCGTTTCGCCCTTCCCATTAAAGAAATCGTGGGCACGTCCCATCCCACGGCGCCGCAACCGACGCGTGCCGTTGCCGTGGGGTGCGGCGGATATGGAAGTGGATTCGGCGCGCCGCGGGCCGCGGGTGCCCGTGCACTGTTTTGGGCCTGGCCCAACAGCGCTCGGCACCGTGTGTGGCCCAGGCCCGGGGGCTCCTGTCGGTGTACTAAGGTAGGGGTACCCTAGTACCCCAACTTGTGCACGGGCAGCGGCAGCTCCCCGCGGCAGGGTCCACCACGCGCTTGCCGGAGACCTTCCTGCCCCTTATCTAGCCATTCAAAAACAAAGTATACAAGACAGAAGACCAAGACCCCGGCAAGAGGAGCTTGCCGGGAAGGCCGTCCCAGGCTCGAGATTGCTTAACTAGCACGAGTCCCTGGCAAGAGGAGCTTGTCAGGACGAATAGAAGATTTTATCTTAGAAGACCCGGCAAGGGCTCGGGGAGCGGCAAGCTTCCGGGCCCGGCAAGGTCGAGATCCCCGGCAAGGTGCTTGCCGGGGGAGGTGCGCTGTGTGCCCGCGCTCCAGCTCATCGGCCCACGCGTCGCCCTGGGGCCACTCCAGGGGCGCGTGGCGGATGGCTGTGCAGCCTGGGGGACACGGTGGCACTCCACGGCAGTGGATCCATCGCCGTGGCAGACGGAGACGCAACGGCGGGAGCTTTTGGGGTCGACGGCGACGGGCATTAAATGCCCTTGTCCCCCACTGTTAAAGTAGGTATAGACCACTGTTCTGTACTGTAGCTCCACTGTTCCCGCACTGTTACAACTACCACCTCTTTTACATTTTTACCCCTTTCTCCTACGTTGACACCTGTCGGTGACCCCTTGCACTATAAAAGGAGGCCCATGCACAACGTGGAGGGGGTTCGAAACCTAGATTACTCTCACGCACGGTGTAGCTGCTTCTTCAAGCTCCCGAGCGTTCAACTCAATACACAACCAAGCAGGAGTAGGGTTTTACGCATCCGTGCGGCCCGAACCTGGGTAAAAACTGCCCGCGCGTCTGCCTCGATCTGCTCTTCGTGCTCCCTCCGCCCTCTTACCGCACAGACAAGGGGCTCCGGTCCCATAGGTGTTCGTGGCGGACAGTTTCCCCCGACATCTTTGGCGCGCGCAGCCTCATGATGTCTGCCGGGCCGCCGTATTGCCACGCCGGCCTTTTCCGGTCTTGGAGGGGGGCGATCCGGCGACGAAGAAAGTCCGCGCCCACTTCAGCGACAGACAGCGGCGCCATCCGAAGACGAAGGATTCTGACGAGAGCGATATCCAGCTTGGAATCGTCGGAATCGAAATTACTCCAATCCCTGCCGCGCACGATGGGCGATGTGCGCGGCGCGGTGAAGTGTTGCGGCCGCTCCTCGACGACCCAGCACCACTCCGCGCGCCACTCTTCCCACTTGCCGCGGAGCTCCCCCGGCAAGTAGGCTGATTTCTTATTCAGCCTAAACACCCAAGAGATTCCTCCGGAGAGGGGGGCGTCGGCCTCTACTCTGGGGATGAAAAAGTGCCTAAAGAGAGCTACGTTGGGCTGGATTCCTACGAAGTTTTCGCACATGTGTGCGAAAACGGACATGGTGAGGATGGCGTTGGGAGTGAAGTCGAGGAGGTGGAGGCCATAAGTATTCATGATATCGCAGAAAAAGTTTGAGAAGGGAGGGCACAGGCCGCAGTGGAAGAAGGCTGCGAAAAAGTAATACCCGCCGGGGTAGTGGTCCTTGGCGACGGCCGGGTAGACGCGCGTGCGGGGGTGCGCTGGGGTCTCCTTGGCCCAGAACAAATAATATTTGTTCCAAAGTTCCCGCACGCCGAGCTTCGGCGCGAAGACAATGTGCTCCTTCCGGTACGCGGCGAGCTTCGCCGCCTGATCTGACTTCTCCCGCTTGGACTTCTCCGACTTCGCCTTGTCGGTCTTTGGGGCCATGGCGGATGCGGTGGAAGGAAGGGGACGAAGAGCTTGGTGGTGGCGGAGGAGTAGAGGCGAAGCGCAGAGGAATCTGAGGAAGAAGACGATGGCAATGAGTGCGCAGGGAGGGGAACCGCGCCGCTCTCTCTGCTTTTATGGGAGAGTGGGGGGCGTTTCGCCCTTCCCATTAAAGAAATCGTGGGCACGTCCCATCCCACGGCGCCGCAATCGACGCGTGCCATTGCCGTGGGGTGCGGCGGATATGGAAGTGGATTCGGCGCGCCGCGGGCCGCGGGTGCCCGTGCACTGTTTTGGGCCTGGCCCAACAGCGCTCGGCACCGTGTGTGGCCCAGGCCCGGGGGCTCCTGTCGGTGTACTAAGGTAGGGGTACCCTAGTACCCCAACTTGTGCACGGGCAGCGGCAGCTCCCCGCGGCAGGGTTCACCACGCGCGTGCCGGAGACCTTCCTGCCCCTTATCTAGCCATTCAAAAACAAAGTATACAAGACAGAAGACCAAGACCCCGGCAAGAGGAGCTTGCCGGGAAGGCCGTCCCAGGCTCGAGATTGCTTAACTAGCACGAGGCCCTGGCAAGAGGAGCTTGTCAGGACGAATAGAAGACTTTATCTTAGAAGACCCGGCAAGGGCTCGGGGAGCGGCAAGCTTCCGGGCCCGGCAAGGTCGAGATCCCCGGCAAGGTGCTTGCCGGGGGAGGTGCGCTGTGTGCCCGCGCTCCAGCTCATCGGCCCACGCGTCGCCCTGGGGCCACTCCAGGGACGCGTGGCGGATGGCTGTGCAGCCTGGGGGACACGGTGGCACTCCACGGCAGAGGATCCATCGCCGTGGCAGACGGAGACGCAACGGCGGGAGCTTTTGGGGTCGACGGCGACGGGCATTAAATGCCCTTGTCCCCCACTGTTAAAGTAGGTATAGACCACTGTTCTGTACTGTAGCTCCACTGTTCCCGCACTGTTACAACTACCACCTCTTTTACATTTTTACCCCTTTCTCCTACGTTGACACCTGTCGGTGACCCCTTGCACTATAAAAGGAGGCCCATGCACAACGTGGAGAGGGTTCGAAACCTAGATTACTCTCACGCACGGTGTAGCTGCTTCTTCAAGCTCCCGAGCGCTCAACTCAATACACAACCAAGCAGGAGTAGGGTTTTACGCATCCGTGCGGCCCGAACCTGGGTAAAAACTGCCCGCGCGTCTGCCTCGATCTGCTCTTCGTGCTCCCTCCGCCCTCGTACCGCACAGACAAGGGGCTCCGGTCCCATAGGTGTTCGTGGCGGACAGTTTCCCCCGACATCTAACATTGCACTGATTGATTGAAGTAAAGCAAATATCTTACAAGGACAACTTGTCGCAATGGACTAATGAGTTCGTAACATAATGTGCAGCAACGAAAAGATAAAGATAAATGGGGCCCTAGTCTACGCGGTCGCCCTCCTTCCTGCCAAGCTTTGCCACCTTGGCGATGATATGGCTGACCTGCTCCTTCAGGGCCTCCGTGTCTGCATCTGCCGGCAAGCTGCAAAGAACGTTCTTGAGGTTGATCCCCGGATTGCGGTACACGATCTTCGTCAAGACCCGCTCCAGAGTTCCTGCGCAGAGACGGCGCGACTCCTCGGCCAGCTGCGCGGGGATGCGGTTCCGGAGACCTGCAAGGGCCGGAGCGACGCCTCTGAAGAAGAGGCTGAGCTTGGCGCTGTGCGGGAGGTCTGGATCCGGCGAGTAGATAAGATGTTCGACCTTCAAGGCAAGCAACTCCTGGTCAATGTTGGATGCAGAAGAAACCAGCTCTTCGGTCCACAGCTCAATGTTCTTGCGGAAGAGCTCGGATGCCTTGTTGGCGCTGTCCACCAAGGTCCGCTCCTTGTGGAGCTCCTCCTTCAGCTTGTCTTCTCGAAGCTTGGCGGCGTCAATTGAATCCCTCAGAGTTGAGACTTTCAGCTCCAAGTCCTCGATGGAGTCCTTGGCGGCCTTAAGCTCATCGCCCCTCTTGGACAGATTCACTTGGAGCTCCGCGTTGGTGTGGGCGTCCTTCTCGCGCTCAGTAATGAGCGCGGCAACCTTCTCGGTGCTCACCTTCATCGCCGCTTCTAGTCGTTCAACCTTGGCGGCAAGCTCCTTCTTGGCGTCTTCCGCGGCAGCAGCAGCGGCTTTCGCCTCCTTCAGCTCCCCGCCAAGGGCAGCCTCGCGAGCGGCAAGGTCCTCCTCATGGGAGTCGAGATCCACCTTCCGCTGCGCGATCTCTCCTTCTCGCCGGGACATCTCCACCCCGGCGAGCCGTTGCTGTTCTTCAGCCTCGGCTTTCTCCAAAAGCCACTCTTGATATTCACCGGCGAGGCGCTCGCGCTCCTCCGCCACCTCGCGGAGGCCCGCCTTGTGGGCAGCGCTGAGCTCCGCCGCACGCTTCTCCATTTCGGCGGCGGCCTGGGCAGCAAGGGCTTCCCGGGAGGCAAGCTTCGCCTGCCTGGCCCGGTAAAGGGCCAGGAGTTGGTGGAGAAGCTTTTCCTCCTCGGGCCCATCTCCTTCGCCGGGCGCCTCGACGACTGTCAGACCCGCGGAGGCGAGGACTTCTCCGTCAAACGCCTCGCCCTCCGCGGGAGCTCTTGATGAAGACCCCCAAGGCACTTGGATAAAGACGCCATTGGGGGCACGAAGATAGTACGCCTGCTTCTCGCCGGTGGAGGGGCCGGCGGCCGGCGTAGCATCCGGTGCTCCCGCCACCTCCGGGTCGGCGGTGCGGTCGCCGTCCCCCTCCCCGGTCGCGGCGTCAGCGGCCGGAGTGGCCTCCTGCGCGGCCGGCTCGGTGGCCTCGGCCATCTCCACGACGACGGGAACGTCATCGCCGCCGCCCTGCGCGCCCTCCTCATCCTCGATATTGATGACCTCGGTCTCCATCGGCGCGGGAGGAGGAGGAGGAAGATCTAGAAGAAGAAAAAGAAGTTCAAAATCAAGCAAAGATCCAAAAAGAAGCAAAGTCAAGAAAACCAAGTACAGAACGTACCTTGGCGGACGTCCTCTGCGGCGGGCTCCCTTGCCGGGGAGCTCGGCCTTGGCGGAGTGGCCGTCCTCGCCGGGCTGCTCGCCCTTGGCGGGGTACTCTGCTTTGGCGGAGTACCCGCCCTTGGCGGAGCGCTCTCCCTTGCCGGAGAGTTTTGCCTTGCCGGGGACGGCGGAGCCTGCGGCTCCTCGGTGACGGTCTCCGGGCGCTCTTCCCGCTGCGGCTCCACCTCTGCACAAGAGAAGATAGAAGAACCAAGACATTCAAAAAAAAAAAAAAGGGGAAAGAGAGATCAAAGCCCTAAGCGCGCCCCGACGAGCGAAAACAGTAAACCTCTAACTTACGCTGGGGGCTGCGCTGGGGGCTACTCCCCGGAGCGGCACTCGGGTCCGGCAAGCTCGGCTCCGGTGCGATCCCTGCTTCCGCGACGGATGGGTCTTCTACGACCTCAACTGTGGGCACCCTGACCCTCTTCGCGCGCTGCTCCAAGGTCCTGCAATCACAAGCAACAAGCAAAGTCAAGCGTCGGCAACAATCGAGGTATAAAAATCAAGAAGGAGTAAGGTCTCGGGTCCTTACTCTTGGTCCTCCTCGTCGTCCTCGCTCAGCGCGGAGAAGTCAAACTCCACGGTGGGCGCGTCGGCGCGAGGAGCGGAGGATGAAGATTCCCTCGCGCGTTTCGGAGCCACCGGGGCTGGGGGCTGCGTAGGCCCAGCCCCTGTGGTGGCCGGCGCCCGAGAAGTGGGCGGAGCAGCTGCTCCGCTCCGAGAAGATCCTTGTCGGCTCGGTGCCGGCCTGCGGGACGCCTCTGTCGTGGTCCGCGCCCGCGGGGCCTCTGCCGTGGCCGGCACGCCGGTCGCCCTTGGCACGTCTTGGCTCGGCCGGGGAGCTGCCCGGCGAGCTGGCTGTTGCCGGGGCGCTCGCGCCTGCTCCCCCGTCGCCGCCTTGCGGAGACGCTTCAATGGGGACTGCCTCGGGCTCGCCGGGGGCGGGGAGCTTTCCGACGAGGAGAGGTCGTCGGCGTAGAGCTCGGTGGATCCGCCGGTGTCTTCCTCCTCCCCCTCCTCTCCCTCGGCCAGTTCGCTGGCCCCAGCGCCTTGCACTGCGGGCCCCTTCCCCTTGGTGGCCCCGCTTCGTCCGGCGCCTCCCCTCCTCGCGGCACCCCTGCTTCCTCCGGCTGTGCCCTCCATTGCCGCGGCCTCCGTCGCGATCCCATTGATCCCGGAGTGCCTCAGCGAGGGGACCCCGGCGAGCGCGTCGGGAGGAAGCTCTAGCAGCTTGCGAATCTCCTCCTTATCCGCCTGGCTGGAGGCATCCGCGGCTTCCGCCTCCGCGGGTGTGTATCCAAAGTTTCCCGCCGCCGCGGCTGCGGCGACTTCTTCAGCGCGTGAAGCCATGTAAGCAATCTCTTGGTCGGTGGTGGCCCGCGTGTGCAGCTTGAGATCGTCCGTCTTCTCCAACACCTCCGCAAGGTTGTCGTAGAACTCGAGGACGTCGATAGGCTTGGGCGCAATCCACGTGCGCTCCAATCC
Organism: Secale cereale; assembly: GCA_902687465.1. Lineage (NCBI taxonomy): Eukaryota > Viridiplantae > Streptophyta > Magnoliopsida > Poales > Poaceae > Secale > Secale cereale. The sequence goes on along the minus strand of LR738714.1, from coordinate 732,452,097 downwards.
ATGAGAGTCGCACGCGGGCATCATAGCGACAAGGCGATCCCGGGCGCTGCTGGCGCAGAGCGGCACCACTCCCCGGGGAGCGCGGAAGTACTCGGGGTGTGCCGGGTCGAACTTGAAAAGTTCCCTGACCATACCCCGCAGCTCGAGTGTTGTGAAGTTAAAATTGAGGCCGGGGCGCAGCCTCATGATGTCTGCCGGGCCGCCGTATTGCCACGCCGGCCTTTTCCGGTCTTGGAGGGGGGCGATCCGGCGACGAAGAAAGTCCGCGCCCACTTCAGCGACAGACAGCGGCGCCATCCGAAGACGAAGGATTCTGACGAGAGCGATATCCAGCTTGGCATCGTCGGAATCATAATTACTCCAATCCCTGCCGCGCACGATGGGCGATGTGCGCGGCGCGGTGAAGTGTTGCGGCCGCTCCTCGACGACCCAGCACCACTCCGCGCGCCACTCTTCCCACTTGCCGCGGAGCTCCCCCGGCAAGTAGGATAATTTCTTATTCAGCCTAAACACCCAAGAGATTCCTCCGGAGAGGGGGGCGTCGGCCTCTACTCTGGGGATGAAAAAGTGCCTAAAGAGAGCTACGTTGGGCTGGATTCCTACGAAGTTTTCGCACATGTGTGCGAAAACGGACATGGTGAGGATGGCGTTGGGAGTGAAGTCGAGGAGGTGGAGGCCATAAGGATTCATGATATCGCAGAAAAAGTTTGAGAAGGGAGGGCACAGACCGCAGTGGAAGAAGGCTGCGAAAAAGTAATACCCGCCGGGGTAGTGGTCCTTGGCGACGGCCGGGTAGACGCGCGTGCGGGGGTGCGCTGGGGTCTCCTTGGCCCAGAACAAATAATATTTGTTCCAAAGTTCCCGCACGCCGAGCTTCGGCGCGAAGACAATGTGCTCCTTCCGGTACGCGGCGAGCTTCGCCGCCTGATCTGACTTCTCCCGCTTGGACTTCTCCGACTTCGCCTTGTCGGTCTTTGGGGCCATGGCGGATGCGGTGGAAGGAAGGGGACGAAGAGCTTGGTGGTGGCGGAGGAGTAGAGGCGAAGCGCAGAGGAATCTGAGGAAGAAGACGATGGCAATGAGTGCGCAGGGAGGGGAACCGCGCCGCTCTCTCTGCTTTTATGGGAGAGTGGGGGGGGCGTTTCGCCCTTCCCATTAAAGAAATCGTGGGCACGTCCCATCCCACGGCGCCGCAATCGACGCGTGCCGTTGCCGTGGGGTGCGGCGGATATGGAAGTGGATTCGGCGCGCCGCGGGCCGCGGGTACCCGTGCACTGTTTTGGGCCTGGCCCAACAGCGCTCGGCACCGTGTGTGGCCCAGGCCCGGGGGCTCCTGTCGGTGTACTAAGGTAGGGGTACCCTAGTACCCCAACTTGTGCACGGGCAGCGGCAGCTCCCCGCGGCAGGGTTCACCACGCGCTTGCCGGAGACCTTCCTGACCCTTATCTAGCCATTCAAAAACAAAGTATACAAGACAGAAGACCAAGACCCCGGCAAGAGGAGCTTGCCGGGAAGGCCGTCCCAGGCTCGAGATTGCTTAACTAGCACGAGGCCCTGGCAAGAGGAGCTTGTCAGGACGAATAGAAGATTTTATCTTAGAAGACCCGGCAAGGGCTCGGGGAGCGGCAAGCTTCCGGGCCCGGCAAGGTCGAGATCCCCGGCAAGGTGCTTGCCGGGGGAGGTGCGCTGTGTGCCCGCGCTCCAGCTCATCGGCCCACGCGTCGCCCTGGGGCCGCTCCAGGGACGCGTGGCGGATGGCTGTGCAGCCTGGGGGACACGGTGGCACTCCACGGCAGAGGATCCATCGCCGTGGCAGACGGAGACGCAACGGCGGGAGCTTTTGGGGTCGACGGCGACAGGCATTAAATGCCCTTGTCCCCCACTGTTAAAGTAGGTATAGACCACTGTTCTGTACTGTAGCTCCACTGTTCCCGCACTGTTACAACTACCACCTCTTTTACATTTTTACCCCTTTCTCCTACGTTGACACCTGTCGGTGACCCCTTGCACTATAAAAGGAGGCCCATGCACAACGTGGAGGGGGTTCGGTTCGAAACCTAGATTACTCTCACGCACGGTGTAGCTGCTTCTTCAAGCTCCCGAGCGCTCAACTCAATACACAACCAAGCAGGAGTAGGGTTTTACGCATCCGTGCGGCCCGAACCTGGGTAAAAACTGCCCGCGCGTCTGCCTCGATCTGCTCTTCGTGCTCCCTCCGCCCTCGTACCGCACAGACAAGGGGCTCCGGTCCCATAGGTGTTCGTGGCGGACAGTTTCCCCCGACACCTGCAGCCGGTTTTCTCTCCGTTCTGCTAAGACAAGTATGCCGTTGTCCTAGCCATCTCTTCCTCTAACGGGGCGCAGTCAATTAGTACTCCTTATCTGCCGCATTGGTACGGGGGAGAGCACGGATGCATGGAGGGACAACAGGATCCCCCGAGATGGCTTGCTCCGGCCGGTGACATGTCTTGTGGACGATGCGCCGTGCTTGGTTAGTGACTATATCGACCAGAGTGCATGGACGTGGGACATGCCAAAGCTCAAAGCATATTTTACACCAATGGATGTCGATGTGATCCAAAACATTCCTAAAATATGTTGTCCTCAGCTATAGCTAAAACCAAAACCTGTTCCTCTAGCTCAGCTCCGTTCTTTTTCTCGTGCAAACGGCTTTCGAGTATATAAAGGACTAGTGGAAAGGCCAAATGAGTCACTTTTACCCCTATCCGGCACTCAACTGATTGAAAAACAGAGTAGTCTAGTCAGGTTATGAGACAGATTAGAAAGTGTTTTATTAGTCTCATCGAGTAAGAGGCAAGGCAAGGCAACGGCTAAGGCAGAGCTCAAGGATTTAGGACACTGGGTTGACCATCCAGGAGAAGGCGACACAGAGGGTATCACAAAAGAATCTGGAAGGTAATCCCTCTTGCTCCAAAAATGCTTTTGCTATCCTAAATGTTGTCCCTAATATATATTATTATGAGATTGCTTCCAAAAAGTAATATTAAACTAAAAGGATCCAATGAAGAACCGGGGAATAGCTTATATCCAGTCCTTCTCTATGACTTGCCGAATAGACTTATTCGCAGCCATACACTATCTTATTTACAAGAGTCCCCTGTCTCGTGAACGATCGAACTTGGTAAACTTTGAAATAATCATTTAGATAGCATTAGCCGCTTTCTTCCTTTTCTCTGCCAGTCTTTCAAGTTCTCACCCTCGCAGAAAAGAAGGGAAAATCTTCTTACTAGCTAGCTTTTATATCTCGGGAATAGGGAGTTAAGGAGTGTAACTAGAACCTATTTGTCACAAAGTTCAATAATCTCTAGAGGAGGTAAATCAATGGATACGGGTACGCCTGCTTGAAGCAGCCCCTACACTTCTATGGGTTGTTCCAGCCTCTGCTAGTGGGTGGTTTTTCATTTCTACAACAGGTGCTTGGTTAAAAAAAAAGCTTATGAGTCGAGTTCGTCCTCAGCTACGGATTGGGGGCAGCATTCTCAGATTACTTGACTTGCTGCTAGCTTAGAGGAGAGAAAAAAATCCCGCTTTCATTTACCTTTAAGTCCGGGATAGGTGGCCCCACCCGGTGGACCCCCGGGACCCTTTCGGTGGTTCCGGTACAATACCGGTGACCCCCGAAACTCTCCCGGTGGCCAAAACTGGACTTCCTATATATAATTCTTTACCTCCAGACCATTCCGGAACTCCTTGTGACATCCGGGATCTTATCCGGGACTCCGAACAACATTCGGGCTACCGCATGCATATATCTCTACAACCCTAGCATCACCGAACCTTAAGTGTGTAGACCCTACGGGTTCGGGAGACACGTAGACATGACCGAGACGACTCTCCGGTCAATAACCAACAGCGGGATCTGGATACCCATGTTGGTTCCTACATGCTCCTCGATGATCTCATCGGATGAACCACGATGTCAAGGATTCGATCAATCCCGTATACAATTCCCTTTGTCTATCGGTATAGTACTTGCCCGAGATTCGATCGTCAGTATACCGATACCTTCTTCAATCTCATCATGGCAAGTCTCTTTACTCGTTCCGTAATACATCATTCCATGACCAACGCCTTAGTCACATTGAGCTCATTATGATGATGTCTTACCGAGTGGGCCCAGAGATACCTCTCTGTCATACGGAGTGACAAATCCCAGTCTCGGTTCGTGCCAACCCAACATATACTTTCGGAGATACCCGTTGTGTACCGTTGTAGCCACCCGGTTACGTTGTGACGTTTGGCACACCCAAAGTATTCCTACGGTATCCGGGAGTTGCACAACCTCATGGTCTAAGGAAAGTTTACTTGACATTGGAAAAGCTTTAGCATTACGAACTACACGATCTTGTGCTAGGCTTAGGATTGGGTCTTGTCCATCACATCATTCTCCTAATGATGTGATCTCGTTATCAATGACATCCAATGTCCATTGTCAGGAAACCGTAACCATTTGTTGATCAACGAGCTAGTAACTAGAGGTTTACCAGGGACACGTTGTGGTCTATGTATTCATACATGTATCACTATTTCCGGATAATACAATTCAAGCATGAATAACAGACAATTATCATGAACAAGCAAATATAATAATAACCATTTTATTATTGCCTCTAGGGCATGTTTCCAACAGGCACAACCACGAAAGAACAGTGTCGCCCCCTATAGACCCGCACCACTGACGCCCCGGCCAAGCCCATCACCGCGGCTTTCACCACCTGACAAGCTTCACCAAGGCGCCCCACCACGCCGGACCACCACCAGTGCCGAGCCACCGGAGGTAGCCGGCCCACGCCGCCTCAGCCCTCGCCGCCAACGGAGCAAGGACCAAAGATCTCGCGCCAGAACAGATCTGACAGCTCCTCCGGCACCGCCCCGAGCACGCCCGCCACCACCACAGCCACATCGCCGCCCCTCACCAGCCGTCGCTCACGCGGAGCCGAACGCATGTGGCCCACGCTGCCCGCCGCCCCTGCCGCGCGACAACATGCCGGCACCAGATCTGGCCGGATCGGGCCGTTGTCATCCCGCACGCCACCACCCGGAGCAGGGGAATGTGCAGCCGCCGCGCCGAGCCACTGCACCAGGACGCCGCCGCACCACCGCTAAAGGAGCACGCCGCCGCGCCGCCAGGCCCTGAGGCAGCCCAGCTCCTCCACACGCGAGGTCATCCCGCGCTGACCCCGAGCTGCGTGAGGAGAGGAAGCAAACCCGCCGCCACCCACGCCAGCCGGGCTTTGCCCGGCGGCGGCGGGGGGAGGAAGGCCGAGGGGGAACGAGGAAGCGGCGGCGCCAGGCTTTCCCTCGGTCGCTCGCGGGAGCGACCCGGGGGACGGGCCACTCGTCTCATCCGCCGAGGGTTCTGCGAAGAAAGGTGCCCAAACTAAGTGAACTAGGACAAGGGGGTGAGAAGAAGGAGAAGGAGGGTAGCCAGGTGAGGTTGATAAAGATGAAGGTGAGGGGAAAGAAGAGGGTGACAAGGCAAGAGGAAGTAAGGAAAGAAGAGAGTGACAAGCCAAGAAGAGGGCGACACGCTGAGGTGATACTGCTACGGCAGCCGCCGTGTTGAGAAGGACAAGAACGAAGCAAACAGGCATGGTGCGCGTGTGACGTGCTGCGATGGGAAGAAGAAAGAAAGAATATTTTCCTGTTTGCGTTGATGTCAATCCAATGGCTAGGAAAGCCCTGATCGTACGATGGGGGAGGCTACTGCTTTTCTGGGTAGCTACGGCTGACTGGTGCCTAGCACGACATGCTGCAAAAAACGTGCGCTACATGTGTTGAATAGTTATATACTAAGAGTATTATTACACCACCAACCTCTAATTATGTGCACAGTGCCTTTCTTACATATGTATATGTCCGCACCATCCTTCACTCAAGTGACTGAGTTTCTCTTACGATATACTCCCTCCGCCCAAAATAAATGTCTCAACTTTGTACTAGCTTTAGTACAAAGTTGTACTAAGCTTGAGATACTTATTTTAGGACGGAGTGATATAACAATTTGTCTCTGATGGAATAGCTCCATTCCACTCCACTTCAGTACAACTTACTTGATTGTCATATACTCAGAACTGAGGGAGGGCATTGGCAGCACTAACCTACTGCATGCATCAAATAGATGGTAGTAATATAGACAGATCAGATAGAGCAACGAGCAAGACGCTAAAATACATGGAAATAGGAGACATCAGAAGCATTTTTAGAACTGCTGTGCTGGCTGGTCTAGGACCAAACAGATCAAGTTGATAAGCGCGAGATGTAGAAGCTTCCTTTTTGTTGAGAGGTCATTTGTTAGTGGTCACCTGGCCAGCTTTTTGGGTACCAACACCTTGGTTTTGTCCTTCATGTTCTTTCTCTTGAGAGAGGCTAAACTAGTGCTGCCACTAGCGATCTGATAGGAACTGTTCTGCCACCAGCTCTACTGCTCTAGCCGGATGGTGTACTGCTGGACGACCCCCAGCCTACCCAATGACACCTTGGTCTAAGAGCATCTCCAGCCATTGCGTCCTCAAGACGCGTGAAAACCGCCGCTTGGTGGGGAGCCGGCGCTATTTTAGGCTTGGGTGTTAGTGCGTTCCCAGCCGCCGCCCCCCAGGTCGGCCCCAGGCACCGATATCGGCCCAGTATCGACGCTTTCAGCCCATTTTCGACGCTGGATTGGCCCAATTTCCGGCGCAAAACGGCTCACGCTCGACATGTTTCGGCGCTCATTCAAATAAAATCATCACAAAAATCATCACAGAAGGAATTAGAATCATCACAAAAAATCAAATAGTTCACCACATAGTTCAACAAATTATATAGTTCAAGCAAATAATAAAAACACTCATATTTGATTGCGCGTCGAGCTAGGCGTTGCCCTTGAGCCTCCATAGGTGCTCGACTAGATCATGCTGCAGCTGATGATGCACCTGTGCGTCTCGGATCTCCTGGCGCATGTTGAGGAAGGCCGTCCATGTTGCAGGGAGCTGGTGGTCCACTTGGGCAAGAGGACCCTGCCTGTAATATGGTTCAGTGTCAAACACTGGCTCTTCCTGCTCGCTCTCAATGATCATATTGTGAAAAATGACACAACAAGTCATGATCTCCCACATTTGATCTTTTGACCAAGTCTTAGTGGAGTACCGGACAACAGCAAATCGAGATTGGAGCACGCCAAATGCTCGCTCGACATCCTTCCTGCAAGCCTCCTGAACCTTCGAAAAGTGGGAGTTCTTGCCTCCTGGCACAGGGCTTGAGATAGTCTTCACAAATGTTGACCATCTCGGATAGATGCCATCTGCTAGGAAGTACCCCTTGTTGTATTGGTGCCCATTGATCTCGAAGTTCACCGGAGGAGAATGGCCCTCAACGAGCTTGGCAAAAACAGGAGAGCACTGCAGCACGTTGATGTCATTGTCAGTTCCTGGCATACCAAAGAAAGCATGCCAAATCCAGAGGTCCTGTGTGGCCACTGCCTCAAGTATCACACTGCAAGCTCCTTTGGCACCTTTGTACATCCCCTGCCAAGCAAACAGGCAGTTCTTCCATGCCCAATGCATGCAGTTGATGCTTCCAAGCATACCAGGAAATCCTCTTGCTTCATTCTGTGCCAGAATCCGAGCAGTGTCTTCAGCATTGGGTGATCGCAAGTACCTCGGTCCAAACACTGCCACCACAACCCTGCAGAACTTGTAGGTGTACTCAATGATCGTGGACTCGGCCATGCGCCCATAGTCGTCGAGTGAATCACCTGGAGCCCCGTATGCAAGCATTCTCTTAGCTGTCGTGCACTTCTGGATTGAGGTGAATCCAAGTGTGCCGGTGCAATCCTTCTTGCATCTGAAGTAGTTGTCGTACTCCCTGAGTTCATTGACTATCCTGAGGAAAAGCTTTCGGCCCATCCGATAACGGCGCCGGAAAACTTTGCCGCCGTGCAGTGGAGCGTCGACGAAGTAGTCGGAGTAGAGCATGCAATAGCCTTCGAGTCGATGCCTGTTCTTTGCTTTCCGTCGCCCCGGCGACGAGCCGCCTCGCCTCGGCTTTGCATCGCCGGCAAGCAAGCCGGCCAGGGCGGCGAGGGCCATGAGGTGTTCTTCGTCCTCGGCGGCGGCGGCGGCTTCCTCCTCGAGCAACGCCGCGAGCACCTCCTCGTCGTCGGAGTCCATCGCGGCCGGGGCAGGCAAAGCACCGAACACGTAGCGGGCGTCGTGCGCAGACTCGTCGGCGGGCGCCGGAGCGGCGAGGGGAACTCGGGGAAAGTGGGGGGAGAGGGCGTCGGGGGGATCTTTCTTTGTTTCACGACGAAGAATGGCAAGATAGCGGCGGCGGAGGCGGAAAGGTGGCTGGCGACGCCGGGATCGGCAAGATGGCGGGGAAGGAGAGGGGAAAACGGGGCGAATCAGTGTGACTTTTTGCCTGACAGTGAGGACCCGCGCGATTTTCCCTTCCGCCGGTGCCCCCAAGCGC
>LR738714.1:732417617-732438337 GCA_902687465.1 Secale cereale | reverse complement strand
GAGCATGTACGTGACCCCGTCATGCGTCCACTTGACCACATTCGGCATGAACTCCAGACTGACCACTCTGACCAGTAACCTTGCAGCTCCGTGTGCACGAGTGAAAGGCATGTCCACCTGTTCCGTCTTACCCATGAGAGATCCCAAGCTCCAAGATACCAAGAAGTGAGTAATCGGTTTGCGTGGTGCACCATAGAATGGTACCCCGACCTTCTCTAAAGGTGTACCCTTGGGCTCCTTCTGCTTCAACTCATCGAAACCTAATATAATGTTCGTACTCGGCGCTCTGCACACGCCCCACTTAAGAAAATGTACCTGATCCTCCTTAGTGGCAAAATCAACTTTGTATGTCTGGTTCTCCAACTTGACAAGGTCCACTGATGATTGCCTAGAACCAAGTCCCGCAACTGCCGCACAATCTGTGCCTCTGTCATAATCCCATTAGTAACTTTGACAACTGCGGGAAAGGAACTCTCCATCACATGCGTCATAGGTGTCACACCCGGCGACTCAAAAAACATTAGCTCCTGGCAGCAAACTCCATAAATATTGACCACCGGCTTGGGGCCTGAAAGGAGCAGGCACTCACTGGACACATGCTGCGATCTACAACAATAATCGCATAGCTTTGTGGTACACTCTGCCACAAAATGTCCTGGCTCGCCGCATCTGTAACACGGTAGTTTCTTCTTCTTAAGTGCCCACTTGGATAATTTTTCACCATCACGTTTGTCTGATCCCTTTTGTTCACCTTCGGACATGTCAAAACCCTTATCAAACACCGAGTCCTGCGGCTCGGACGCCGCGTGCTTTGCCATGGGCACCTTCACAACCGCCAAAGCAGTGATCGCCTCCATGGCAGCCTCCGGAAGCGCTGGCTTAGAAGCCGCCTCCACAGCCTTTGGTGTCGCTGTCATCTGCACCTCTGTAGCCTGGGCCGGTGGTGGCGGGGGCCTCGGCGGGGTCGGCCGTCTGCCACCTCCCCGCCCTCCCCGGTTATGGCGAAAATTTCAACGTTGCTGATAATTTGGAGCCGTTGGTCCCTCCACAAAGCCTCCCGGAGGACCATAGAATTCGCGCCCACCACCGCCGTCATTCTGCCACACATATCCGCGAGCCCCTCCCATCGAAGAGGAGGCGATCCTGGCCCAACAAGGTTTTCGAACGAGCCTGTCTAGCCGCCCGGATCTCGCTGAGATCCAGCGCCGATGGCGACGCCGCCACCGGCCGAATCTTCTTCCAGCGACCTTTAACGCCCTTCCAAGAACCCATGAAGTCACCAAGCGTAAGAGATGGAGGACATACCTTGGGTAATAGTCCGTTCCAAGGACGAATCGCCGTCGGAGCCGTCCAGCGATGCACCACTCGCCGGAGAACCTCTACTGCATCCGTTTTGCCCAGCCCATCCCAAGCACGATGGCTCATCGAAACGATCCCGTCGATGACACCGGCCATCTCCTCCTCCGAGTAGCCAACCCGCAACGATTCGCAAACGTAGTCACTTGGTGTTGGGGAGTACGCCGCCGCCCCGGATCCCCCGACGTCCCGAGCCTCCTCCTCGTCGGAGTTCGAGCCAGCGAGGGCCTAGAAACGATTGCCGCCGTGATGAGAGGATGTCGACGGCCCGTGCGCCGTCCCGTGGTGACCAGTGGCGGAGCCAGCGCCCGGCCTGCCTGGGCACTTGCCCGGGCTCGCTAGCTAGGCACCAGCTACGATGGCCCCATTAAAGCGGAAAAAATCGTCACCGCATCATGATTTACCCGGGCAGCTGGGCCGGTTATCGCTGGTTAATTAGCTAATTGGCTTCTTTAAAGTTCGGTGAGACAAGCCTTCCCTGGCGTTGGATTACTAATTAAGTCAAATGAGAACTAGGCCTACTGGCTACGGGGCTACTGGCCTAGCAAGCAGTCTATTTGGTTGTTGCCTCCCAGATGAGAAGAACCACACGATCGCTCGATCGCTCCATCTCCCCACGATGTAGCTTTTTTTTTTTGAGAAAACACCATGATGTAGCTGCTCAGCTGTTCCAGACGGCGGCACCCTAGGTCGATCAGAGACAGACGGGCGTGCGGCGGCGAGTGAAGGCAACAACCGAAGCAAGTTTAAACATAAGTGTCTAATTTGAGAACTGAAATCAATTGTTCAGGTCATTTTTTTTTTCTTGCTACCGGTTTTCCCGGTAGGGGTTGCAAGAACCGGTTTTCGAAAAAATTCAGAGTTTTTACCTAAAAGTATTTAAATGGATTTTCAGTCGTCCCTAACCCATTGCGGCCATATTTCTTAAAACGCTAACAACGTTAAAATCAAAATCAAGCTGGCAAGATTGGTAGTCAATCCCATGACCTCGAAAGCACTTTCACCGAGCTAGGCGCTATGTTGTGTTACAATATGCATATGGATTCTATTTGACACTACCTGAACGTGTGTAGCAAACAAAAATTGTGGTCCGAGGAAATATCCGGTAACTAGTCGGTTTCCGAAAATTTCAACCAGTGAAAAAATGTTGGTTCAGATATACAACATATAAAACATCACTGAAATCATGTATCACAAATCTACATTAATAATAATGAAGTAAAATAATGAACATAATAGTCATACAAATGTAATTTCAAAGTGAACTACTCCATCTGTAGATAAATATAAGATATTTTAGATCTCTAATTTACATTGTTTACAGAGTAATATATATCCTCATGATCAAGATCCCATGCTCTAACATAAAAAAATTGAACCCTAATAAGTCGTTTAAACTTCAAATTAGTAAGCAATCTCACCTAATCACCAAGGAGTGAACAAGCAGCCGCCGGCCGATGATGTAAGTTAATCCTGGGATGGATCCGCTCCGGCTCTGTAGACCGCCGGCCACGCGCCCAACCAAGGTGAGCCTTCACTCGCCGCCGCACGCCCGTCTGTCTCCGATCGACCTAGGGTGCCGCCGTCTGGAACAGCTGAGCAGCTACATCATGGTGTTTTCTCAAAAAAAAAAAGCTACATCGTGGGGAGATGGAGCGATCGAGCGATCGTGTGGTTCTTCTCATCTGGGAGGCAACAACCGAATAGACTGCTTGCTAGGCCAGTAGCCCAGTAGCCAGTAGGCCTAGTTCTCATTTGACTTAGTAATCCAACGCCAGGGAAGGCTTGTCTCAACGAACTTTAAAGAAGCTCATTAGCTAATTAACCAGCGATAACCGGCCCAGCTGCCCGGGTAAATCACGATGCGGTGACGATTTTTTCCGCTTTAACGGGGCCATCGTAGCTAGTGCCTAGCTAGCGAGCCCGGGCAAGTGCCCAGGCACGCCGGGCGCTGGCTCCGCCACTGTGCATAACCACTACCCTCTAATTATGTGCACAGTGCCTTTCTTACATATGTATATGTACACACCATCCTTCACTCAAGTGAATAAGGTTCTCTTACGGTATATACCGATTTGTCTCCGATGGAATAGCTCCACTGTTCTACTCCACTTCAACTCGTTGGTTGTGTACTAACTTACTTGGTTGTTACATGATCAGAATTGAGGGAGGGCATTGGTAGCCCTAACCTAATGCATCCAATAGATCGTAGTAACATAAACACATCAGAGGGAGCGCTAGAGAAAAACGAGAAAGATGCAAGTGGAACCGTGGCTACCAAAACCACAGCCCTAGCACTACCCCCCTCTCTCTCTGCACCTCGCTCTCTCCCTGCTCTCAACCAACAGAAGAAGAAGAAGATCAGAGAGGACAGTGAACACTAGGTTTTTGCCGGCGCGCATGAACGCCTTTTCCTTTTCTCGAGCACGAACTCGACCGTGTCGACGAGCTACACAGAGAAGAGGGGGATTTATACCCGCGAGCACTGACATGACAGGCCTCGCCTACACGCACTCGCTCCCCCCACTCGCCACGCCCCGCGCGCTCCGGCTCGCGCCCGCGCATCGCGCATGTACACGATCGCCGCGGCCTCCTCGCGCGTCCGACGTGATCTCTTCCCCTGGACCCTCGCCAACCAACTCCCGTGGCCCTGCACACACACGCGCTGGCTCACGTACACACACACACACACCTACGCTCGACCACGCACGCACGCACTCGAGCCCTGCCACGGGTCAAACCCGACGAGGCCACTGCGCGCCTGCACGCACGCACCGCGCCCCGGGCTCGCCGCGGCTTATTACCCAACACTCTCCCCCTAAGCCGTGGCCTAGAGGAGGCCGTTGTCCTCGACGTCGGCGTCCGCCAGCAGCGCCTGCTCCGCCGCTTGCCCCTTCCACATCTGCGGGCAGTCCTGCTTGAAGTGGCCGCGCTCGCCGCACTTGTAGCAGCGGCCACGCCTGTTGCTGCCATCCCGCGTCGCCACGCTGCGCGCGTCGTCGTCGTCGTCCCTAGCTCCCCCTTGCCGTCGCTCCCGCGCCGGCCACTGCGCCGCAGTGTACAGGATCTGCCCGTCCGCCCGCGACGCCGCACTCGCTCGTCGAATGCGCGTAGACATCCGAGCGCCTCGTCGTACGTCAGCTCCTCGAGCACGCAGAACTGCTCGATGCCGGCGACAACGGGGAAAAGCCTGTCCGGCACCGTGTCCAGGAGCTTCTTCACCAGCTCCGTGTCGCCCAGCGTGTCGCCCAGGCCCGCGAACCGCGTCGCCATGCCCGCAAGCCTTCCGGCGTACGCGTCCAGGGACTCGCCGTCCTCCATCTTCAGCCGATCCAGCTCGCCGCGTAGCGTCGCCCTCCTCGCCGCGCGCACCCGCTCGGCGCAGACGAAGCGCACCTTCAGAGAGTCCCATACCTCTCTGGCCGTGGCTTTCGTCGCCACCGAGAGCAACACGTCCTCCGGCAACCCCGACAGAAGCAGTGCCCTCGCCGTCTTGCACCTCTTGCCGTTCACCGCCGCGTCGCTCGCCGGCTCCACCGCCTCCCATAGCGTGTGGGCATCAAGGATCGCCTGTGCCTTGATCGCCCACACGGTGTAGCCGTCCGACGCGAGCACCGGCATCCCCATGGACACCGATCCGCCCGCACTGCCTCCGTCGTGTGGAACCAGAGCCATCGACGCCGGCGAGCTCCCGAACCTGAAGCTCTGATACCAATTGTTGGAACCGTGGCTACCAAAACCACAGCCTTAGCACTACCTCTCTCTCTTCGCACCTCGCTCTCTCCCTGCTCTCAACCAACAGAAGAAAGAAGAAGAAGAAGATCAGAGAGGACAGTGGACACTAGGTTTTTGCCGGCGCACGAACGCCTTTTGTTTTTCTCGAGCACGAACTCGACCGTGTCGACGAGCTACATAGAGAAGAGGGGGATTTATACCCACGAGCACTGACATGCCAGGCCTCGCCTACACGCACTCGCTCCCCCCACTCGACACGCCCCACGCGCTCCGGCTCGCGCCTGCGCATCGCGCACGTACAGGATCGCCGCGGCCTCCTCGCGCGCCCGACGTGATCTCTTCCCCTGGACCCTCGCTAACCAACTCCCGTGGTCCCGCGCACACACACGCTGGCTCACGTACACACACACACCTACGCTTGACCACGCACGCACGCACCCGAGCCCTGCCACGGGCCGAACCCGACGCGGCCACTGCGCGCCTGCACGCACGCACGCACCCGAGCCCTGCCACGGGCCGAACCCGACGCGGCCACTGCGCGCCTGCACGCACGCACCGCGCCCCGGGCTCGCCGCGGCTTATTACCCAACAAAGAATACATGGAAATCGGAGACATCAAAAGCATTTGCAGAACTGCTTTTCAGGCTGATGGAGTTGATCCTGATAAGCGCGAGATTTAGAAGCTTGCTTTTTGTTGAGCGGTCATATTTTAGTGGTCACCTGGCCAGTTCTTTCGGCACCAACACCGTGGTTTTGTCCTTCATGTTCTTTCTCTTGAGAGATGCTAAACCAGTGCTGCCACTAGCGATCTGATATGAACTGTTCTACCACCAGCTCTAGTCGCTAGTCGGATGGTTTACTGGACGACGCCCAGCCTACCCAATGACACCATGGTCTAAAGTTGGCCAACACCAACGTGTTTTGAGGCGGATTCGTCTAGGCGACGCTTTAGCTAAGAGTGCCCAAGGACCATTTACAACCTTTTTTTTAGAAAAAAAAACAACTGTGTAATACTGCATTAGATTGACCCAATTCTGGCTGCGTCGTCGGCAAGTGTTTCGTGTTCTGCTCACCATTTTTGGCTGGTGTCGCCGATTTCCCTGCACGTTAAAGATTCTTACAAATTCAGTTGAAAGGTGCATGTTGGGTTGAACATGGAGAATAGCTAAAAGGCAAAGAGTACTAGACCACCAACCTGTAATTGTGTAGACAATGAGTTTCATATACATATACCATCCTTCACTTGAACCGACTGGACACTAAAGCAAACAGATAATACTACTGGATATGCGGTAAATGTGCACAGAAGAATTCATTATTTCGAAGTTCCTACAGATTACAGTGGACTCATCCCCAACTTTCTCTTTTCGCCCCTTGAAACCAAGGTAAGCCCCGGACTCTTAAAGGAACAAAGGTCTACATAAGCATGCAGCTACTACCAACAGTTTCAGAAGGAGCAATCATCATTTAGTTTATTCTTTCAGAAGTTGAGGTTGCCACTACTGCTCAGCTTGTAGTCTTCACTCTTCACTTGAGCATGTACTAGATGGCCGTAGCCCCTGCAAAAGAAGCCAATTGGAAAATCTAGTGAGCTCAAAATTGAAACACGAAACCTATAGCTATACATACATGTCACACACACACACACACACACAAATAAAATGCATCACTACCTCTTGGTTTAGATGATCTGATAGTGCCGGACAGATTGTTTTCCACAACATTTCTGTGCAGGGATAAAAAATGTCACGTCAACGGGTAGTCACTCGGGAACGAAGGAAGAAAATAAATGCAATATGTGGAGTGAAACGAACTGTATGTACTACTAACAACTTAGTCAAGTCCCCAGTAAGAACAATATCAGGACCTCGAGTGGCAGCCTTCCGGTCAGCATATCTATACTTATACTAATTACAGACTCCCAAGAAATTCCCACGTTAATTAGAAAATTAGAGCCGTTCATCTGGTGGGACCGAGTTATTACGGTGTAGATTAACTCATGTAATTTTCACATTAACCAAAAAATACGAGCAGTTTATTATGGTGTGGATTGACACATATGATTCTCTCTTCCAATTTTCCTTCCTTGCACGTCTATGATTTATTAAGGCTCACCGAACTTTTCTCCAAAAGCAGTTTAAAAAGAAAGCTCATCGGATAGATGCCACAAGAGATAATAAAGAAGCTCTCCTCACGTAGATGCCAAAGAGATTGGATCCTAATTTTATTCCTTCTTCTACTCCACCGTACCTACCTCCCTATTTTATCTCTCTCTATTTCTCTTCTGCAATGTAAACTATCCAAACATCCCTTCCCCTTCTCCATTCTCTGTCCACGTGAGATGCTGCCCACCAGGCTACCCTTCAGATCTTCGGTTGTTGGTGACGACCATATAATCCATCTACCCAAGGTTCATGGCGGTGGCCATGTAGATATTGCAGATGGCGGAATACTGCAGGGTCCGTCCATCGGAGCTGCTCACCCAATTTGCTGCCGACGTTCATGTGTGCAGTCATGTCAATGTTGTAGACAGAGTATGTACGTGCACGCTCAAGCCCCACCTGCAGCCACACACGGACACACCCTTGGTTCCAAACGGTTTTTCTTCTTATTATTATTGCTTCATATGTTGAATTTCGGAGTTGCATCTACACATCTCTGATTCCCCATCATGTATCAAAATGATTGTGTACCCCAACTTCAGTTATGTGCAGCTCAAGAATCATCTGTTTCTCCAGTTTTGTCCATCTCAAGGAAAAAAATATCAAACTCAACAATGTTGAAAAAACTAACATATTCTGTAATTTACTTTGTTTTTATCAAGATCTAACATTACCGCTCTCTTATTTTGTACATAAGAAACACCACCAATATTTTCTTGAGTTTTTCTCTTTCACCTTCTCTTACGACTAGAGGCAGCTGCATCGGCTTGCAAAGCCATGCTGCCCTATGTCAAGGTTGCTAGATCATACATATAGCTAACTGGTTTGACTTTTATTTTTTCAAGCACAAGCATTCTGTCAAGGGAGAGAAACTAAACTATTAAAAGTGCATGCATCCAACGTCATTAGCTGCAGCCTTTACTAAATCATTCTGGGCAGGCAAATCTGATGCTTCAGTTAGCACCAACGTGGGTGAAAATAGATATATTGTAATTAGGTGGCTGTAGGCCCATGACGGATCATGAGGCTGCAGTAAGCCAGGGTGGAAACTTGATGATTCAGATGCATATATTACTTCAAGGAACTGGTGATTATAATAATATTTTTCTTTCCCAAGTTTTTGTTACTCTTTGAGATGCAATAATCAGTTTTTAAACAGCGTTAAGTTAGTGTTATGTTGTGAGGTGCATGCATGAACGTATACTGATTATTTTTTGTCTCCTCTTTTTTTTTTTTGCAGGAGTGCCAACAACATCCAGCACGATGATGTATGGTTCCTAGAATTAATGGATAGAAATAAATTAAAACAGTATCACGGTAACCTTCGGAGATCTTCAACTCACAGCAGTCAAATACTTCTCCCTTGAAACACGTCATCCTTCTGATCCATGGGCAGCTCTTGCTAGCCGCAGCGGCAAAGACGTACGTCTCCTTGGTATGCTTGGGTCTGCATGCGGCTGCGGTCGCATGTTTTGGGCATTATATGGATTGCGCACCTGAGCTTTTTAGTGCAAGAAGCCGATGTACACTATGTTTTGCAAAGAAAAACTTTGACATATAAGAAGAGGATGTGATATACTACATATAGTTTTGAACAAATATTGCAAAAACATGCATATATTCAGGGAGCTATAGTTGTGAACAGTTAGTGTGTCTGTAAATAGAAATAATTCTGAAATATAAATAACAATCCATATAGTTTAAAATTGCACTTATCTTGGGGCACATACATTCTAGGACCAAAGCATGCCTGTAGGAAAGTCTCAAGGGTTGTATCAAATTCCCCTACTTAAATCAACAACGAACAAAAATCATTTTTAGGAAGAGGAAAAATATTGAGAGCCATAAATCCTTTGCACTTAACCAAAAGGAAGTTCATCTTAGAGCTACAATACCGAGGAATTTATTAATCATTGTCTTTATGATATGCAACGCCCTAAACTATCTTTGTTAGTATGATTTTTCTTTTACATGGTGTGCATCCAAACTAGCAAAAGATAACGTAACTATGGAAATAGGCACAAAATTACAAAGCATACAACAACCAAATAACTACAGTGAGCCCAAAAATAAGGAAGTACTTACAATAGGCACAATATTACGAAGCGTACAACAACCCAATAACTACAATGAGACCAAAAATAAGGAAGTATTTATAAGTATTTTATAGACTAGCCTGTGCGAATGCACGGGTTGACGGCTAGTGCTCCTAAAGCTCCAAGCTGAGTAGCTTCGTTAGACGGCCCAACAACGCCGGTATACCTCCTGCAAGCTTGTTCCGATGGATCCTTCAGCAGATAGACACCAACGTATTGTTTTCAGCAGCAGTTGGAGACGATGGGCGTTTTAGCATTTTGTCATATGAAAAAAATGGCTTTTTCAGCAAGACTTATCATACAGAAAACACAGTGTCTCGATGTTCCCGAGTGAGGCTGGTATCGTGCTGGTGAGATGGTTGCTGTAAAGATCAGGCTTACAAGTCTTCTCAGGTTTCCCAGGGTCGCCAGTACTGGTCCACTCATTTTGTTCTCATGCAGGTCCCTACTAAGATGACAAGGTAATGCTGTAGGAACTGTGATTCACAGGTCTGCACGGAGCAAGTTGCAGTACAACTTACAGGTACCGAAGGTTCTTCAGTTGGCCCAGTTCAGGAATCAGGGGGACTGAAATGCCAGCATTCCCCAAATCCCTGCACATGGTGAAAAGAACTATGATGAAATCAGTCTGGACTGCAGAACAAGGAGAAAAAAATCAGTCTGGACCTGCAGAACAAGAAGCCTAGCAGGTTCACGCAAAGGTTCTTCGTCACGTGCATCACGTCGATTGAAGAGCGGACCTCTCGGTCTTTCCAGTAGGGTAGGTCCCAAAATATAGATTTTTTCTTTCACATGGGTGCGTGTCCCTCAGCGTCATTCGGAACAGCTAGTGCACCGGGGCCCTTTCCAAAGATTACATGTAAATCATTGACCATAGCAAGTACGTGATCACCGGTACGCATGGCGGGCTTCTTCCGGTGATCTGCCTCACATTTGAAATGCTTGCCTTTCTTTCGACATTGATGGTTGGTCGGAAGAAATCGACGATGGCCCAGGTACACATTCTTCCTGCATTTGTCCAGGTATATACTTTCAGTGTCATCTAAATAGTGTGTGCATCCGTGGTATTCTTTGTTTGTCTGTCCTGAAAGGTTACTGAGAGCGGGTCAATCGTTGATGGTCACGAACAACAATGCCTTTAGGTTAAATTCCTCCTGTCTGTGCTCATCCCACGCACGTACACCGTTTCCATTCCACAGCTGTAAAAGTTCTTCAACTAATGGCCTTAGGTACACATCAATGTCGTTGTCGGGTTGCTTAGGGCCTTGGATGAGAACTGGCATCATAATGAACTTCCGCTTCATGCACATCCAAGGAGGAAGGTTATACATACATAGAGTCACAGTCCAGGTGCTGTGATTGCTACTCTGCTCCCCGAAAGGATTAATGCCATCCGCGCTTAAAGCAAACCATACGTTCCTTGGGTCCTTTGCAAACTCCTCCCAGTACTTTCTCTCGATTTTTCTCCACTGCGACCCGTCAGTGGGTGCTCTCAACTTCCCGTCTTTCTTACGGTCCTCACTGTGCCATCGCATCAACTTCGCATGCTCTCCGTTCCTGAACAGACGTTTCAACCGTGGTATTATAGGAGCATACCACATCACCTTCGCAGGAACCCTCTTCCTGACGGGCTCGCCGTCAACATCACCAGGGTCATCTCGTCTCATCTTATACCGCAATGCACCGCATACCGGGCATGTGTTTAGATCCTTGTATGCACCGCGGTAGAGGATGCAGTCATTAGGGCATGCATGTATCTTTTGCACCTCCAAAATTAGAGGGCATATGACCTT
The DNA here is from genome assembly GCA_902687465.1 of Secale cereale. Classification (NCBI taxonomy): domain Eukaryota; kingdom Viridiplantae; phylum Streptophyta; class Magnoliopsida; order Poales; family Poaceae; genus Secale; species Secale cereale. Next base: position 732,427,195 of record LR738714.1, on the reverse strand, counting down.
CTTTGCTGCGTATGTACTGTCGGGCAATTCGTTATCCTTCGGAAGCTTCTTCGTCAATATTTTCAGTAGCTTCTCATATCCTTTGTCAGCCACAGCATTCTCTGCCTTCCACTGCAGCAATTCCAGTACGGTACCGAGCTTTGTGTTGCCATCTTCGCAATTGGGGTACAACCCTTTTTTGTGATCCTCTAACATGCGATCGAACTTCAGCTTCTCCTTTTGACTTTCGCATTGCGTCCTTGCATCGACAATGACCCGGCGGAGATCATCATCTGGTTCCTCTTGATCTTCAGTAGCTTCACCCGTTGCAGCATCATTGGGCACATCGTCTGGTTCCTCTTGATCTTCACCAGCTCCCCCCATTGCAGCATCACCGTATTCAGGGGGCACATAGTTGTCATCGTACTCTTCTTCTTCGCCGTCTTCCATCATAACCCCTATTTCTCCGTGCCTTGTCCAAACATTATAGTGTGGCATGAAACCCTTGTAAAGCAGGTGGGAGTGAAGGATTGTCCGGTTAGAGTAAGACATCGTATTGCCACATTTAGTGCATGGACAACACATAAAACCATTCTGCTTGTTTGCCTCAGTCGCATTCAGAAACTCATGCACAACCTTAATGTACTCGGAGGTGTGTCTGTCACCGTACATCCATTGCCGGTTCATCTGCGTGCATTATATATAATTAAGTGTGTCAAAAACCATTACAGAACATCATAAATAGATAATTAAGTGACCAAATTAATAGAAGTTCATCATCACATTAAAACCAAAGTACATACATAGTTCTCATCTAACAACATATAGCTCTCCAGAGCATCTTATTAATTTTCACCATACATTGAAACTATGTAAAACATTTCAATGCGAAAACAAATGCGATCATAATCGCAACCAAGGTAACAATTGATCCAACGACATAATGATACCAAGCCTCGGTATGAATGGCATATTTTCTAATCTTTCTAATCTTCAACCGCATTGCATCCATCTTGATCTTGTGATCATCGACGACATCCGCAACATGCAACTCCAATATCATCTTCTCGTCCTCAATTTTTTTTATTTTTTCCTTCAAGAAATTGTTTTCTTCTTCAACTAAATTTAACCTCTCGACAATAGGGTCCATCTTGATCTTGTGATCATCGACGACTTCCGCAACATGCAACTCCAATTCCATCTTCTCCTCCTTCATTTTTTCCAATTTTTTCTTCAAGGAAATGTTTTCCTCTTCAACTAAATTTAACCTCTCCACAAGAGGGTCGGTTGGAATTTACGGTTCAACTACCTCCTAGACATATAAAAACATCTATGCATGTCAGGTTGGTCGGCATAATTGTCATAAACACTAAAACAAATAGTTATAAATTAAAGATAATATACCACATCCGAATCGTAGACAGGATGAGGGCCCACATGGGCGGATATCAAAACCATCGCACTATATAATAACAAGCAATAATAAACGTAAGAAAATTAGACAAATATCTATCTAAAGCAATAATAACAAGCAATAATAAAAGTAAGAAAAGCATGGACATAACAAGAGGCTACGGTGGTGCCGGTGACGAGATCGGCGGGGGCGATCGACGGCGGCGAAGACGGGGACGGGACGTGACGGACCGCTAAACCTAGACAAATCTCGGAGAAAATGGAGCTTCGAGAGGAGAAAAGCTTAACTAGTGTGGCTCGGTCATTCCATCGAACACGTTGTGTGCATAGGAGGTGAGCTAGAGCACCACCAAGCCCTCTCCCCCTCGGCCAGAAAAAACAGAGCAGTGTGCTATGCTCTTACGCGAGGGGGTATATATAGGCACCTCATTGGTCCCGGTTGGTGATATGAACCGGGACTAAAGGGGTGCCTTTGGCCGGGACCAATGGTGGTGGGCCAGGAGCAAGACCCATTGGTCCCGGTTCGTCGCACCAACCGAGACCAAAAGGCCCAGACGAACCGGGACCAATGGCCCATGTAGCCCGGCTAGCCCCCTGGGCTCACGAACCGTGTCCAATGCCCCCATTGGTCCCGGTTCTGGATTGAACCGGGACTAATGGGCTGGACCATTGCTCCGTTTTCTACTAGTGGCATAGGGCTTCGCCTAAGCACTGCAACGGAATGACCGAGGTGTGTTTCCGTGGAGGGGGTACCGCACACGGCTGGAACAATGTTTCTTGTGTGTCTTTGGGTGCCCCTGCCTGTTGGGGAACGTAGCAGAATTAAAAAAAAATTCTACGCTTCACCAAGATCAATCTAAGGAGTTCATCTAGCAACGAGCATAAAGGAGTGCATCTACATACCCTTTGTAGATCGCGAGCGGAAGCGTTCGAAGGAACGTGGATGATGGAGTCGTATTCGTCGTGATCCTAGTCACCGATGATCCCAGCGCCGAACGGACGGCACCTCCGCGTTCAACACACGTACGGTACAACGACGTCTCCTCCTTCTTGATCCAGCAAGGGGGAGGAGAGGTTGATGGAGATCCAGCAGCACGACGGCGTGGTGGTGGATGCAACGGGAAAAGCTGCAGGGCTTCGCCGAGACCCTGCGGGAGGAGTTGGAGATGTAATGGGGGGAGGCGCCAAGGGCTGAGGTGCGGCTGCCCTCTCCCCCCCACTATATATAGGGGGCCGGGGGGCGCCGGCCCTAGGAGATCCAATCTCCTAGGGGGGCGGCGGCCAAGGGGGTGGCTTGCCCCCCAAGCCTAAGGGGGGCGCCCCCACCCCTAGGGTTTCAACCCTAGGCGCATGGGGGGAGGCCCATGGGGGGTGCGCCAGCCCACTAGGGGCTGGTCCCCCTCCCCCTACGGCCCATGGGGCCCTCCAGGATGGGTGGCCCCACCCGGTGGACCCCCGAGAGCCTTCCAGTGGTCCCGGTACACTACCGGTGACCCCCGGAACTCTCCCGATGGCCGAAACTGGACTTCCTATACATCATTCTTTACCTCCGGACCATTCCGTAACTCCTCGTGACATCCGGGATCTCATCCGGGACTCCGAACAACATTTAGGTTTCCGTGTGCATATATCTCTATAACCCTAGCGTCACCGAACCTTAAGTGTGTAGACCCTACGGGTTCGTTAGACACGTAGACATGACCGAGACGACTCTCCGGTCAATAACCAACAGCGGGATCTGGATACCCATGTTGGTTCCCACGTGTTCCTCGATGATCTCATCGGATGAACCACTGTGTCAAGGATTCACTTAATCCCGTATGTAATTCCTTTTGTCTATCGGTACGGTACTTGCCCGAGATTCGATCGTCGGTATACCGATACCTTGTTCAATCTCGTCATGGCAAGTCTCTTTACTCGTTCCGTAATCCATCATCCCGTGACTAACTCCTTAGTCACTTTGAGCTCATGATGATGATGTCTTACCAAGTGGGCCCAGAGATACCTCTCCGTCATACGGAGTGACAAATCCCAGTCTCTGTTCGTACCAACTCAACAGACACTTTCGGAGATACCCGTTTCATACCTTTATAGTCACCCTGTTACGTTGTGACGTTTGGCACACCCAAAGTATTCCTACGGTATCCGGGAGTTGCACAACCTCATGGGTCTAAGGAACAGATACTTGACACTGGAAAAGCTTAAGCATTACGAACTACACGATCTTATGCCAAGCTTAGGATTGGGTCTTGTCCATCACATCATTCTCCTAATGATGTGATCCCGTTATCAATGACATCTAATGTCCATGGTCAGGAAACCGTGACCATCTGTTGATCAACGAGCTAGTAACTAGAGGCTTACCAGGGACACGTTGTGGTCTATGTATTCACACATGTATCGCTGTTTCCATACAATACAATTCAAGCATGAATAACAGACAATTATCATGAACAAGGAAATATAATAATAATCCTTTTATTATTGCCTCTTGGGCATATTTCCAACAGTCTCCCACTTGCACTAGAGTCAATAATCTAGTTACATTGTGATGAATCGAACACCCATAGAGTTCTGGTGTTGATCATGTTTTGCCCGTGGAAGAAGTTTAGTCAATGGATCTGCAACATTCAGATCCGTATGCACTTTACAAATATCTATGTCTCCATCTTGGACTTAATTCCAGATGGAGTTGAAACGACACTTGATGTGCTTGGTCTTCTTGTGAATCCTGGGCTCCTTGGCAATGGCAATAGCTCCAGTGTTGTCACAGAAGAGAGTCATCGGGCTTGACGCGCTTGGAATGACTCCTAGGTCGGTGATGAACTCCTTCATCCAGACTCCTTCTTGCGCTGCTTCGCAAGCAGCTATGTACTCCGCTTCACATGTAGAATGCGCCACAACGCTCTGCTTCCAACTGCACCAGCTGACTGCTCCTCCATTCAAAATATACACGTATCCGGTTTGTCACTTGGAGTCATCCAGATCTGTGTCGAAGCTAGCATCGACGTAACCTTTTACGACGAGCTCTTCGTCACCTCCATAAACGAGAAACATATCCTTAGTCCTTTTCAGGTACTTCAGGATGTTCTTGATCGCTGTCCAGTGTTCCATGCCGGGATCACTTTGGTACCTCCCTACCAAACTTATGGCATTGTTCACATCAGGTCTGGTACACAGCATGGCATACATAATAGAACCTATGGCTGAGGCATAGGGGATGACACTTATCTTTTCTCTATCTTCTGCCGTGGTCGGGGACTGAGCCGTGCTCAATCTCATACCTTGTAAAACAGGCAAGAACCTCTTCTTGGACTGATCCATATTGAACTTCTTCAATACCTTGTCAAGGTATGTGCTTTGTGAAAGACCAATGAGGCATCTCGATCTATCTCTATAGATCTTGATGCCTAATATATAAGCAGCTTCTCCAAGGTCCTTCATTGAAAAATTCTTATTCAAGTAGGCCTTTATGCTTTCCAAGAATTCTATATCATTTCCCATCAGCAGTATGTCATCCACATATAATATGAGAAATGCTACAGAGCTCCCACTCACTTTCTTGTAAATACAGGCTTCTCCCCAAGTTTGTATAAAGCCAAACGCTTTGATCACATCATTAAAGCGAATATTCCAACTCCGAGATGCTTGCACCAGCCCGTAGATCGAGCGCTGGAGCTTGCATACCTTGTCAACATTCTCTGGATCGACAAAACCTTCCGGCTGCATCATATACAGTTCTTCCTTGAGGAAGCCATTAAGGAATGCTGTTTTGACGTCCATTTGCCATATCTCATAATCATAGAATGCGGCAATTGCTAACATGATTCGGATGGACTTTAGCATCGCTACGGGAGAGAAAGTCTCGTCGTAGTCAATCCCTTGAACTTGTCGATAACCCTTAGCGACAAGCCGAGCCTTATAGATGGTCACATTACCATCCGCGTCTGTCTTCTTCTTAAATATCCATTTATTTTCTATGGAGTGTCGATCATCGACAAGTCCACCAAAGTCCATACTTTGTTTTCATACATGGATCCTATCTCGGATTTCATGGCTTCAAGCCATTTGTTGGAATCCGGGCCAGCCATCGCTTCTTCATAGTTCGAAGGTTCACCGTTGTCTAACAACATGATTTCCATGACAGGGTTGCCGTACCACTCTGGTGCGGAACGTGTCCTTGTAGACCTTCGAAGTTCAGTAGTAACTTGATCTATATCTTCATGATCATCATCACTAACTTCCTCCCTTATTGGTGCAGGCACCTCGGGAACAATTTCCCGCGCTGCGCTACTTTCCGGTTCGGGAAGGGTGACTGTCACCTCATCAAGTTCTACTTTCCTCCCACTCACTTCTTTCGAGAGAAACTCTTTCTCCAGAAAGGATCCATTCTTGGCAACAAAAATCTTGCCTTCGGATCTGAGGTAGAAGGTGTACCCAATTGTTTCCTTTGGGTATCCTATGAAGACACATTTTTCCAATTTGGGTTCGAGCTTTTCAGGTTGAAGTTTCTTGACATAAGCATCGCAACCCCAAACTTTCAGAAACGACAGCTTAGGTTTCTTGCCAAACCAAAGTTCATACGGTGTCGTCTCAACGGATTTTGATGGAGCCCTATTTAAAGTGAATGCGGCAGTCTCTAAAGCAAATCCCCAAAAAGATAGCGGTAAGTCGGTGAGAGACATCATAGATCGCACCATGTCCAACAAAGTACGATTTCGACGTTCGGACACACCATTACGTTGAGGTGTTCCTGGCGGTGTCAGTTGTGAAACTATTCCACAGTCCCTTAGGTGCGTGCCAAATTCATGACTCAAATATTCACCCCCATGATCTGATCGTAAGAACTTTATTTTTCTGTCACGTTGATTCTCAACCTCATTCTGAAATTCCTTGAACTTTTCAAAGGTCTCAGACTTGTGCTTCATCAAGTAGACATACACATATCTACTTAACTCATCTGTTAGGGTGAGAACATAACGATAGCCTCCGCGAGCTTCAACACTCATTGGACCGCACACATCGGTATGTATGATTTCCAATAAGTTGGTTGCTCGCTCCATTGTTCCGGAGAACGGAGTGTTGGTCATCTTGCCCAAAAGTCATGGTTCGCACGTGTCAAATGATTCATAATCAAGAGACTCTAGAAGCCCATCTGCGTGGAGCTTCTTCATACGCTTGACACCAATATGACCAAGGCGGCAATGCCACAAGTATGTGGGACTATCATTATCAACTTTACATCTTTTGGCATTCACACTATGAATATGTGTATCGTCACGTTCGAGATTCATCAAAAATAAACCATTGACCAGCGGGGCATGATCATAAAACATATCTCTCATATAAATAGAACAACCATTATTCTCGGATTTAAATGAGTAGCCATCTCGTATCAAACGAGATCCAGATACAATGTTCATGCTCAAAGCTGGTACTAAATAACAATTATTAAGGTTTAAAACTAATCCCGAGGGTAGATGTAGAGGCAGCGTGCCGACGGCGATCACATCGACCTTGGAACCATTCCCGACGCGCATCGTCACCTCGTCCTTTGCCAGTCTCCGCTTATTCCGCAGCTCCTGCTTTGAGTTACAAATGTGAGCAACTGCACCGGTATCAAATACCCAGGAGCTACTACGAGCGCTGCTAAGGTACACATCAATAACATGTATATCATATATACCTTTGACTTTGCCGGCCTTCTTATCTGCTAAGTATTTGGGGCAGTTCCGCTTCCAGTGACCCGTTCCCTTGCAATGAAAGCATTCAGTTTCAGGCTTGGGTCCATTCTTTGGCTTCTTCCTGGCAACTGGCTTACCGGGCGCGACAACTCCTTTGCCGTCCTTCTTGAAGTTCTTCTTACCCTTGCCTTTCTTGAACTTAGTGGTTTTATTGACCATCAACACTTGATGTTCTTTCTTTATATCCACCTCCGCTGATTTCAGCATTGAATACACCTCGGGAATGGACCTCTCCATCCCTTGCATATTGAAGTTCAACACGAAGCTCTTGTAGCTAGGTGGGAGCGACTGAAGGATTCTTTCAATGACCGCTTCGTCTAGGAGATTCATTCCCAACTGAGACAAGCGGTTGTGCAACCCAGACAACTTGAGTATGTGCTCGCTGACAGAACTATTTTCCTCCATCTTACAACTGTAGAATGCGTCGGAGACGTCATATCTTTCGACTCGGGCATGAGCTTGGAAAACCATTTTCAGCTCTTGGAACATCTCATATGCTCCGTGGTGCTCAAAATGCTTTTGGAGCCCCGATTCTAAGCTGTAAAGCATGCCGCACTAAACCAGGGAGTAATCATCACAACATGACTGCCAGGCGTTCATAACGTCCTGGGTTGCTGGGAGAACGGGTGCATCACCTAGCGGTGCTTCAAGGACATATGATCTCTTGGCAGCTATGAGGATAATCCTCAGGTTACGGACCCAATCCGTATAGTTGCTACCATCGTCTTTCAGCTTGGTTTTCTCTAGGAACGCGTTGAAGTTGAGGGCAACTTGAGCGTGGGACATTTGATCTACAAGACATATTGTAAAGGTTTTAGACTAAGTTCATGACAATTAAGTTCATCTAATGAAATTTAATGAACTCCCACTCAGATTGACATCTCTCTAGTCATCTAAGTGATACATGATCCGAATCGACTAGCCCGTGTCCGATCATCACGTGAGACGGACTAGTCATCAACGTTGAACATCTTCATGTTGATCGTATCTTCTATACGACTCATGTTCGACCTTTCGGTCTTCCGTGTTCCGAGGCCATGTCTGTACATGCTAGGCTCATCAAGTGAACCCTAAGTGTATTGCGTGTGTAAATCTAGCTTACACTCGTTGTATGCGAACGTTAGAGCCTATCACACCCGATCATCACGTGGTGCTTCGGAACAACGATCCTTAGCAACGGTGCACAGTTAGGGGGAACACAATTCTTGAAATTTTTAGTGAGAGATCATCTTATTTACTATCGTCGTTCTAAGTAAACAACATGCATAAACATGATAAACATCACATGCTATCAAATAAAGTGACATGATATGGCCAATATCATTTTGCTCCTTTGATCTCCATCTTCGGGGCACCATGATCATCTTTGTCACCGGCATGACACCATGATCTCCATCATCGTGTCTTCATGAAGTCGTCTCGCCAAATATTACTTCTACCACTATGGCTAACGTTTATCAATAAAGTAAAGTAATTCCATGGCGTTATTCAGTGACACACATGTCATACAATAAATAAGACAACTCCTATGGCTCCTGCCGGTTGTCATTTTCATCGACATGCAAGTCGTGATTCCCTATTACAAGAACATGATCAATCTCATACATCACATATATCATTCATCACGTCTTCTTCGCCATATCACATCACATAGCACATGCTGCAAGAACAAGTTAGACGTCCTCTAATTGTTGTTGCAAGTTTTTACGTGGCTTCTATAGGTTTCTAGCAAGAAAGTTTCTTACCTATGCCAAAACCACAACATGATATGTCAATTTCTATTTACCCTTCATAAGGACCCTTTTCATCGAATCCGATCCGGCTAAAGTAGGAGAGACAGACACCCGCCAGCCACCTTATGCAACTAGTGCATGTCAGTCGGTGGAACCAGTCTCACGTAAGCATACGTGTAAGGTCGGTCCGGGCCGCTTCATCCCACGATGCCGCCGAATCAAGATTGGACTAGTGGCGGTAAGAGAATTGCACAAAATCAACGTCCACAACTTGTTTGTGTTCTACTCATGCAAGATGCTACGCAAAGACCTAGCTCAGATGCCATTGTTGGGGAACGTAGCAGAATTCAAAAAATTACTTTGCTTCACCAAGATCAATCTAAGGAGTTCATCTAGCAACGAGCATAAAGGAGTGCATCTACATACCCTTTGTAGATCGCGAGCGGAAGCGTTCGAAGGAACGTGGATGATGGAGTCGTACTCGTCGTGATCCTCGTCACTGATGATCCCAGTGCCAACGGACGGCACCTTCGCGTTCAACTCACGTACGGTACAGCGACGTCTCCTCCTTCTTGATCCATCAAGGGGGAGGAGAGGTTGATGGAGATCCAGCAGCACGACGGCGTGGTGGTGAATGCAACGGGAAAAGCTGCAGGGCTTCGCCGAGGCACTGCGGGAGGAGTTGGAGATGTAACGGGGGGGGGGGGGG
>LR738714.1:732352785-732407945 GCA_902687465.1 Secale cereale | reverse complement strand
AAGCGTCTAGTGACGCGGTTGATGTAGTCGAACTTCTTTGTGATCCAACCGATCAAGCACCGAACGTACGACACCTCCGCGTTCAGCACACGTTCAGCTTGATGACGTCCCACGAGCTCTTGATCTAGTTGAGCTTCACAGGAGAGTTCCGTCAGCACGACGGTGTGGTGACGGAGATGATGAAGCTACCGGCGCAGGGCTTCGCCTAAGCACAGCAACGGTATGACCGAGGTGTGTTTCTGTGGAGGGGGGCACCGCACACGGCTAGAACAATGTTTCTTGTGTGTCCTTGGGTGCCCCCTGCCCCCGTATATAAAGGAGCAAGGGGGAGGTGCGGCTGGCCTTCTAAGGCGCGCCAGGAGTAGGATTCCTACTCCTAGTACGAATAGGAATCCCCTTTCCTATTCCTACTAGGAGTCGGAAAGGAAGGGGGAGAGGAGAAGGAAAGGAGAGGTGCCTCCCCCCCTTTTCCTAGTCCAACTAGGAACCCTTGGGGGGTGCGGCTAGCCCTATGGGCTGCCCCTCTCTTTCCCTCATAGGCCCACTATGGCCCATACTCCCTCGGGGGGGGGGGGTCCGGTAACCCCCTCCGGCAGTCCAGTTAAATCCGAAACTTTTCCGGAACACATCCGGTGTTTGAATGTAGTCGTCCAATATATCAATATTTATGTCTCGGACATTCCGAGACTCCTCGTCATGTCCGTGATCTCATCCGGGACTCCGAACTACCTTCGGTATATCAAAACTCATAAACTGATAATACCGATCGTCATCAAACGTTAAGCGTGCAGACCCTACGGGTTCGAGAACTATGTTGAAATGACCGAGACTCATCTCCGATCAATAACCAATAGCGGAAGCTGGATGCTCATATTGGCTCCTACATATTCTACGAAGATCTTTATCGGTCAAACCGCATAACAACATACGTTGTTCCCTTTGTCATCGGTATGTTAGTTGCCCGAGATTCGATCGTCGGTATCTCAATACCTAGTTCAATCTCGTTACTGGCAAGTCTCATTACTCGTTCCGTAATACATCATCCCATGAATAACTCATTAGTCATTTGCTTGCAAGGCTTATTATGATGTGCATTACCGAGAGGGCCCAGAGATACCTCTCCTACACTCGGAGTGATAAATCGTATTCTTGATCTATGCCAACACCACGAACACCGTCGGAGACACCTATAGAGCATCTTTATAATCACCCAGTTACGTTGTGACGTTTGATAGCACACAAGGTGTTCCTCCGGTATACGGGAGTTGCATAATCTCATAGTCATAGGAACATGTATAAGTCATGAAGAAAGCAATAGCAGTAAAACTAAACGATCATAGTGCTAAGCTAACGGATGGGTCTTGTCCATCACATCATTCTCCTAATGATGTGATCCCGTTGATCAAATGACAACTCATGTCTATGGCTAGGAAACATAACCATCTTTGATCAATGAGCTAGTCTAGTAGAGGCATACTAGCGACACTCTGTTTTGTCTATGTATTCACACATGTACTAAGTTTCCGGTTAATACAATTCTAGCATGAATAATAAACATTCATTAGGATATAAGGAAATATTAATAACAACTTTATTATTGCCTCTAGGGCATATTTCCTTTAGATATATGGTGGCTGTTTTGAGGAAGGTATATAGTGGGTGTATGGTACCGGCGAAAGTTGCGCAGTACAAGAGAGGCTAGCAATGGTGGAAGGGTGAGAGTGCGTATAGTCCATGGACTCAACATTAGTCATAAGAACTCATATACGTATTGCAAAAATTTACGAGTCATCAAAACAAAGGAATAAACGCATGCTCCTAGGGGGGAGGTTGGTAGGAGTTAACCATCGCGCGCCCCCGACCTCCATACAAAGGATGACACGCTACAAATACCTCATGCTCTAACTTCGTCACATAGCGGTTCACCATACGTGCATGCTACGGGATTCACAAACTTTAACACAATTATTTCTCAATTTCATAATAACTCCACTAGCATGACTCTAATATCACTATTCTCATATCTCAAAACAATTATCAAGTATCGAACTTCTCATTATATTCAATGCACTTTGTATGAAAGTTTTTACTACATTCATCTTGGATGCCTATCATGTTAAGGCTAGTTTTATAGCCAAAGCACATTACCATGCTGTTCTACTAGACTCTCAAAAGGATATAAGTGAAGCATGTGAGATCAAAAATTTCTTCAAAATAAAATCACCATCGTGCTCTAAAAGATATAAGTGAAACACTAGAGCAAAAACTATTTAGCTCAAAAGATATAAGTGAAGCACATAGAGTGTTCTAACAATTCCTAGGCCATATTTATCTCTCTCAAAAAGGTGTGTCCAGTAAGGTTGATTGTGGAAAACTAAAAAGCAAAGACTCAAATCATACATGACGCTCCAAGTAAAACACATATCATGTGGTGAATAAAAATATAGTCCCGAGTATAGTTACCGATAGATGAAGACGAAAGAGGGGATGCCTTCACGGGGCATCCCCAAGGCTTTTGGTTGTCCTTGAATTTTAACTTGGGGTGCCTTAGGAATCCCCAAGATTATGCTCTTGCCACTCTTTGTTCCGTAGTCCGTCAAAGCAATACTCAAAACTTGAAAACTTCACAACACAAAACTTAGACAAAAATCTTGTGAGCTCCGTTAGTATAAGAAAACAAACCACCACTCAAAGGTACTATAATGAACTCATTCTTTGTTTATATTGGTGTTAAACCTACTGTATTCCAACTTCTCTATGATTCATATCCTCCAATACTACTCATAGATTCATCAAAACAAGCAAACAACACACGAAAAACAGAATCTGTCAAAAACAGAACAGTCTGTAGTAATCTATAACTTTCGTATACTTCTGTAACTCCAAAAAAAATTAAATAAATTGGTAAACGTGGGGAATTTGTCTATCAATCATCTGCAAAAAGAATCAACTAAATAGCACACTCCGGTTAAATCTGGTGACTATTCTCGTGAGCGCTAAAGTTTCTGTTTTTTACAGCATGATCATATAAAGTTCACACAAGTCTTCCCAAAGGTTCTACTTGGCACAAACACTAATTAAAACACAAAACCACATCTAAACAGAAGCTAGATGCAATATTTATTCGTAAACAGAAGCAAAAATGAAAAATATAAAATTGGGTTGCCTCCCAACAAGCGCTATCGTTTAACGCTCCTAGCTAGGTGATGGCTTCTCGTCCCTCGTTGGTTACCCCAAGTGGAAGGTTTGAGATGCAGTGTAGCGGAAGTTTTCCCTTGGCAATACCAAGGATCGATTTCCCTGAGACTCCCAGTTTCAACAAGAAGGTGTCAACTGCTAACGGCGCCAGATATTAGCAATCAACGTGGACCTACACACAGATACAAATAACTTTGCTCCCAACGAGTACAGAGAGGTTGTCAATCCCTCCGGCCTTGTAGTTTACAAAGGATCAAACGCAAGTGATAGTAGTGATAGATATAATTGCAATAGTAAATAAAAAGCGGAAAGTAAATAGTGGATGTGACCGATGATGGTAATATGGACCGGAGTCTCATGATGTTCACTAGTGATGTCTCTCTCCCAAAATACGATAAAACAGCTATGTGAGGTAAACGAATTACAGCTGGGCAATTGACAGGACCATGTGCGCAAACCAATGCTGACTAAGTTGCAAGAAAGGTAGAGGTTCAAAGCATGGGCGGTACGCCGAGGTAAGTAGACCGAAATCCATCTGCATCTACTACTAATCATCCACCTTGAGATATCTATCCAGAACATCTCGCTGGTATTAAGTTGCGAGTCCCACCCATAGTGTAAACTCAAAGCAACAGACAACTGCATTAAAAGAACTTTGCGTAAAGTAAACAATTCTTGCACCCGCGGGCACGAGCACCGTTGTTTTCCCCCTTGTGGCAACATCACATCCCCTAGACTCATGTTTCTGTCACTCAAGCTAGTCATCGAGGGGCATGAACCCACAATCAAGCATAACGTTCCCTCTTGGAGTCACTACCTACTACTTGGCCAAAGCAATAAATAACAACGGAGAACATGCAAGAATTACTTACGAACATAAATATAAAAGAGGTGAATCAAATATATTACTCAAACACAATCTGAACATAATCTCATAATCCATCGGATCCCAGCAAACTCATCATAGCAACAACATAAGGATTACATATGTGCCTCGATCATGTAGGGCAGCTCACGAGGACTAATTAGTGAAGCACAAGAACGGGAGGAGAAAATCACATAGCTACTGGTCATGGACCCATGGTCCAAGGGAGACTACTCACAACTCATCCGGGAGGCGTCCATGGTGGTGGAGAAGCTCCAGGTGGTGATCCTCCCCTCCGGCAGGGTGCCGGGAAGAGTTCTCCTGGTGCTCCCGATCTTGGAAGCGGCGGCGGCGGCAGAACAGAGATGAGATCGCGAAAAAGAGTTCCCGTCTCGAGGGTTTTGGGAGACGGTATAAATATATGCCAAAGGGGGGCATCAGACGAGGCTCGGGGGGCCTAGGCGCCCCCCCAGCGCGGCCCAGGGGGAGGCGCGCCACCAGGGCGCCTGGGGCTCTGGTGGTCCCCCTCCGGCTGTGCTTCAGGTGCGTGGTAGCTTCTGGAACGCTGATTTTTTATATAATTTTTCCGGGATTTTTCTGGCAGTTCTCGTAATGGGAAAACCTGAAATACAAAAACAGCCGAAAACAGAAACTGGCACTGGGGTGCACTGAGTTAATAGGTTAGTCCAAATATGATCAAAAGTGTATGGAAGTGTAATGCCCCGGATGTAATACTTTCCATTTTGGGTATATAATATATCTCCGGCTTCATCTATTTCCATTCCGGGTTCTGTGTCTTTCGGGCTTTCGTCGTTTTGTTGTGTGAGTGTGTGGCATTCATTCATATCATGTAGACATGTGCATCGCATTGCATTTGTGTTGTCGGTTGCATCCGGTTCGTCGTGTTTCTTCCCGTTGTACGTTTCACGTTCCGGAGCTCCCTCACGTGTCTGTGACGTCCCGTAGGCCTACTTTGTTGTTCGGGCGTTTAACGTTACCGGTGTGCCGCGAGGTTGTTGTGTGTGTTGTTGTTTTGTTGTGTGCAACCCGCCTCTCAAATCTCGTCTCGTTTGGACTCCGTTGGCTTTTCCATCCGTTGTCCGTGTGGGTCCGAAGTGCCTTCACTTTGTGTCCCGGAAACACCCCTGCTGCATTCTTTTATCTCCCTCCTAGGCCTCCTAAACTATCGTCGGATCGCGATCGGAGGGCTCCTAGCGCCCCTAAACTCCCTCCTAACCCTAAAAACTGCTATATATAGACCCTAGTCTATTTTGGCATGTCCCCTAGTTTTCCTCCTCCTTCCCCTACCTCTAGATCCCCCTTTTTTTTTCCTTTCTTCCCCAGTCCCGAGCCAGCCGCCGCTGGGATCCAGATCAGGGAATCGTCCCGATCCAGATCTCCCTCGAGCGACCGAGCGCCGGGGTCAACGGCCGATCGACCGGACCGCGCCGGCCTCGCCTTTTCCTTCGACCGAAACCCCCTCGTCATTCGTCAGGCAGCCCAGGACCACTTCCCCGCTGCGCTCGAAGCCCAGTTCGCCTGGGAGCCGGTCCCCACTTCGCCTGGAGGCCAGCCGCGCGCCACGGGCCCGAGGCCCGTACACCGCCAGCACCTCCACATCGCCGCCTGGGCCGTACGCCGCGCGGGCCAGATCGCAGCGCCGCCTGGCCCGTTCGCCAGCGCCCACGTGGGCCTCGCCGCACCGTCGGGTCCTCCCAGCCGCCGCACCGCGGGCCGCCTCACCTCCGCGGTAGGTGGGCCGCCGCAGCAGCGCGGGCCCAGATCCGAGGCCGCACCAGGCCCACCGCTCTTCTCCCGCGGGCCGCCGCACCGAAGCCGCCGCGCCGGGCCCGTTGCTGTTTCTTCAGATCTGGATCTGTCTAGGTTGAACCCTAAATCCTTCTAAGTCCCTGAGATCTAATCTGAGATGCTATGTTTGACCATGCATATCTTTTACTGTGTTGCTCCGTTTTGCGCGTGTAGCATGTCCAGACGTTCGTGGAGATGTGCTCTACGTTTCCCCTGTTGTTGTCATGCATGTTAGAGATCATCTAGGTGCTTGTTTTTCTGTTGCAAGAGTGCATCATGATATAAACTGCTGCTATGTGTTATTTTCATGCCACCTTTGCCATGTGATATCTTTTAGCTCGGTTGTCCAAATGATGCAAATGACATGTCCACGTGTTCGTCTTGCCACGAACTACGTGTTGCTTGTGATAGGTTGCATGGTAGATTATTATTGCCTTGTTATAATCGTTGCAAAGTGCCATGTTCATGTGATGTGTTTTCATTTGTTATGAAATGCCATCTTGTTGAGCTCGTTGCAATCGTTGTGTTCACCTCTATGATGCATGCTTGAGTGTTTCGGGATCACCTTCATGTGCACTTTGATGATGTGCTTGCCCTTTGCCATGTTTAGTTTCGAGGTGACTTAAACATGCTCTTTTATATGCTATGATGATATTGCTGTTTTAGGACTTAGTGATTTTTCACTAAGTCTGAAATCTGTAACGTTCCGATGCCATGTTCGTGGGATGTTCTAGGACAAAGCATGTTAGTTTTGGAG
The DNA here is from genome assembly GCA_902687465.1 of Secale cereale. NCBI lineage: Eukaryota > Viridiplantae > Streptophyta > Magnoliopsida > Poales > Poaceae > Secale > Secale cereale. Next base: position 732,401,316 of record LR738714.1, on the reverse strand, counting down.
TGGTTTTTGATTGTTCCTTGTAGTATATATTGTTGTCTTTCCATTCATGTCCTCACATGTCCATTTGAGTGGCTGTATCATGTTTATCTTTTGCTCTAAAGTTTCAATAAAATTCTGCTGCCAGAATTTTATTGTCAAGTTCAATATGTCCAAGATCATTGCTGTTGATCCGTGACTCCGTTGGGGGTGCACCTTGGACATAGTTGCTGTACTATATGTCTAGTTTGTGTTCATGTCCTTTGCCATGCTTTTTGGGTGCTGTAGCTTAATTATTTTGAGCTCCGAAGTTGCTATGTTGCTGTAATTTTCAGCTTTTGCTCAAATCTTGTTTCGGGCATAACTTTTAGCCCGTAACTCCGATTTCAGCGAATCTTATATCAAACTTGATTGTTTTTCTGTGTAGATTAATAATATCAGATTGTTATCATGTTTTGAGGTGATTTGCTTGAGTGATATTTTTCCGTGCTCCATGTGCATCCTTAGTGCATCCATCATGCATTCATGTTTTTCGAGTGCGCATTGCATCTTGTTGATTGGTGCTTGGTGTGATTGTTTTGTTTAGAGCCGGAAGCTGAGACCGGGTACGAAGTTGAGCACGAGGTTTCCAACGAGGTTGAGCACGAGGACCCTTCTTACGATCCGAACGACTTCTCTTCAGGCAAGATGACCGAACCCCGATAACATTACTATCTTTGCCTATTGCTAGTAGTCTCGATCTATAGTTTTGCCTCGATGCCCATGTTCTTCTTGTCAGCCTCCTACTTGTAACCAATTGCCATGTTTAACCACCCTACCTATGCAAACCGTTGCTTGGCTAAGTACGCTTCGCTCAGCCCTTCTTATAGCGTTGCTAGTTGCAGGTGAAGTTCGAAGATGCTTGCTCCATGTTGAAGTTTGGTTGGGTTATATCACACTATATAAATGCTTAAAATGAAATCATCTATATATTGGCAAGGGTGGAAGGCTAAGCCTTTTGCTTGGTGATTTGTTCCACTCATGCCGTTAGGATCCGTATAAGCCGGTATTATGTTCCTTGATTATGCGTTCCTAACACGGTTGGGGTGTATGGGACCCCCTCGATAAACCGCTAAGTGCTAAGTCTTTTCCAGCAAGTCCCAACCTTGGTACTATTTGCCTAAACAACTAAAAACTTTCCGAGGGAGTAATTAACCCGAGGCTTAATTAATTCAACCCCCTGGGCCAGTGCTCGACTTGAGTGTTGGTCCAAACCAGAGTCACTTGCGGATACTACCCAGTTCGCTGGGGTCTTCGGTATCTGTACGTAGCGCTCATCCGGACATGTCCTGAGACCTAGATACGCGCGGCTACTATCAGGGTGTCGACACGCCGGGAGGATTTGCTGGATTAGCCTTACCTTAGCTCGGTATATCTTGAGCACGGGATTCCGAGGATACTCGGGTCTTCCCACTTTGGAGTTGCGACTCCGCGGATCGTGGGCTTGTAATGGGTCAAGTTGGAACACCCCTGCAGGGTTTGAACTTTCGAAAGCCGTGCCCGCGGTTATGTGGCAGATGGGAGCTTGTTAATTCCGGTTGTAGATAACTTGGCACAATGTTACTAATACACTACCAGCGTGTGTTCCGTGACTGTCAATTCCGAATAGGGATTCGGGAGTTGAACACGGAGGGGTTATGATTGTGGAGCTTGTAGCTAGGATCACTTCGTGATCACTTCTCGTCGATGCCTTCTCTTCTCGCTCTCACTTGCGTAAGCTAGATGCTAGTTGCTGCTGCAGACTTGTTCTTTTCTTCAGCCTTTCCCTCACCTAAAGGCTTAAATAGTTCTGTTACCTGGGAACGGGATTGCTGAGTCCTCTGTGGCTCACAGTTACTTCACACACCAGATGCAGGTCCAGCTGTGAGCTATCCAGGTGATGGCACCGAGCTGGATTGGGAGTACGACGAGGAGCGTAGTCGGTACTACGTGCGCTACCCGGACGATCAGTAGTGGAGTCTCTTACTAGGATTCGATCCGCCTGTGGTTTATTTATCTGAGTTTGGTACTTTGACATTTGGCTTTTGCCCTTAGAGGGTTGTAGTGATCTTAATGTATGATGTTTGAGACTTGTACTGTAATTCTGTGACGTGGCGATTGTAAGCCAACTATTTTCAGTTTACTATCCCTCTTTTACATGAGTTGTGCAAAGATTACCAAACTTGAGATCATTCTAGGATGGACTTATGCCTTTAAGTCGTGCCTCGACACGTAGGAGGTATAACTCCATCCTGGGCATTACAAGTTGGTATTCAGAGCCTTCTCCGACCTAGGAGCCCCCACTGTTTGATCGAACCGTTGACGGTTGAGTCTAGGCACACACTGAAAAACTTTTTGAGTCCTATATTATATCGGGGAGTAGGATTTCTTTGCTTCTCATCCCCTTTCTCTCTGGTGAGGACTCCTGACGTCTACTCTTGTCTCTCCTATCTTCAAAATTTGCACAAAATTTTTTTTTAGGAATCCCGCGAGTATTCTGGGATTGTTTCGATGTTCTTGTGACAAGGATATTGTTCTCGATGCCTCCTGTTACCGAGGAGTTGAGCTTCGGGGTATCATTGTAACAAGCATATCGCGGCAGTACTAAATACTTAAGACGGCCGACATCGAAAATCTCCCCTATACGGCCAGTGGCAAGATAACCCCGACATCACCCAGTACTGGGGAGGTAGTTCGGGAGTATTGCCATAGCTTGTTATAGTGGATGCTTTTCGAAGGTCCGAGGTACACAGTTTCCGAGAAAGACTGGTTATGTGTTGAAGGATGGATACACCTGGATGTAGGTTAGAGTTGATTGCGCGGTGCTTCCCGTGTATCCCCAACACCTGATTGCATAACTGGAATCTTTCGGAAATCTATAGGTGGGTTTTATCCAGTAGATCGTAGGCATTCTTCCAACAAATGCAGGTTAGTGAGTTCGGGGTTCGACATTGAGTGAAGGGGTTATATGACCGATGTTACTATCAGGAGATGCATCTTAAAGGGTCCTTGGCTATGCTGATCCGGGGATTGCAAAACCTTTTCGTAACGCGTTCATATGCTTTCAGCACAAAGATGTTAGAACGAAACTCCTCTCTTGTGTTTGTTCCCGTCTGTACCTTGTTGTTTTTCTTATTTTATCCTTTTGTTCCCTATGTGGCTTCTCGTGAAGACTGATGTTATCCATTAACTAAGAATATCATTCGTTCCTCTTGTTCGGATGATTTCATTCGTTCTTATTGTTCGAATGATTATTGTGAAGACTTGTTGCAATTCATTCCATTGATTCAGCTATACCTTTTGTCAATCAATTGCTGATTCGTGGTCATCTATTACAGGATGGCTCCGAAAAAGGTTCCGAACGCTAACCCAGAGGTGGAAGAGGTCCCAGAGCATCCTCCTTCCCCTCCTCCTCCGCCTGAGGCTTGGAGAGCAATTATGGAGACTACAGCTCAGAACACTCAGTTGATGATGCAGATGATGCATATGATGCAAGCTAATCAAGCTAATCAGGGTGTTCCAGTGAATCAAGGCAACTTCTTCCAGCAGCACCATGCTACTCTCAACCAGTTCCTGGCTAACAATCCTAAAGCTTTCAGTTACTGTGTCGACCCTCTTGATGCTGAGGATTGGTTGACCGACATAAAGAAGCATTTTGAGTGCAGTAACGTGAAAGAAGATGACTATGTGAAGTTTGCAGCCTTCCAACTGAAAGATCAAGCAGCTGACTGGTGGCAGCAGTACAAAGACTCAAGGCCAGGTCAAGTGATCTGTTGGGAGAATTTCTGCAAGGATTTCCGCTCGCACCACATTCCTACAAGTGTCATCGAGGGTATGCGTGAGCAATTCCGCAACCTCAAGCAGGGCTCCATGACAGTCTATCAGTATAATGTCAAGTTCCAAAACCTCGCTCGCTATGCTAAGCAAGACATTCCTGATGCCAAGAGTAAAATCTATCAGTTCCGTGGAGGTCTCAAAGATGAACTTCAGCTTGCTCTCACTTTGTTCGAGCCGGATGAATTCGACAAGTTCTATAACATGGCTTTGAAACAAGAAGCAGCTCAGCTTAAGATGGAGGCTTCTAAGAAGAGAATTCGAGATGTTGTTCACTCTTCCTCATCGTCTCAGTTGGCTGCAAAACAACAGAAATTCTGGCTTCCTCCTCCTCCAGTGATTCGTGCTCCATACAACAACTCCAACAACTTCAACAACTCCAACAACAAGAACTCTAGTGGTCATGGTTTTTCCCACCCACCCAACCCAAGCAACCAGTCGAAGAAGCAGTTTCAGTCTCAAGGCTCCAAGTCCAGTGGCTCTCATTTCCGTCCTCTCTCTGAAGTGGTGTGCAACAAGTGTGGCCAGAAGGGTCATTATGCCAACAGATGTCCGAATCCGAAGCGTCTTCCTCCTCCTCCACCTGTGAGTTCAGCTATTGTCAGGCATGATCCAAAGGCAGCAAGGGTCAATCTGATGAATGCAGCACAAGCGGAGGCTTCTTCTGATGTCATTCTGGGTAACCTTCCAGTTAACTCTTTTCCAGCTAAAGTGTTATTTGATTCGGGTGCTTCATGCTCTTTCATGTCTCAACCATTTGCATCCAAGCACAATATTGCCACTTCAAATTTGCCTCAGAGGTTGCAAGTCATTTCTCCAGGGAGACGTATGTCTTCTACTGTCTATGCTCCGGATGTTTCCATTCGCATGGGAGATTATCGTTTTCTGGCTAAACCGGTGATTCTTGGTCATTCTGATATTGACCTCATTCTCGGAATGGATTGGCTTTCTCAGCACGATGCTCACATTGATTGTGCTCAAAAGGAAGTCAAGATGACTCATTCTGATGAAGATGTGATTATCTTCGCCTCCAGGGATAATACTATTCGGCTTTTCTCTCTTAATGATAAGGGCGAAATTAATGCCATAAATCAAATTCCTGTGGTGAACGAATATCAAGACGTCTTTCCAGAAGAAATTCCAGGCATGCCTCCACACCGTCAGGTGGAGTTTGTCATTGAACTCGAGCCGGGCACTGAACCTGCTTGCCGGCGTCCATACAAGCTCTCTCCGGATGAATTGAAGGAATTGAAGAAGCAGCTTGATAAGCAGGAGAGTATGGGTCTCATCAGACCGAGTACATCTCCGTGGGGCTGTGGTGTCTTATTTGTCAAGAAGAAAGATGGCACGGAGCGTCTCTGTGTTGACTACCGGCCATTGAACAAGAAGACGATTAAGAACAAGTATCCGCTCCCCAACATCAACGAACTCTTTGAGCAGCTCAAAGGAGCTAAAGTGTTCTCTAATCTTGACCTCCGAATGGGCTATCATCAAATTCGCATTAGCGAGGAAGACATTCCCAAGACGGCCTTCAGAACGAGCTACGGTTCATACGAGTATACCGTCATGTCCTTCGGCCTCGCCAATGCTCCTCCTACCTTTTCAAGGATGATGCATTACATCTTCAACCCCTATACTGGCGAGTTCGTGCTTGTGTATCTGGATGATATTCTGGTGTTTTCCAAGAATGAAGAAGATCACGAAAAGCACTTACGTCTGGTTCTTGATCGACTCCGAGAGCATAAATTCTATGCCAAGTTCTCAAAGTGCGAGTTTTGGCTCGACAAGGTTTTGTACCTGGGCCACATCATCTCAGCTGACGGTATTGCGGTTAATCCCGAGAAAGTTGAAGCAATTGTCAACTGGGAAGCTCCTCAGAACGTCAAGCAGCTCCGCAGTTTTCTGGGTCTTGCCAGCTATTGCAGAAGGTTTGTTGAAAACTTCTCCAAGATTGCCAAGCCTCTTTCCAACCTGCTTCAGAAGAATGTCAAATACTTTTGGTCTCCCGATTGTGAAGTGGCATTCAAAACCCTCAAAGAGAAGCTTGTTTCTGCTCCAGTTATGACTCCTCCGGATGAAACCAAGCCCTATGAAGTATTCTGTGATGCTTCTCTTCAAGGTCTTGGTGGTGTGCTTATGCAAGATAAGAGAATTGTGGCATACACTTCTCGTCAGCTCAAGCCTAGTGAGAAGAACTATCCCACACATGATCTCGAGCTAGCAGCTGTGGTACATGCTCTGATTACGTGGAGACATCTGTTGTTGGGCAGAAAGGTCGACATCTTCACTGATCACAAGAGCTTGAAGTACATCTTCACACAGCCGCATCTGAACCTCCGCCAGACTCGTTGGGTCGAGATGATCCAAGAGTACAACCCCAGCATTGAATACACTCCCGGCAAGGCGAATGTGATTGCAGATGCTTTGAGAAGAAAGGCATATTGCAACAGCCTTCTTATCAAGCCATACCAGCCTGAGCTTTGTGAAGCATTCAGGAAGCTCAACCTCCAAGTTGTTCCGCAGGGTTTTCTTGCAAATCTCCAAATTGCTCCTACCTTGGAAGATCAAGTCCGTGAGGCCCAGCTCAGTGATACCATGGTGAAGAAAGTGAAACATGGGATTGCAAAGGGCACTCCAAAATACAAGTGCTTCCGTGTTGATGAGAGAGATACCTTGTTCTTCGAGGACAGACTCGTTGTCCCTAAAGGTGATCTCAGGAAGCTCATAATGGAAGAAGCTCATGATTCTCTCCTTTCCATTCATCCCGGCAGTTCCAAGATGTACCAAGACCTCAAGCAGTCTTACTGGTGGACACGCATGAAAAGGGAGATTGCCCAATTCGTGAATGAATGTGATGTATGCAGAAGAGTGAAAGCAGAACATCAACGTCCAGCCGGTCTTCTGCAACCTCTTCCTATTCCCGAGTGGAAGTTCGACCACATTGAAATGGACTTCGTCACTGGCTTTCCTAAATCCAAGCGAGGCAATGATGCTATCTTTGTGGTGATTGACAAGCTTACCAAAGTCGCTCACTTTCTTCCAGTCAAAGAATCAATCAATGCAGCTCAACTTGCAGAGCTGTACACTTCCAGAATTGTGTCCCTACATGGCATTCCTCAAGTGATATCCTCAGACCGTGGCAGCTTGTTCACATCAAGGTTCTGGGACTCCTTTCAGTCCGCCATGGGCACTAAGATCAGGTTCAGCACTGCCTTTCACCCTCAGACTAGTGGTCAAGTCGAGCGTGTGAATCAGATCCTTGAAGATATGCTCAGAGCCTGTGTCATCTCCTTCGGCATGAAATGGGAAGACTGTCTTCCATTTGCCGAGTTCTCTTACAACAACAGCTTTCAAGCAAGTGCAGGCAAAGCACCGTTTGAAATTCTCTATGGCAGAAAGTGCCGTACCCCTCTCAACTGGTCTGAAACAGGTGAACGCCAACTTCTTGGCAATGATTTGATCTCTGAAGCCGAAGAAATGTGCAAAGTCATACGTGAGAATCTCAAGGCCGCTCAGTCGCGTCAGAAGAGTTACTATGACGGAAAGCATCGTGATTTGGCTTTCGACATCGGTGATCATGTCTATCTCCGAGTTTCTCCGATGAAAGGAACTCAAAGGTTCGGTATCAAAGGAAAGCTTGCTCCTAGATACGTCGGTCCTTTCAAAATTCTTGGCAAAAGAGGCGATCTAGCCTATCAGCTCGAGCTCCCTTCCAACTTTGCAAATGTTCATGATGTCTTCCATGTGTCTCAGCTTCGCAAATGCTTCAAGGCACCTGAGCGTATGATTCCGTTTGAGGAGATTGATCTTCAACAAGACCTTTCCTACCGAGAGCATCCAGTTGCAATTCTCGAAGAAACTGAACGCAAGACTCGCAACAAGACCATCAAGTTTCTGAAAGTCAAGTGGTCACATCACACAGACCGAGAAGCTACCTGGGAACGAGAAGATCATCTTCGTTCCGAGTACCCTTCCTTTTTCCAGTCCTAGATCTCGGGACGAGATCTTTTTGTAGTAGAGGAGAGTTTGTAATGCCCCGGATGTAATACTTTCCCTTTTGGGCTTATAATATATCTCCGGCTTCATCTATTTCCATTTCGGGTTCTTTGTCTTTCGGGCTTTCGTCGTTTTGTTGTGTGAGTGTGTGGCATTCATTCATATCATGTAGACATGTGCATTGCATTGCTTTTGTGTTGTGGGTTGCGTCCGGTTCGTGGCGTTTCTTCCCGTTGTCCGTTTCGTGTTCCGGAGCTCCCTCACGTGTCCGTGACGTCCCGTAGGCCTTCTTTGTTGTTCGGGCGTTTTTCGTTACCGGTGTGCCGCGAGGTTGTGTTGTGTGTTGTTGTTTTGTTGTGTGCAACCTGCCTCTCAAATCTCGTCTCATTTGGACTCCGTTGACTTTTCCCTCCGTTGCCCGTGTGGGTCCGAAGTGCCCTTACTTCGTGTCCCGGGAATACCCCTGCTGTTTTCTTTTATCTCCGTCTGGTCCTTTTAATTCATCCCCGCGATCGGAACCGTTGGATCCAGATCGGAGGGCTCCTAAACATCCCCTAGTCTCAAACCCTAGTCTAAACTGCTATATATAGACCCCTAGTCTATATTGGCATCCCCTTCTTCTTCCTCCCCTCTCCTTTCTTTTTTTTTCAGTTCTTTCAGATCCAAAAAAAAATCAGTTCTGTAGCTATCTCCAGATCCCGAGGGGATCCTTCGATCTGCCAGCCGAGCCGCCGCCCCGCACCAGGCGCTCCGCGCCGCATCGGCCCGCCTCCACCACGGCCTGGCTGCCAGCCTCTGCCGGGCCGCCTCGCCCGCCTCTCCGCGCGCCGCCGGCCCAGCACCACTTCTGCCCCGCGGGCCTCCCTCCGCGGCCCGTCGGATCCCGAGCCGCCGCCGCCGCTACAGTACCGGCCCGCCACTGTTCCGCGCCGGGCCTCCAGCTCCTCGGGCCGCGCACTGTTCACCGGGCCGGATCCGTTACTGTAGCTGCAAATCTGGATCTGGAGAGGTTGACTCTTTCCCTAAGCCCCAGTTTTTACCTGTCTGATGCAATCTTTGACCTGCTATATCTTTTTACCTGTTGCTCCGTTTTGAGCGTGTGATATGTCCAGATGTTCGTGGAGATGCCCTCTACGTTTTACCTGTTGTAGTCATGCATGTTAGGGATCATCTAGGGCCTTGTTTTGCTGTTGCAAGAGTGTATGATGATATAAACTGCTGCTATGTGTTATTTTTGTGCCACCTTTGACATGTGATATCTTTTAGCTCGTTTGTCCAAACGAAGCAAATGACATGTCCACGTGTTCGTCTTGACACGAACTACGTGTTGTGTGTGATAGGTTGCATGGTAGATTTATTGTTTCCTTGTTATCATCGTTCCAAGATGCCATGCTCAAATGTTGTGTTTTTACTTGTTATGAAATGCCATCTTGTTGAGCTCGTTGCAATCGGTGTGTTCATCACATTGATGCATGCTTGTGTGTTTCGGGATCACCGTCATATGTATTTTGATGAGGTGCTTACCCTTTGCCATGTTTAGTTTCGAGGTGTCTTAAACATGCTCTTTTTGTTGCTATGATGATGTTGCTGTTTTGGGACTTAGTGAAATTTCACTAAGTCTGAAATCTGTTATGTTCCGATGCCATGTTCGTGTGTTGTTGTAGGACAAAGCATGATAGTTTTGGGGTGGATTTTGATTGTTCCATGAAGTATATATTGTTGTCTTTCCATCCTTGTCCTCACATGTCCATTTGTGGTGCTGTAGCATGTTTATCTTTTGCTCTAAACTTTCAATAAAATTCTGCTGCCAGAATTTTATTTCAAAGTTCTATATGTCCAAGATCATTGCTAGTGATCCGTGACTCCGTTGGGGGTGCACTTTGGACCTAGTTGCTGTACATTATATCTAGTTTATGTTCAAGTTCTTTGCCATGCTTTTTGGGTGCTGTAGATTAATTATTTTGTGCTCCCAAGATGCTATGTTGCTGTAATTTGCAGTTTTCGCTCAAATCTTGTTTCGGGCATAACTTTTAGCCCGTAACTCCGATTTCAGCGAACTTTATATCAAACTTGGGTGATTTTCTGTGTAGATTAATAATATCAGGTTGTTATCTTGTTTTGAGGTGTTTTGCTTGAGTGATGTTTTCCGTGCTCCATGTGCATCTCTAGTGCATCCATCATGCATACATGTTTTTCGAGTGCGCATTTCATCGTGTTGATTGGTGCTTGTCGTGTTTGTCTTGTTTAGACCCGGAGGTTGAGCACGAGTTTTCCAACGAGGTTGAGCACGAGGTTTCCAACGAGTTTGAGCAAGAGGACCCTTCTTTTGATCCGAACTTCTTCTCTTCAGGCAAGATGACCGAACCCCGATAACTTTACTATCTTCGCCTATTGCTAGTAGTCTCGATCTATAGTTTTGCCTCGATGCCCATGTTCTTCTTGTCAGCCTCCTACTTGTAACCAATTGCCATGTTTAACCACCCTACCTACGCAAACCGTTGCTTGGCTAAGTACGCTTCGCTCAGCCCTTCTTATAGCGTTGCTAGTTGCAGGTGAAGTGAAGATGCTTGCTCCATGTTGAAGTTTGGTTGGGTTATATCACACTATATAAATGCTTTAATTGAAATCATCTATATATTGGCAAGGGTGGAAGGCTAAGCCTTTTGCTTGGTGTTTTGTTCCACTCATGCCGTTAGGATCCGTATAAGCCGGTTTTATGTTCCTTGATATTGCGTTCCTAACACGGTTGGGGTGTATGGGACCCCCTCGATAAACCGCTATGTGCTAAGTCTTTTCCAGCAAATCCCAACATTGGTACTATTTGCCTAATAACAAACTAAACTTGCATAAGGGAGTAATTAACCCTCTTTCTTAATCAACAACCCCGGGCCAGTGCTCCACATGAGTGTTGGTCCGAAACGAGCGGACTGCGGGGCCGCCTTGGGGCAACCTGAGGTATTTGGCATACACCTGTAGGACGTCTCATCCGGTCGTGTCCTGAGACCTAGATACGCGCGGCTACTATCAGGGTGACGACACGCCGGGAGGATTTGCTGGATTAGCCTTACCTTAGTTCGGTTTAACTTGAGCACGGGATTCCGAGGATACTCGGGTCTTCCCACTTTGGAGTTGCGACTCCGCGGATCGTGGGCTTGTAATGGGTCAAGTTGGAACACCCCTGCAGGGTTTGAACTTTCGAAAGCCGTGCCCGCGGTTATGTGGCAGATGGGAGCTTGTTAATTCCGGTTGTAGATAACTTGACACAATGATACTAATACACTACCAGCGTGTGTTCCGTGACTGTCAATTTCCGAATAGGGATTCGGGAGTTGAACACGGAGGGGTTATGCTTGTGAGCTTGTAGCTAAGATCACTTCGTGATCACTTCTCGCGATGCCTTCTCTTCTCGCTCTCACTTACGTAAGCTAGATGCTAGTTGCTGCTGCAGACTTGTTCTTTCTTCAGCCTTTCCCTCACCTAAAGGCTTAAATAGTTCTGTTACCCGGAGACGGGATTGCTGAGTCCTCTGTGGCTCACAGTTACTTCACACACCAGATGCAGGTCCAGCTGTGAGCTATCCAGGTGATGGCACCGAGCTGGATTGGGAGTACGACGAGGAGCGTAGTCGGTACTACGTGCGCTACCCGGACGATCAGTAGTGGAGTCTCTTACTAGGATTCGATCCGCCTGTGGTTGTTTTATCTGAGTTTGGTACTTTGACATTTGGTTTTGCCCTTAGAGGGTTGTAGTGCTCTTAATGTATGATGTTTGAGACTTGTACTGTTATTCTGTGACGTGGCGATTGTAAGCCAACTATTTTCAGTTTACTATCCCCTCTTTTACATGAGTTGTGCAAAGATTACCAAACTTGAGATCATTCTAGGATGGACTTATGCCTTTAAGTCGTGCCTCGACACGTAGGAGGTATAACTCCATCCTGGGCATTACAAGTTGGTATCAGAGCCTTCTCCGACCTAGGAGCCCCCACTGTTTGATCGAACCGTTGACGGTTGAGTCTAGGCATACACTAAAAACTTTTTGAGTCCTATATTATATCGGAGAGTAGGATTTCTTTGCTTCTCATCCCCTTTCTCTCTGGTGAGGACTCCTGACGTCTACTCTTGTCTCTCCTATTGTCGGGGGAAACTGTCCGCCACGAACACCTATGGGACCGGAGCCCCTTGTCTGTGCGGTACGAGGGCGGAGGGAGCACGAAGAGCAGATCGAGGCAGACGCGCGGGCAGTTTTACCCAGGTTCGGGCCGCACGGATGCGTAAAACCCTACTCCTGCTTGGTTGTGTATTGAGTTGGGCGCTCGGAGCTTGAAGAAGCAGCTACACGAGCGTGAGAATGATCTAGGTTTCGAACCCCCTCCACGTTGTGCATGGGCCTCCTTTTATAGTGCAAGGGGTCACCGACAGGTGTCAACGTAGGAGAAAGGGGTAAAAATGTAAAAGAGGTGGTAGTTGTAACAGTGCGGGAATAGTGGAGCTACAGTACAGAACAGTGGTCTATACCTACTTTAACAGTGGGGGACAAGGGCATTTAATGCCCGTCGCCGTCGACCCCAAAAGCTCCCGCCGTTGCGTCTCCGTCTGCCACGGCGATGGATCCACTGCCGTGGAGTGCCACCGTGTCCCCCAGGCTGCACAGCCATCCGCCACGCGTCCCTGGAGCGGCCCCAGGACGACGCGTGGGCCGATGAGCTGGAGCGCGGGCACACAGCGCACCTCCCCCGGCAAGCACCTTGCCGGGGATCTCGACCTTGCCGGGCCCGGAAGCTTGCCGCTCCCCGAGCCCTTGCCGGGTCTTCTAAGATAAGATCTTCTATTCGTCCTGACAAGCTCCTCTTGCCAGGGCCTCGTGCTAGTTAAGTAATCTCGAGCCTGGGACGGCCTTCCCGGCAAGCTCCTCTTGCCGGGGTCTTGGTCTTCTGTCTTGTATACTTTGTTTTTGAATGGCTAGATAAAGGGGCAGGAAGGTCTCCGGCAAGCGCGTGGTGAACCCTGCCGCGGGGAGCTGCCGCTGCCCGTGCACAAGTTGGGGTACTAGGGTACCCCTACCTTAGTACACCGACAGGAGCCCCCGGGCCTGGGCCACACACGGTGCCGAGCGCTGTTGGGCCAGGCCCAAAACAGTGCACGGGCACCCGCGGCCCGCGGCGCGCCGAATCCACTTCCATATCCGCCGCACCCCACGGCAACGGCACGCGTCGATTGCGGCGCCGTGGGATGGGACGTGCCCACGATTTCTTTAATGGGAAGGGCGAAACGCCCCCCACTCTACCATAAAAGCAGAGAGAGCGGCGCGGTTCCCCTCCCTGCGCACTCATTGCCATCGTCTTCTTCCTCAGATTCCTCTGCTCTTTGCCTCTACTCCTCCGCCATCACCAAGCTCTTCGTCCCCTTCCTTCCACCGCGTCCGCCATGGCCCCAAAGACCGACAAGGCGAAGTCGGAGAAGTCCAAGCGGGAGAAGTCAGATCAGGCGGCGAAGCTCGTCGCGTTCCGGAAGGAGCACATCGTCTTTGCGCCGAAGCTCGGCGTGCGGGAGCTTTGGAACAAATATTATTTGTTCTGGGCCAAGGAGACCCCAGCGCACCCCCGCACGCGCGTCTACCCGGCCGTCGCCAAGGATCACTACCCCGGCGGGTATTACTTTTTCGCAGCCTTCTTCCACTGCGGTCTGTGCCCTCCCTTCTCAAACTTTTTCTGCGATATCATGAATACTTATGGCCTCCACCTCCTCGATTTCACTCCCAACGCCATCCTCACCATGTCCGTTTTCGCACACATGTGCGAAAACTTCGTAGGGATCCAGCCCAACATAGCTCTCTTTAGGCACTTTTTCATCCCCAGAGTAGAGGCCGACGCCCCCCTCTCCGGAGGAATCTCTTGGGTGTTTAGGCTGAATAAGAAATTATCCTACTTGCCGGGGGAGCTCCGCGGCAAGTGGGAAGAGTGGCGCGCGGAGTGGTGCTGGGTCGTCGAGGAGCGGCCGCAACACTTCACCGCGCCGCGCACATCGCCCATCGTGCGCGGCAGGGATTGGAGTAATTTTGATTCCGACGATGCCAAGCTGGATATCGCTCTCGTCAGAATCCTTCGTCTTCGGATGGCGCCGCTGTCTGTCGCTGAAGTGGGCGCGGACTTTCTTCGTCGCCGGATCGCCCCCCTCCAAGACCGGAAAAGGCCGGCGTGGCAATATGGCGGCCCGGCAGACATCATGAGGCTGCGCCCCGGCCTCAATTTTAACTTCACAACACTCGAGCTGCGGGGTATGGTCAGGGAACTTTTCAAGTTCGACCCGGCACACCCCGAGTACTTCCGCGCTCCCCGGGGAGTGGGTACTTGAGAAAGCCGAAGCCGACGAACAGCAACGGCTCGCCGGGGTAGAGATGTCCCGGCGAGAAGGAGAGCTCGCGCAGCGGAAGGTGGATCTCGACTCCCATGAGGAGGACCTTGCCGCTCGCGAGGCTGCCCTTGGCGGGGAGCTGAAGGAGGCGAAGGCCGCTGCTGCTGCCGCGGAAGACGCCAAGAAGGAGCTTGCCGCCAAGGTTGTTCAACTAGAAGCGGCGATGAAGGTGAGCACCGAGAAGGTTGCCGCGCTCATTACTGAGCGCGAGAAGGACGCCCACACCAACGCGGAGCTCCAAGTGAATCTGTCCAAGAGGGGCGATGAGCTTAAGGCCACCAAGGACTCCATCGAGGACTTGGAGCTGAAAGTCTCAACTCTGAGGGATTCAATTGACGCCGCCAAGCTTCGAGAAGATAAGCTGAAGGAGGAGCTCCGCAAGGAGCGGGCCTTGGTGGACAGCACCAACAAGGCATCCGAGCTCTTCCGCAAGAACATTGAGCTGTGGACCGAAGAGCTGGTTTCTTCGGCATCCATCATTGACCAGGAGCTGCTTGCCTTGAAGGTCGAACACCTTATCTACTCGCCGGATCCAGACCTCCCGCACAGCGCCAAGCTCAGCCTCTTCTTCAGAGGCGTCGCTCCGGCCCTTGCAGGTCTCCGGAACCGCATCCCCGCGCAGCTGGCCGAGGAGTCGCGCCGTCTCTGCGCAGGAACTCTGGAGCGGGTCTTGACGAAGATTGTGTTCCGCAACCCGGGGATCAACCTCACGAACGTTCTTCGCAGCTTGCCGGCGGATGCAGACACGGAGGCCCTGAAGGAGCAGGTCGGCCATATCATCGCCAAGGTGGCAAAGCTCGGCAGGAAGGAGGGCGACCGTGTAGACTAGGGCCCCGTCTATCTTTATCTTTTCGTTGCTTTCATATGCTGCTTGCTCATGTTGTTTGCTTTCCGGTAAGGCTCTTCTTACTTGAACGGCACTTAGTTCCTCCTCCATCCCCCCCGGCAAACTTGTGCGCGAGGAACGTTCCTTCTGCTTAAGAGAAAAAGGAAAAGGAGAGGGAAACAAGCATGTCGCTTTTCGGCGTAATAGTGCTTACCGAGTATCTTAGTGTTGCATCAAATGCCAAATAAAACATGCGAATAGCAAAGAGAAGCATGCGAAAGGCAATCGATGCGAAAACACGAAGTCTTTACCGATGCACGGGGTCTGCGCCCGGCTTTGTACAAAGGGTTACATGCAACAGCGGCAAGGCTTGTACAAAAGGCGGTTGCCGGAGCGGATCACGGCAACCGCGCCTTAGGGGTGAAACTTGCGAAGATGCTCTATGTTCCAGGAGTTGCTCACCGGTAAGCCTTCTTCGGTCTCGAGGCGGACAGCGCCGGGCCTCGTAACTTGTCTCACCCGATAAGGGCCTTCCCACTTCGGCGTCAACTTGTTGGAATTCTTGGCGGACTGAACACGCCGAAGAACAAGGTCGCCTTCCTCGAGACTCCTGGCCTTGACTTTGCGGCTATGGTAGCGGCGCAAAGCTTGCTGGTATCGAGCAGCTCGTACAGCAGCCTGGAGACGTCCCTCCTCAAGGAGCAATGCGTCATCTTGCCGCAGTTGCTCTTGCTCGAGCTCATCATAAGCGAGCACTCGAGGAGATCCGTATACGAGTTCCGTGGGGAGAACTGCTTCTGCTCCATAGACTAGAGCAAAAGGTGTCTGCCCGGTGGCTCGACTCGGTGTCGTTCTGATTGACCAAAGAGCCGCCGGGAGCTCCTCTATCCAATTTCTTCCGCACTTGCGCAGCCTGTCAAAGGTCCTTGTCTTGAGTCCGCGCAGCACTTCAGCATTTGCCCTCTCCGCTTGACCGTTGCTCCTCGGGTGAGCAACAGAAGCGAAACAGACCTTGGCGCCAAGGTCTTGGACGTACTGCATGAAGGTGCGACTAGTGAATTGTGTACCGTTGTCGGTGATGATCCTGTTAGGGATCCCGAAACGGCAAACAATCGACCTGAAGAACCTGACTGCTGACTGTGCTGTCACCTTTCTCACTGGCTCCACTTCTGGCCACTTTGTGAACTTGTCGATTGCAACGTACAAGTACTCAAAGCCCCCGACAGCGCGAGGGAAAGGGCCGAGGATATCGAGCCCCCAGACCGAGAAGGGTCATGACAAAGGGATTGTTTGGAGAGCTTGAGCTGGCTGATGTATTTGCTTTGCATGGAACTGGCACGCTTCACACTTGGTTACTAGTGCAGTTGCATCTTGGAGGGCTTCTTGCCAAAAGAACCCTTGCCGGAAAGCTTTCCCGGCAAGTGCCCTTGCGCCAACGTGGTGGCCGCATGTGCCTCCGTGTATTTCTGCCAACAGCTTCTGTCCATCTTCTCTGGAGATGCATTTCAACCTGACACCATTGAGTCTTCTTCTGTACAGCTCGTTATCCACAAACTGATACATACTTGACTGCCTGGTTATCTTCTCTATCTCTTGAGGGTCGTCGGGAAGTTCTCCAGTTTGCAGAAAACGGACGATCTGCTGTGCCCATGCCGGAGCCCGGGGCTCGACGGCAAGGACTAAAGGCTCGAGGGCCGCTGCGGGAACCCCAGCTTCTACGGCAAAGACCTCTGGTCCTGTCGGAGCTGACGGTCCCCCGGCAAGCTCGCCGGGGCGGGGCTTGTCGGGAACACTTGCTTCGACCGCACAAGCCCGAGGGCTTGCAGGAGCAAACTGTTCCTCAGCGTTGTTGTTGATCTTGGGAACTTTGGCGGCGGGTTCAGGAAGATCCGCCGGCAAGTAGTCGCCGGAGACCAACTTTCTCTTCTTGGACTGCCCAATTGATGGTGTAACTGATGGTTGGGTCAGCTTGAGCAAAAAGGTCCCTGGTTCCACAGGTAGCTTCATCGCAGCACACTTTGAAAGGCCATCTGCAATTTCATTTTGAGCTCTCGGGATGTGCTCCATTTGCAGACCTTCAAAGTGTTCTTCAAGCTTCCTCACTTCATCTACATATGCTTCCATCAAAGGGCTCTGGTAGCTCTTGTTAACTTGCCGGACCACCAACTGAGAATCGCCCCGCACAATCAGCTTTCTGATCCCAAGTTCGGCCGCAATCCTGAGGCCGGCAAGCAAGCCTTCATATTCTGCAGTGTTGTTTGTCGCTTGCTCCCTGGGAAAGTGCATCTGGATAACATATTTGAGGTGCTCTCCGGTGGGCGCGATGAGTACCACGCCGGCACCGGCGCCTTGCAGCGAAAAGGCACCGTCAAAATACATTACCCATTCACTTGTCGCTTCTTGCACGGGTACACTCGTTTCTTGAACTTCTTCTTCTGGCGTTGGGGTCCACTCAGCAATGAACTCTGCCAAAGCTCGGCTCTGTATGGTTGAAGTACTTTCAAACTTGAGTCCAAAGCTTGACAGCTCCAGTGCCCACTCGACGATCCTGCCTGTTGCTTCTGGATTGTGCAATATCCTCTTCAACGGAAAGCGAGTGACCACTGTTATTTCATGGGCTTGGAAGTAGTGGCGCAGCTTCCTCGAGGCCATGAGGAGGCCGAAAAGCAATTTTTGCACACCGGAGTACCTTGATCTAGCTCCCTGGAGAAGGGAACTTACAAAATACACTGGGCGCTGCACCATCTTCTTCCGCACCTCTCCTTGTTCCTGCGCAGAGTCTTCCTTGTCGGGGCCAGAGCTTGTCGGGACAGCCCCCTGCTTGTCGCTAGATTCGCTTGCCGGTGACGCTGGCTCCTCGTCGGACTCCCTCTCCGCTACCAACGCAGCACTAACCACCTGGTTGGTTGCCGCTAAGTATAGCAACAACTTTTCCTGTGGTTTAGGTGCGACAAGTATAGGAGTGGAGGACAGGTACCGTTTCAAATCCTGCAACGCCGCCTCCGCTTCCGGAGTCCACTTCATGGGACCTGCCTTCTTCAAGATTTTGAAGAAAGGTAGGGCGCGTTCCGCGGATTTTGAAATGAACCTACTGAGGGCAGCAACGCAACCTGCAAGCCTTCTGACATCCTTGACGCGCTTCGGGGCTTCTATCTGCTCGATGGCTTTGATCTTGTCGGGATTGGCTTCAATCCCCCCTTTGTGATACAAAGAACCCGAGAAGCTTGCCGGAGGGAACTCCAAAGACGCACTTCTCGGGGTTCAGCTTGAGCTGTATCCTGCGCAGGTTCTGAAACGTTTCTTCTAAGTCTTGAATCAGTGTTTCTTTGCTCTTGCTCTTCACCACGATGTCATCCATGTAGGCTTCTACATTCCTGTGGATCTGTGGCTCAAAAGCAGTGTACACTACCCTTGCAAAAGTGGAGCCTGCATTTTTCAGTCCAAATGGCATGCGGATAAAGCAATATGTGCCACATGGAGTGATAAATGCAGTCTTCTCTTCATCTTCCTTAGCCATGAAAATCTGGTGATAGCCTGAGTATGCATCAAGAAAACAGAGTAGCTCACATCCGGCAGTGGAGTCAACGATCTGGTCAATGCGCGGCAAAGGGAAGGGATCCTTGGGACATGCTTTATTGACATCAGTGAAGTCTATACACAGCCTCCACTTCCCGTTAGCTTTGCGCACGACGACTGGGTTTGCCAACCACGTCGGATGGATCACACCTCTAACTAGGCCTGCTGCCTCTAGTTTCTTGATCTCCTCGTTGATGAACTCTTGGCGCTCCACGGCTTGCTTCCTCACTTTTTGCTTGATGGGCCGCGCATGAGGGCAGACAGCAAGCTTGTGCTCAATCACCTTCCTGGGAACACCGGGGATGTCAGATGGTTGCCAAGCAAACACATCGACATTCGCCCGCAGGAAGGCGACGAGCGCGCTTTCCTATTTGCTGTCAAGGGTGGCGCTGATGGTGAAGGTACCACCAGTGCCATCCTCCTTTGCGGACACCTTCTTGGTTGCCGGAGGAGCAGCCATTCCTTTCTTGCTCTTGCCGGTGGAGCTCGATGGAACGTCCTCGACGGCGGCGCAGCACTCCGAAGAGGTGCGGTTGCCGGAGTGTGTCCCAGAGCACTTGCCGGACTTGGTCTTCGTCCTCTTCCCCCCGGGAGCTTCAGCGGCAAGAGTATCCTTCTCGGCCGCAGCTGCCGC
The DNA here is from genome assembly GCA_902687465.1 of Secale cereale. Lineage (NCBI taxonomy): Eukaryota > Viridiplantae > Streptophyta > Magnoliopsida > Poales > Poaceae > Secale > Secale cereale. The sequence goes on along the minus strand of LR738714.1, from coordinate 732,382,043 downwards.
ATCCCGGTAAATCTTGTCGGCGCAAATAAGCGCATCTTTCTTGTCGCTGTGGACAGTGATGACGCTTATCGGCCCCGGCATCTTCAGCACGTTGTAGGCATAGTGGGAAGCTGCCATGAACTTGGCGAGGGCGGGACGGCCGAGGATCCCATTGTAGGGCAATGGAATATCAGCAACGTCAAAGATGATGCGCTCAGTTCTGAAGTTGAGCTCCCCGCCAAAGGTCACCGGCAGAGTAATCTTTCCCTTGGGCTTGCTCCTTCCCGGGTTGATTCCTTGGAATGAACCGGTCTCTTCGAGCTCGCCGTCTTGAATCTGGAGTTTCTTGATCACAGCAGAGGAGATCAAGTTCAGCCCGGCCCCGCCGTCAACCAACATTTTGGTGACCTTGAGGTTGCGGATGGTGGGTGAGACCAGCATCGGCAAGCACCCGACCGCAGTGGTGCGGTCAGGGTGATCCTCAAGGTCAAAAATGATGGGCGTGCTGGACCATTTGAGGAGCCTGCGCGATTCCACGGGCGGCTCGGCTGCATTCACCTCACGCACCCACTGTTTCAGCTGGCGGTGGGAGGTGTGCAGGGAGGCGCCACCGTCGACGCACAGGACTTCCGTGGCCTTCTGGAACTCCTGCTCGCTGTTCTCGTCGTCCTCCATGTCTTCATCGTCGTCTTCGTCGTTGTCGCGGCCCCGGGGAGGTCGATCTCCTTGCCGCTGCTTGGCCTTGCCGCGGCGTCCTCCCCGGCCATTGAATGGCCGCTTCTTGCTGGGCTCTTCCCCGCCACCTTGGGCCTTCTCCTTGTCGCGCCTCTCGTACTCAGCCTTTTGCTGCTCGACGAGGTACTCGACGCGCTTACAGTTGGAGAGGTCGTGACCCTTGGTGCGGTGAATCTTACAGTATTGCTTGTCGGAGCTACCGGGCTTGTCGGCCGCCGCCGCAGGGGCAGGCTCCTTGCCGGAGCCGCCAGCCTGCGCTTGCTTGGCGGGGGCCTCCTTGCCGGACTTCTCGACGGCAAGCACTTCCTTCTTGCCCTTCTTCCTGTTGTTCCGCCGCCGGCTCTTCTTTGCCGGGGCGGCGTCGTCGCTGTCGCTTCCCCCTGCGCCAGTATCCTCCCCGGGGAGTTTCCTCCCCTCTTCTGCACGGGCGCACTTGTCGGCAAGAGCGTAGAGCTCGCTGACGTCCCTGATCTTGGTCATCGCCATCTCCTCACGCATGCGGCGGTTACGCACGTTCTGATGGAACGCGCTGATAACCGCAGCAGGGTGAACGTCGGGGATGTTGTGCTGTACCCGGCTGAAACGTTGGATATACTTGCGCAGGGGTTCGCCTTCCTTCTGGGCCAAAATGTGGAGATCGCTCTCCTGGCCATGGGGTTTGTGGCCGCCGGTGAAGGCGCCAACAAACTGATGGCAGAGGTCGGCCCAAGAAGAGATAGAGCCTTCCGGCAAGTGCATGAGCCACGAACGGACGTTCGGCTTCAGCACGAGCGGGAAGTAGTTGGCTAGGATCTTCTCGTCGCGCCCCCCGGCAGCTTGCACTGCTATGGTGTAGACGCTAAGAAACTCCGAGGGGTGCGTCTTGCCGTCGTACTTCTCCGGTACGTCGGGCTTAAAGTTCTTCATGCTGGGCCACTGGACGCGCCGCAGCTCGCGGGTGAACGCAGGGCAGCCTGCCGCGTACGGCAAGTCGCCTGGTTCACCGGGCGCGGGTGCGTCGACAGCGTTCCCAGCTCTCTTGTCGGATTGTCGCCGAGCTTCTCGGCGGCGCTCGATCGTGGTCCGAGCGTCTTCATCTCGCCGGTCGTCGAGGACCTGGCGCTGGTCCCGACGGGCCCGCGGGTCCGACGAGGCTGTGGAGCCGTCGTCGGGGTTGTTCCGGCGGGGCGGCGTCTTCTGCTTCTGCGGCGGGGAGTGCACGCTTGTCGCACCCCCGGCAGTCTTGTCGCCGATAGCCTTCGTCTTCTCGGCCTGCCGCGGCCGCGAGGCCGACGGCTGCTGCGGAGAATCGTTGTTGGCGAAGTCTATCAGGCTCCGGATAGTGGCCCTCCATTCCTCGGCCTTGTCGGCCGCTGGAGGAAAATCGAGGAGCAGCTGCGCCCTTGCGAGCGCTTCTGCCGGGGTAGTGGGGAACGCGGGCGAGCGGTGCGAGGAACGGGATACGCTCGGACTTCTAACGACGTTAGAAGGAGCGGGGTCCCGTGCCGGCGCCTTCGCTTTGCTTGTGCCCGGACGGGGGTCCGGGGCGTCCCGCGAACCTCCAGTATGGCCTTGTCCCAGCAAGCGGATACCACCTCCCGTGGCATGGCGCTGCGGGGTCGTCGTATGTTGCGATGGACGTGGCGCGTCCACGGAGACCGAGGTCCGGTCGTCCGTCCTGTTCTTGGATCTGGTGGCACCGTGAGTGTCCTCGCCGGCAACCACCCTTCCGACGGCGTCTCCCCCGCCCACCGTTGGCTCTGGTGGCGGCGGATGAGACGCAGACGGGCCCCCGACCTCCGAAGGCTTCTTCTTCGGGGCCATGGAGTTGTCGCTGATGAAGTTGTTGACGAAACTTGGAGAGGTTAATGAAGATTGCGCCCGCGCGAACGCCGGATCAGGTTCACACAACCTCGACGCCCCCTACCTGGCGCGCCAAAGATGTCGGGGGAAACTGTCCGCCACGAACACCTATGGGACCGGAGCCCCTTGTCTGTGCGGTACGAGGGCGGAGGGAGCACGAAGAGCAGATCGAGGCAGACGCGCGGGCAGTTTTTACCCAGGTTCGGGCCGCACGGATGCGTAAAACCCTACTCCTGCTTGGTTGTGTATTGAGTTGAGCGCTCGGGAGCTTGAAGAAGCAGCTACACCGTGCGTGAGAGTAATCTAGGTTTCGAACCGAACCCCCTCCACGTTGTGCATGGGCCTCCTTTTATAGTGCAAGGGGTCACCGACAGGTGTCAACGTAGGAGAAAGGGGTAAAAATGTAAAAGAGGTGGTAGTTGTAACAGTGCGGGAACAGTGGAGCTACAGTACAGAACAGTGGTCTATACCTACTTTAACAGTGGGGGACAAGGGCATTTAATGCCTGTCGCCGTCGACCCCAAAAGCTCCCGCCGTTGCGTCTCCGTCTGCCACGGCGATGGATCCTCTGCCGTGGAGTGCCACCGTGTCCCCCAGGCTGCACAGCCATCCGCCACGCGTCCCTGGAGCGGCCCCAGGGCGACGCGTGGGCCGATGAGCTGGAGCGCGGGCACACAGCGCACCTCCCCCGGCAAGCACCTTGCCGGGGATCTCGACCTTGCCGGGCCCGGAAGCTTGCCGCTCCCCGAGCCCTTGCCGGGTCTTCTAAGATAAAATCTTCTATTCGTCCTGACAAGCTCCTCTTGCCAGGGCCTCGTGCTAGTTAAGCAATCTCGAGCCTGGGACGGCCTTCCCGGCAAGCTCCTCTTGCCGGGGTCTTGGTCTTCTGTCTTGTATACTTTGTTTTTGAATGGCTAGATAAGGGTCAGGAAGGTCTCCGGCAAGCGCGTGGTGAACCCTGCCGCGGGGAGCTGCCGCTGCCCGTGCACAAGTTGGGGTACTAGGGTACCCCTACCTTAGTACACCGACAGCAGGCGTGAAGCCGAGGCCTGATATACTATCTAAATAAGTCATACAAGAAGAAGTCGGTAGCTTAAGAAGGAGACATACCATACTACGTTCGATAAGAACCCAACTTGATCTTGATTCGGCACATCAACGAATTAGAACTAGCTTGCTTCGAGAAAGAGTTTACCGAGCTTCCTCCCCTAATGTTATTGGACCACTCAACTGTATATCTTGTGCTTGATCGGTCGGATCAGAGGCCTTCAGTTCCAGCCGGATTTCCCTTGTGACGTTATTGAAGTAGCAGCAGCTGAGCTGTGATCACGTTGCTGTTCTGATACATGCATGCTTGTCTAACCTCGCTCTTGAACTTGTGCATGTCTGCTTCGTTTTTCTTGATCGGTTCCTCGTGTTGCATACAATGAAGTGGTGTCATGTGACGCTGGGCATAATCTCTGAAAACTCCTGACTGGTTCGGTGTGGTTTTGTTTATTCAACACCAATTGCCTTAGCTTTCTTTTTCTGAAGGAGACAGAGAAGAGAGTAGCTGGATTTATTTTTCTATTTTGATTTACAAATGGTCCGGTTTTATTTCAAAATGGTCCGTACTTTTCGATCTTTGGGCTTATTAAGCTTAAGAATCTTACTTAATAGGAGAAAATAGCCTCCTAAACATATGGCTAGCAACTGGTTCACCAGGAGTACGCAAGAAAGGAAAAAGCACTACGAATTATTGATTTAGGAATGGGAATGGGCTAGAACCCTGGGTTCTTCCTTATATAATTAATGATCTTTTCATTCTAATACTCTATCCGAGAGTTCTCAGTATTTAGCAAAGCTGTTCCTATCTAACGGATAAAAACTGGATCAAATGACAAAGACATTGTTTGTGGAGAAAGAGGTGGCTTTTCCAGGATGAAATGAAACATTTGATTTGTGTAACAGGAGAAAGATTTCCCACTCCTTAGCCATAAAGATATGTGGCCATGAAAAAGGGAGGGGATTCAGTGGAACATGATTGGCTGGGCGGTAGAGTCGTGGAAACACTTGTTCATTCCTATTTTGGACCCTAGCTCCATGGAACATTATGCTACTGCGGAAACATGGAAGAATTGCAATCTTAGATGAAAACACTATGTGTGGAAAGCTTGATAAGGGTCAGTTACTTGTACATTTGATTAGTATGAGCCACTCACATCGTTTTTTAAGGATAGGTGGGAGTAGGACCCTACAATAAAGAGCAGATAGCCCACATGAATCATTGGAATAACAATACGAGGCCTTTGACGAGTAAAGGGAAATGCAAGATTTGGATCCGCGATTTCAACAAGTAGTTCGTGCTTCGTCGGCAGGGGAGACTATAGGCCATGAAAACCCACCCCTGGTATCTCCACCTGTGGATTGAGAGTCAAAAAGTGTGAATTTCGTATGTCCCGCTGGCACACGATTTCGATTACTTTTCTTGTTTCCCGTTTCGGAGATCCGATAATGGAATGCTAAATCGATATCTGGGGTCGAGCCAGGGTACTTATCCTCCCTTCTATAAATCAATGACCAATAAAAGACCAAAGCGGTGATAAATCAAGGGGCGGACAGGAGCAACATCGTAGCTAGGAACAGGTGCTGCACCGTAGCTAGTTGGAAGAAGTACAGCATAGCTACATTCCCCATAGGGTTGGCGCCCCTCTTCTCCAATACAAATTGAATCATAGCAAGGTCTAAGCTATCTTAAAACCTACTATCAATCTGTTTATAGAACTCAATACTACTATCCATGAGATCATCATAACAAAAACTAGAATTGCCCAGCGAAATAGGAATAGAAAGAAATCCAGGGTAACTTGTATCATGAGATGGGTCCATTCCAATTGAAATTCCGTACGGCTACAACTCTTTTTAAACGAGTCGAAGTCCAGTCTTGTCACTTTCCCATCATCCCTTTCCGCATCGTCCTTCTCTATTGGGGGCTCCCAACACCTCAGCCACACATCTTTTTCGTTCGCTCCCCATTTTATTCTCTAAGGAACCCTCTCCTTAATGAGCCTAGATTGATGGAGATGGCTTTTGTACCAGTCAATCTTTATATCCTTTCTGGCATAGTTTTGTAAAAGATCGGCAGGTGATCCGTCCTTTCTCCTCTGCTGTGGTTCATGCATTCTTCCTTTTTTGAAAGCGGATAGGGATCGGGTGAATTAGAGAATAGACAGACGTCCGTTGGCATTTCAGCCTTTCTTCTCCTTTCAGGGCCTATCCGAAAGAGAATCCAGTACCTCTTGGTCCTAAATATCAGAATAGGACGCGCAACAACGGAACAACAAGAGCAAGACCGCTCCAAACTAAATCACAGTAGAAGTTATGGCCACTCAGGCTGGACCAAAACAGCAAGCGGAAGGTCTCTGAAAGTCCTACATTAGCACCAAGCCATCCCCCAAGGGAGGGTATAACGGAGTGTGGGAAAATCCAGTTGCTAACGCTCCCGGCTGTGGGTTCTTCACAATTAGCAGGGCTTCTATTCTAGTACAGAGATCACCACTTGTTATGCCAGGGTCTCCTTTTTCGAGTTGGTTACTGTCTTGTTGAGCAACGTTTTCCCGGCAATCTCCGCTTATTAGGGTGGCCTCTAACAGGTCGGGAGAGTACTAAAAATCTGGCTCATACGCCTCGCAAGATTGAACATCTGCGAAAGTCGTCTCGAAGCTCTGACTCTCGAGAGAAAGTCTTGCCTACCAGTGACTTATTTTACTGAATAAGAATGCCTACTGTACTAGCTTCTTTCTTGACTCCATTAACTCAGTTTGCAGAAAGGAATCCGTCCAGTCCAGTAAGAAGGAATAGAGAAGAAGAAAGTCACTCATCAACTCCTACTTTGGTTATTGAGACTTGCCCGCGTATCTGACCTATGTGTACCTATTCCCTAGCCTAAGTAGCTTACCCACTGTCCTAATAACTGTCTGTCAATCCGGCAGCTTGCCCTACAGCCTATCGATGCTACTGTCCTAAGTCTCCTACTCATATACCCAAGGTCAAAGACTTCGCAGGGCAACAAACTGATTTCGGAATTGCTTAACTGCTGAGAGCTAATATCGGGGAGTAGTAAGCCAGCCCACCACAAGATGAATGAGTGCTCCTCTCCTATGCCGACTTACTAGCCAGGTTGAGCCTTTGAGCCATAAGAGGAGGGAGAATCTGGTTGATTTTCCAGGGAATGATTATATGGATTTCCTGGAGGATATTGTTACCTTCATCAGATTGATTGATAACTGGTCGTCGATTGACAACTACTGCTTTTTCCAGTGAGAAAGGAAGGAGGAAGGGGATCTCAACAAGTCATGGATATATAGCCTACAGCCGAGTCCACAAAGAAGACGGTTTCAAAGCTTGAAGAACATATTTGTGAGGCTGATCCCTAAGTGCAGAGTTTCATGTGACGAACAACGAAACTCCATTTCTTCAAACACAACCCTGTGCCACCGACAAACGTTTGACTTTGACTGTGTTTTTTTGGGCTATGAAGATTCTACTTATACCCAATGATGGAACATTTTGAAAATATGTTCAACGGGGTCTTAAGAAAGGCAAATTTCAGGCCTGTAGTTTTTAAGATCATCTCGCTAATCGAAAGATGAAGGATAGCGAACACTAGATGGCTAGTGGCCTTATGCAAATAAAGAAGAGGGATGCCTAACCAATTGATCCTAAAAGATCTTATTTGAGATAGGTCAGATTAGACTTAGTGGCCAACGTTAGGGATGGTAGAATCAATATGGGATGTGGAATTCCAGGAAACGTTCTTATCCGCGCTCACTGATAATGTTAACCTGGTCCTTAGTTTCCTCCAACTGATTCCTGTTTTTTTGAGCCTTTTTCAGTAAGTCCTTAATAGCTAAAAATGCTTTGACTCTAAGGGTTACCTTGGTACCTTTGATCGGATATGCTTCTTTTCGGACAGGAGGGGCAGATTGACATTCATGCAATGGCACATGGATTCTATTGAGAAGGGTTGGCTGCTCTCGACGACGGGGTGGGGGAATGAGATGCTGGGAGATGGGAGTTATTGGTGGATTGAGAGGGGAGCAGATGCGTGGGCTAGTTCAATCTTTTTGCTCCTGCCTTCCTAGCCTTATGGACAGGAGTCCTCTGGCCTAGTCCTGAAAGTCTTCCCGCAGCTTTCCTTGCCCTTATTGCCCGGCATACCTCGAAAGGCATACCCTGGAACCAATTCATTCATATTCCCTCTTCGCGATAAAGCTTTGCCTTACTTTGCTTGCTGGCTCTAAGCCCACCTCCTTTACTACACTACACCCTCTCACCGCCCCTATTCATCCCGAAAGGCTTCTAACTTCCCCGAAATCTTACTTATTCAGGGCAAGATTCGGAACTTAGGGTCACTGCCTTTCATCCGCCTTTCTCTCATATGCTTAGAACCTATCCATAGAAATGGAATTCAAAACTTTGGAATAGTTTCGAGGAGAGCCGAGAGGACACGTTCAAGGAGTAGTGTAAAGTAGCAGACAGAGGGGCGCTCCCGCTTAGGCATTAGGCATTAGGCACGAGAAAGGACATCGTTCTCGGCCGTCCCTTCCTTCCCGGAAAAAGGATCTCTTGCATCTTTTGCTTCCCCACCCGGCCTCTATTCTAGATTCACCGTCTTCGGATGCATCAGTTTATTATGCTTATGCCTAATCTTAATACTGGCTAGTTACTTCAATTACCTTACCCCACCGCCCCTCCTTTTAAGGAGGTTTCAGAGCACCCAGTCACAGCTCGTCACAAGAAAGGATTGATGGTCGAGTCCCCGTGCATGAAGTCAGTGGATTCGAGTGAACTGACCGTACTACAAATCGACATACTTGAGGAAGCTTCTTACTAAACCAAAGAAAGGGCAGCTCCAGTTGTGTTGTCGATTCCCTTCTCCCGAGAGCTTTCACACTCTGGGATGGGAGTCCCTTCCAAGACTTGACCAAAATCTCCCCACAATTTCTTGATTTGAAGCAGTTCGGAGGCCTTCTTCTAGTTACGATTCGCCCTCGTCTGTCACTATAGATGTTCTAGCTTTAGTCTTTAGTGTCATTTCGAGTTATGCATTTGGAATGCTCCCCTTCCAAGCAAACTAAACTAACCTTGCTAAGTGCTAGCCAGGTGAAAGTGCTTTTCGCTAGTAGTTTTGGTGTTCTCTTCCCTTTAATCCAATTGAATCAATCGATCAGAAGAACAAGAATAAGAAGGCACTGTACTTTTAATAGGACCTACTTCCGAGACCTCTATCTCTATTTATTTTCATTCTTCCCTTTGGTCAGATACTAGAATATAGTATTTTTATTGGACATCCTCCTCACTATTGAAATTAGGGAAAACCGGATCAGTAAACTATTGCATCTAAGGGAACAGAGCAGCAGATCCCGGGATAAGAAAGATAAAAAAATGTGGAACTTCAGTGCCTTACTTGGAAAGAGCAGATCCCAGAAAAAAGGATAGCGAATGATCGATTCACCATTGATAGCATTAACCCTAAAAGGAGGGATGAAGCACATGCCACCACATCCACTAAAGAGAAGGAAAAGATAAAAGAGAGGCGCCAGGTCCAAGAAGGTATGGAAAAGGCATTAGAGGTTTGATTCGCTCAAGGTTTTGAACAACAAGTCAGGTAAACCACCAGTTAATACCAACCACGGTTGACTTGATTTTCGATAGATTGAAATGATTTCAAATTCAGCATGGTTGTGAGATTAATCGTACCCACCCGACTAGGTCACCTGCGAGACTCGCTAATATACTACTTTCTTTCAGGCAATGAAAAAATATGGTTTCTAGTACCTCACTAACCACTGCTCGTGAGAAGCATGGGGGGAGTCTAGAAGCACGGCGGGAGTCTAGATAGAAGGGTTTTCAATAATGGTGGTTCGTTGCCTCACCGTAATAAGTGCCTTACTACTTTCGAGTCTAAGGGGCGTGAGTTAGAGGCACAATATTCTTTCTATACAGTCAACTAGTAGCCCTCGCTAATTGAGCATCAATCACTATTTCTCTAAGTCATAACTAGTACCTCCCTTGTGGCGAAACCAATGGTTCACTTGATTTCTAAAGAACAACTTTCGTCGTACGGTAGGGCCCAGGATATGTATGCCCTTCTCTTCATTGCTTTCCTGAAATGCCTAAGTAATCACCTTCGAAATGGTACCAAAAGGCCGGCTCAAATCGTCTATTACAGCCTGGTGGAACCTATTCTTCGACTACTTCTTCCTTCGACTAGCGTGCTTAGATAAAATACAACGGTACCTATATCGCTCGCTGTTGAAATTGTAGTTTAGGTGGACTGTATGTCTTTACATCTTCTCTGGCCGATCGAGGTCTCCAAAGTAAGCAAAAAAAGGAGTATTGACAGCCATCTTATGTTGTTTGTCGGGATTCATTCTAACCAGAGTGAGCTCACGGACCACCTTCGAACGAAAGTGAACTCTCTTCCTCTGATCTCTATAATGGGTCTAGTAACTGCTTTAGCTGTTCGTCTCACAATTAAGTTGGTGGGTGCTTGGTCCATCTTCTTATTCCAAAGCTCCGAGATGAATTCAATCTTATCTTACTGGGGCTCTCCCCTTCGGTTTGAAGAGGACCGCGCATGCTTATTCTCAAACTGGTACACACTTTGGTATTCTACCCTGCATCAAAGAATAGGCCTCAACACTTTGAGTGTAAAATCCAGCTACTCTGCTATCGCCTCCTGCGCGAACAGCTTTCGAGTAAGAAAGTTCAAATGCATTTTTACACCTATTGAAGGAATTGAATGGAATAGAAAAAAAAAGAGTGGTATGGAGACTTGATATTGTACCAATACTTTAAAATAGCACAGAGGATACTTCATATTGTACCAATACACATTCAAATCACTATTACCAATTTCTTACAGGATTCAGACTTTAATCAATAAAAGCGCGTACTATTTATTACCACCAGGAATGGAAAAAGAGTACTATGTGGATCTGGTGCGACTACGGAAAATGGAGCATTGGTACAACTGATCTTCATAGGAGAGCGGTATGCTTAAAGCCAAGAGTGCGGCTTAAGCACCACCTTACCTTAAGAGCAGTCAAAGCTATAAGCTGGTATATCACCCTACAGCAATTTTTAAGCTGGTTTGCCTCCACCATTGGATTTGGTTGCAGCTCGCACCGACACCTCGCAGTTTGTGTACAAGGTTGGTAGTCACACTGCTTACCTCCTATTATATGTCGATGACATCATCCTTACAGCCTCCAGTGATGCTTTCCTTCGCCTCATTATCAGTCTTCTTCATGAAGCTCGACAAGAACCTATTTTATGTTTTCTTCTGTATCGGGCCAAAGGGCATGACTCTGACATAAATCTCAATGGCGCTATTCCGTCATCAGATAGCTCGGTTGCAGCTCCGGTTCCAGGTTTCGATTCCATTCGTTTCAGAATTTCTTATAAGTGATGGTATGTTACATTTTGACTGAGGATTGAATAAGTTGGGTCCTGAGAATGGAAGTTGAGTCATGTTGATACTAGATCCATGTCTTGATTATTCGACTTTTCCACTCCAATGCACGATACCATGGATTCCATTCCAAAGATTCATTACTATGATTTTTTTATATTTAATTGAATTGAACTACCGAGATCTGGAATAGGTGGATATGTTGCAGAGGAAACATACAAGGTATATATACTTTTTAGTTAGATAATTCCTCAATGACCAGGTGGTTGCACCATGTAAAACCGATTAGAGATCAGAGGATACATATCTAGTTCCTTGCTTAGCAGAGGCAGAGCGGAGTTTGGATAGTCATGAGGTATGTCGAGGAATGATGGTGATTACACAAATAGATAATTCATGTGTTACGAAATGAAAGAGGCTGATAGTAAAACAATCAACAGTAACTAGTACCTTGCTCTAAGAGGCTGAGATTAGTAGGGTGCAGCATCCTACTATTGATGATCTTACCTTCCCTGGAAGGTATTCCCGCAGAGAGAAATCTTTAATTGAATTTATCATCCTGCATGTCTTCTACTTCTCCTCCTCCGCTTATTGATATTACAATCGTATCTTATGCATTCCCTCATGACGACTCGGCTGCGGCTCAAGGCCCCAGAGGGAGAGTATCATTATTGAGTTGACTAACTCCAACCTTGGTATAAAATTCTTTATCAGCGGGTTCGCTTTTCCAGAATAGAAATTTGTATGATAGATCTACGGCGGAGCCGTTTACCAATGTGGGTCTTATCTTGGAGTTCTAGTATGGGTCGTCGGCCCTTTCTCCTCCTCAGTAGGTGCAAACCCAGGTTCTGTAAATGATTATAACTGCCTTGGAGATAGATAAGCAAACCTTCTTCTGTTTGAGTATGATGGATGTTACACCCACTGCCAGATACAAGCAAAAGCTTTCCAGCTAAGCTAGGAGTCAGAACGAACTCATGAAGCTATCCTTCTTCTTGGATCTCAAGATTTAAATGGAATTTTATCACCCCGGATTTTGGTAGTAATTTCCACTTTATACTTGAGTTAAGGAAGGCACCAGCATGGGAGAGAAGATAACCCCTCGGGATCGCTTACTAGCCGGCCTGCTTGATTTATTTATGAGGTATCCAGATGGAACTGCACCGGCGAGGGAAAGGGAAGCTGATGAGAGGTAAGGGAAAAGTCCATTTAATGAATAGGTTCACTACAGACTGTACTATCTCTAGACCCCCTCTCTATACTCCCTCATAATATATGGATCCCCCGGATAATATTGATCCTCCAACAGCTGACATATCTTATCTAAACTCCCGGAAACCTGGGCATGGCTTTTTCGAACTTAGTTGATTTCGCAAGAAGCAACTTGAAAAGCACAAAGACTACATCTAAACAAACCTTACGTCTTCGTTCGGCTCATTCTTGCTTATCTCACCCTATTTCCTTACTTTAGCTTAGAAGTAGGCATATGGGAAGTTACACAAAGATGACTTATCGGTTGGCCTAAGCTTACTCGATTCCATTCTTTCCAATATCATATACGCCTAGTGAAATGCATCTATCTCCTCTCCTCCCCTTCTTTCTTTTTATCCATTTTATATACCTAGTTGAAGACTACTTCAGATTATAGGGCGGGCTTTTCTACCCATTGACCGGGACCGATCACTGTGTTTGACCGCTCTTGGTATTCAGACCTTGGACTTTTTCGCTAGGAGATGATCCATTCTTTAAGAGCTCTATACATAAAGAGAAGGCGTATTCACTTAAAGGACTGTGAAATCTACCCTATGCCCCGAAAAGTCTAGGCACCTAAATAAAGTCAAGATGGGATCCCTGACTAATAGATTAAGCTATCCAACGAGTTAGGAACCTTTTTTCTTCCCCCTTCTCTTCTCCGATTTGCTCTGTTACTCCTTTTGCAGATGGTTGGTCACCACTCTTAGGCTTTTTGTTCTCTGCTTGTGGTGGGTCTCCAACTTGATCCGGTGCTGACTTAATAGGGAAACCTACCCAGAAAATGCCCCCTTTTTCGGTCCGGTTAACAGAGCCTGTAAACCAAGAGCGGAACGAAGAGCTAAAATGTCACCTTTACCCTTGTTAATCCTATTTCTTTCTTACTTGTAAACTCGTCATTCCTTTTTTCTTTCTTTGGTAAGGAAGGGACGGCTATTCCCACAGGTTGATCTTGATAAAATGTGCAGCGGTAAGCAACTAATAATCTCGATGCAGGACTGCCGTTCCCATAGGTTCCTCCTCCAAAACCTTCTTAGGCGAAAAAGACTGGAAGGGCTTATTCCCACTGCTGATTACTGAGAACCTTCTACCGGGAAAGATTTCCTTCTATGCCTAGTGGTTTTTGAATTGGAAATGGGAAAGGCAGAGAGAATTTACTCAAATTCCACTATGTTATGTATACAATGATCGGGTTGCGTCTGGTATGATCGGGGTGCTTTATGTAAACTAGGCAGGATAACTTGGCTAACTTTCCTACTATGATAGCATCTCTGAACGGCAGGTACCCTCAACCGCCGTAACGAAGGAATGAATCTATTAAGTGGGAAAGAGCCCTCGTGGCAGCTATATCTGCGAGGATTCCAAGTGTTCTAATTCATCACGTTACAGACCCACATCAAACATGCAACTGCTTGTCGCATACTCCTGCTACTCCGACCTACGCTTCTCACATCGCATCCTTGGTCCTTAAACGACGGTATATTCTTTTTTCCGGGTTCTATGAGCGTAAATGGAGACACTTCCCCCTTCTTCGACATATGAATATACCTCGCCTCAAAGATAAAGAAATCCTGAGTAAGGAGAGAGATTCTCCACACGAATGAACGACCCGTCAGGTTTGAACTGACTTAGGTTGGACCAGGACCCACCTATCTCCACCAAGAAGGAATCGCTTTGGTTACACAGTTCAGTTGGCGATAAATGCCAACCTAATCTGCGGGCCGGTAGGCCAGCCTGAATCATTCTACATCTATCTATTACATTTTTCCAATAATACAAAAGCAAGAACGGAACGAGGCAAATCAAAAAGAAAAAAGGCATAGGAAGATAGAACGTGTTTTCTAAGGGGCTTTGAATGACTAGAGCAGTGACTTCGTCCGCTTCTACAGCTTTTTGGTGATAAATATTTTCCACTTCTAAAAAATGCGCTTTTGCATCATCAAACGCCTTTTTTGCCAATATTGCTTGTTCTCTTAAGAGATTAGCTTTATTTACTTTTTCCGCGAAATTCTGGATTCGTTGGACTTCTTGTATATGAGCAACGGCCTGAATGAACCTTTCACAATCGTATTTATTTTGGATTAAATCCAGACAGAGATCAGCTGGTCCCTTCTCGCCCATATTTCTAAATAGGAAATCGACCACTATATCATTATGTACTTTTTAAAATGAAGTTCCTAATAATGAATGCACTATTTTTATTATTTGTACTTCACAATCAGCGGGATTTTCGGAAGGAACTTGCTTAAAAACACTTAAATTTTCCCTGAATAGAACTCGATTCAAAAAAGTAAACATTCCTTATCTTTTCCTGGTTTCCTCCTATTCCTATTGATCATATGACAAATTCTATTTTTACAAAATAGAATGGGTTGTGCGCTAGACTGATTCAAGACTGAGTCAAGTAGCCTGTTTTCTAATTATCGGATTGAGTGAGACAATCACGTTCTTAAAGCGGTCGGTTAGCCGGCAACACTACCTTCCCCTATTGCCCGGCAATCTGTGAGACACATAGGCTCCTTACGCATTTATCGATCGAGAATAGTCTCATCTCACATCAACTCTTTCTCTATGATAATTTTTGAGTGAAAAACAAAACATTGATTTCTAGTTTGATCGGTATTTGTTACTTATTCATAAACAAGATGCAATGAATCAACATGTTAAGCATCTCATCAATTGTCGTAGTTAACATACGCGTTTTCAAGTTGCATTTCGTGCTCTTTTTCGTCGCTAGCTAAATAATTCAATTTGACAAGATCGTGCATCAATCACCTCGTCCGCTAGGGAAATGCACTCCTGAATAGACTCGATTCCCCGCCCCGCATCAATGAAATGTCTAAGATGCAACGGAATAGCAACGTTTCTTTCTATATGATAATATGCACCGAGGGGAGGAGTAGTTTCAAATAGAAGTCAAGTAAACAGATTCAAGTTAGCCCAGTTTGGTTCCTTGGAAAAGCAGTTCAAAGCAAAGGGTTGACGGGTGGTGGAGTCCCATCCCAGGTTTAGTATATAGCCCATGTTTTCCAATCCATAAACGGTGGATTGACTTGCTCTTTATCAAATCCACATTAAAAAGGGGTTTTGCCATTCAATGGTTTGATCCGCGCACCTTATTTCTGATTGAACCACTTCCTCGAAAGGACATCGTATCGGTGCCAGAATATGGGCTAGCGGTACACCAACCTCCCCACCAATTGCTACGCCCCGCGGGGCTTCTTCCTAGCGTTATTGAAATGATATTCCTATTATTGGTCCTAGCAATATCCCTGGACCAGGCACGACACCTATCCAACTATGTCTTGTTTCGGTTTCCGGATCCGAATCTTTTGTTATACTTATGTATGGATGATTGTACACAACAGGTGTGGAAAGTGCGATAGAGCTCGAAAATGGATGCCCCTATTTCAATTTAATAAGTGCTTGTGCAACGGCTTGAAAGTTACAGACTGAGTCAAGTGACCTGTTTTTGTCACATGATCCAGAATTGCACGAGAACCTACAAGTCATGTTATCGTTCTTAATTCGATAGCCACGGGACAGCCGTTTTCTCGTCTCTCAGCCTTTCTTATACCTGCACTGACCTCAACGGTATCCAACCTGCTAAAAATATCTATACCCATTAGCTCATCACACCAACAGTTCTCTTGGGTTGACTGAACCTACCTATCCGAAATCCCTGTTGGCAACTTCTTACTGCACAGAAGCAATGGAACAATATCGTAAAGTGAAGTGAAGCAAACAAACCACTCCTTTGGAATTGATGGACTTGACACACAGCCGACGACTGAGATGTGCCATTGTCATCGTCAAGATCGTCCATCACGAGTACCTTCTTTTCTGCATCCGTCAGTTCCAGTTTTCCCAGCATGTTTTATTACTTGCCTCGATCGATACCATCCACTTATTTCTCTTTCTCACGGGACACATAAAGATACCAGCGCTTGTGCGAACAGTTGATGCTTGTTAAGCCATAGCTATCACTTCTCGCGCCAAAGCGCTCCCACCAACTACAAAATACCTTATAGGAGGGGCCCTTGTCTTCAACTAAAAAGAAGCAGATATTGCCGTAAGCAGGAGATGGAAAAGCCCACGATCCATAACTTACTCACTCAGATATTTACTAGAGCTTGGCAGTGAATGAAGGAGACTTCGAATCCTATTCAGATTGCACGGAGGGATTGGAAAGAGGCCTCTCGTGTAAGATAAGATTCCATTCCTTCCTATCGAAAGGCTCCGGTAGTAGAGCTCAATTCGGAATGTTGATATAAAAAAGGGCAGATATAGAGATTTAAGGAACATATGTTGTTGATCAAGTCTTTGGAACGTAGTTAGTCCCATCCCTTCCATCCGGCCACTAGTCTAGTTCGGTCTCTTCAAGGAGAGAAATCCTTTCTCGAGGAGTCCAAGTATTGGATATATTGGTGGAGGAGATAGTCAGTAAAAAGATACCACTACGCGGTAGACAGCTTCCCTTCCTTACTTTTCTTAATAAGCCCTTGATCGAGTAGTTCATCCAAAAGCATTTGATCCATCAGATCAATGCTTGATCTTATACGGTTCAAGATCTAGGAATGAAAACAGCTGCAAGATACGCTTACTTCTTTCTCTTAGTCAGCTTTATCTCATATTGCCTACGAAGCCGTGGATCCAAGCACTGCTTGCTATATTAATTTTACCTGGCTGCCGCCCATAGGAGCCTAAGGGAAGACGTACGGAGGAATGGTCTTGGGGCATTTCTGACCAGCACCCCATTTTTATCACCATACTTATCACCACACTCTTCTTTGGGCGCTGCTTCTCTGTCTGGATCAGAAATACGCTGCTTTGGTGGTCCACAACTGGAACTACTTGATCCGCCGACCTATGCTGAAACAGCTGACCTACAGGAACCGTACCTTCGGCTTTCGATAGGACCAGCTTCCCGTATTCTTCCCCCTACTTAATAAGAACCTCTTCCTTATTATGTTCATAAACATAGTATCTGTTAGCGATAAAACTTAGAATAATAGCAGAGAGTTGAAAATAGACCCCCGGTTGGTAGCTTAGTGAGAGATCTTCTCGTGACCCTATAGGTCTGGTTCTTCAATACGCCTTCATGGTGTGCCTTTTGATTACAGTGACTTCAATTCAAAGAAAGAGTGCAAAAAGTCATAGAGCCAGGATAATGGAATTTCAGAACGGAGCTGGGCTAGAAGGATACCGAAATCCTCAAACAAGTTCTCCTACGCAAGGATCCTATCCTTTCCTCGCCCTGGCACAAAGCTAGATTAGACTTTTGGTCAACCGGTAGAGAGCTGAACTGACAGAAATGAACGGTCATGCAACCGTCGAAATAAATCATTTTATCTCTCAGATACAACTTTTCCACTTAATCATAACGGTTATTTTATTCTTCTTTTCTTGTGGCGGAGATCAAGGTTGATCATTTCAGAGAAAAAGAAAGGGCTATAGATAGAGTGAGTAGGCACATCAATCACTATATAACGTGTTGTACTTAGCTTGACTTCACAGAAACAGAAGACAAGTTAGGCATATGGGAAAGATACCTTCGGTCAAGACGGAGATAACCCTCCATTTGATAACAAGCAAATTACCTTTTCTATTGAGCAGGAACTTGAACATGATCCAATCCATCGAGCGGAATCATTTGATTCATTTTCACATTATGCCAGGCTTGAGCCATCACTCATGTATGCTATACCGGTTGTTGTCCGTTCTTCACTTTTGTGCTCCATCGCCCCAGTTACAAGATAAAGAGGAAATAAAGGAGAAAACAAGGCCAACTTAACCGGGCGGATACGAGGCAGCTCTACACCGAGCCGACCAATTCCAGTCTTTATTAAGTCAAAAGAAAGCTCAAAAAGGGCGGGACAGACACAAGCGGAAAGGTCAGAGAAAACGACCTATGAAGAGAGTGCCTACGTTGTCTCCACGGATTTGCACTTTAGGGTGTCACTTTCCCACTGATATGCATGAAAAAAAGTAACTTGACTCAACTGATGATAAAGAAGGCTGCTCTACAAGGCTACCTATAGCACGGGAGATCTGCGCGTATGTTTTCTCTCTCCGTTTGGTTCAACGATGGAGTAAAAGCAGGTTTGTTTGATAGCTCTCCGTCGGCGGGCAAAGCATTCCAGGGGTGTGACCCGAGGACCACAATGGATAGCGCAAGCAAAGGTGTCACTTTCCCACTATCTAGCATCAAACTTATGGGAAAATCAAGCGGAAAAACACCTATTTCAAAGCGCGGGATGCTCTTGATGGATAAAAAACCTATGCTAGGAGGCTTCGCCGATTGATAAAGGTGAGGTAATCAACAAAGCAGATATCGCACTGGGTGCACTGGCATCTTTCCATTGAGTAGGGTGCTGTTCGCTCCTCTTTGGGGAATTCTTAAACTAACTACCCTTTTTCGGCATGATTTCCTTAAAATTGACTAAGATGAGGCAATAGGAGTAGGAGGCGACAGACCTCTGACTATATGAACGAGAAAGGTGTTATAGGCGTTCTTCCTATCATTTCACAACCGCAGGCATCTTTCACCGAAATACATAACATTGATGGAAGAACGACCAATCGCATATCAATTATGAGTTACCGAAGTTTTGAGCTCCCGGATCTGCACGTTGAACAAACAAAGACACTCCCCCTCATCCGATAAAAACGAGTATTATTTCTCAGCTGGCAACAAAGAAACGCCTAGCAGAAGAAAGTAGTTATTCTTGCATCTCTGCTACTAAGAAAGTAAGTCATTGACAAAGGACCCAACTCTTCTGAATTCGCTGAGCGAGACCTAAGATCGGAATGAACAGCAGTCGAAACCCTGAGCCCATCGTGTCTGGTAGCTATGCAATGGCTCTACTTGAGATTCCGTAGCGAGAGCAGTCGCTAACCTTTCCTTCGGTCAATCACGAGAAATTTGCGAATCAAATCCGTTGTCATTAGAGTGATCAACTATATGCGCTAATTATTCAAACAGATGCTCTCCGGTGGAAATGAACCACGAGAGACTAAGCCCTGCCGATAGCAGTAGAAGCTTTAGCCACAGAGTGACTTTTTAATTGACACCCACTAGTGGTCAGTTTCTACTTCCAAGTTGACTGGACCAGGTACCACATTTACCATAGGATATGCTTATCTGATGAGGTCCCTCGAGTCATCTCTGCCACTTGGAATTGCTTATGAGCTGTTCTTAAATGCTCTTCTTGGTATGAAATTGCCTACCTTCCTTAAGTCTTGCTTTCCCGAGAGCCCTCATTTCATAAAATTCCACTGGCCAGTTAATTCATTTTGATTATTTTTCAATGAAAGTTGCATCCGAACATGTTTCTCAACACGAAAAAGAAAGTCATATTGAGTTGTTAGAGAAATCAAGTTCTAGCCAAAATAGTGTACCATCACATGGTTTTGATACTAAGTAGGAAAGTATAGGAATGCAATGAGGAAAGACAGATAAACACATCGCCTCGTTTAAGACTTTCAAAGCATCAGTTGAATGACTATTCTGCTCCATTCGGAAATACGAAAAAGTATGTCCCTTATTTGAGATCTGTTAAGATCAGCTATTTGCTAATATGATAAAGGTGGACGCTGTACTTGTCTGAAAACAGAAACTATGATGATTCACATTACTGGCTTGTTGTCCTTTGGCGGGAAAGCTAACAGGTGAACTTGCTCAACATAAAGTGGAAGGAAAGTGTAGTAGAGATATTACTCGCTGTCTGAGAAGATCTACTTGAGACCTCTGAACCAACTTCATTCCACAGGAACGAAAGCTGAATGAATGTACTCAAGCTTCAAACTCCTTGCTAACCGATAAAAGGAATCAAGCTTAAAGGACTATATGACTATCTCTCCCACATCCTCGCCACCATTCATAAGGCTTTCAAGGAATATTGAGATATCTACAGAAAATAGAAACAAACATTCTCAGTTGGTCCACTATTAGCGAGGCCTAAAGTCTTCACTTCATCAGTCTAGGAATAACACTAAAGTAGCACCCCTCACTACATTCTTGTTCACTGAACATAGATCTCTAAAGAACAGTGCACTGGTACACGATATGATCTGTCGTCATGACCCATGAACTGAGCTTCTCACTAATCGAAATGGTCCTCTCAGCATGTTTCAAGGGAAGCAAGAGATCGTTTTCTCAGGATATTAGTCACCCAATCTTCCCAATAGTATTCCTTAAATCATGAATTGATACACTTGTTCATTCTCTTTCTATTTCCACTGGTTTCTTTTGTTCACTTGCAATGCGGCATTTGAATCCATTTTACTCCACTTCTCTCTCTTTCCTTCCTGATATCCCTTAACTAATACTTGCCCACCTCCTCTCATTGAGCACTGTCTTCAGCAAAAGCAGGTTTCTAGTTTGCTTTGTTTGCGGAAAAGAAGGGAGAAGTGAACTACTGACTAAACCAGAACTCATACTAGCCCATTCATTCCCAGAAGTGCACCGACTACAAGATGTATGAACCTATCGATCCACTTGTAGGGCGGAGATTGTATTTCTCTTTCGAGCGTTCAAAGCTCCAAGTGCTAGAATCAATGGATGCATGCCCAACTCCAAATACAGATGCAAAGCCTCCAGACGGTGCTGATTCGGGAAGTAGTTGCGGTCACATTTTCTTCTGGTGGATGGTATCGATCAGCGTTTGAAGGAAGCTCTGTTTTCCTATCAGCATTAGTCAGCTATGGAGTCCTTCAAGCGAGTGCCACAGGGAAAGGAAGAGTATTTCATCATGGCTATTTATTAGGACTACTTGGATAAGTTAGGACAGTTTCTCTAAGGCCAGCTATTGAGTTAGTCGGTTCATAGGTTGTCGTAAAATATGGGTGTAGGAAGCCTGGACTCTGATTACCGATTATGAAAGCGAGGACTCTTTTTCTCTCTCCCCATTAACGGAAAACTATCTTAACCTCCTTCAGCAAGTTCGTTATCTACAAGTAAGTTAGAGAATTCCTGTTGTCAAGCTAGTTATCTTATACAAGACTTTTCTAAGCGGCATCGTCCTGATTCAAGCTATTGATCAACCTTCACTTTCACTTCCCGAAGGGCGTTCGAAGCACCCAATCAAGGGTACTTCTCTCTAGCTTACAGAAACAATCACTTAGGCTGACGATGAGAAGTTTCGCCCCATGGCGAGTAAGATGTTTTCCAATCCACGAGAATGAAAGACATAGGTAGCGAGCGGGCTACCTACTCTAAACCCACGCCAATCCTTACCATTCGTAACTTTAATTACAAGCCTAATTTGGAACAGAATACCGGTATTTTCTTTTGATTCAAGCACACGAGTCCGATCTCTGGTTAGTCAGATCCATGCATCGAAGATGGGAGCTAGCCAGGAACTAGATATGGTATTCTCTTTACTGCGTGCGATAGCTTAGTAAACTCTTTCCCGATCTGTTCTATTGGGCTCACTTCTGCTTATTCGCGTAGAGAGGCATATTTCATTCGATTTGGCTTTAGTTAGTACTTTTTTAGGGCAAGAGTAGGATTCAGGGAAGGAAGTGCTTGCCTTTCACCTGCTGATTGATTCTTATCTAAAACGATTATGCTTGGTCCTATGTAAATAAATGTCACATGCTATGTTTTTCTATGGCCTAGAAACGGCTTTATCCACCTGTTGTAGGGAATGCCTCAATGCATGTGTCTACCCACTCTTTTGTGTAATATGCTGGAACTCTCTCTCACCTCGAAATGCCATTTATAGATAGTTAGAATGTGCTTGCTGATATCGAAACACTCCTGGGGATGCCTGACCAACTTGAGATGCTCTTGTAGAAAGAACTCTATTTTGATCTAATCACCGGAACAATAGCTTTAGGGCAGTATCCCACAACTGGCTAATAAATATGCCTTTGCAGTCGTTATGAGCGATATCTTGGCGTACCATTAAAGGGAGTCAGTGGGCACCGTAAGTAGTAATCGAGAACTTGATGAACATACCAACCAGTATGTGAATCCGTAAGTGGAGGTTTTTTAGGATATATCTAGCTTTCCCTGCCTGGTGAGCCTAGTCTTTCCATGATTTCAGTTCAGAAGGACTATCTGAATGCCATATACCAATCTCAATCCTCCAGCTAATAACCTATCACACACAGTGTGATATCTCCCTTTTCTCCATCTGCAGAAACTCCCTTCCCTATGTGACTTCAGCTTTCACCGGATGCGGAATTCTCGTTTTGTCCTTGGCTTATTCTTTCTCATGTCTGTATATAGGTATTCTTGTCTCTCTGCTCTGTTTAGCCTTGTTGCCATTTCTTATCTCCGGCTATGTCCCTAGCCCACCCGATCCTATTGACCAGTGCTGTCTGACCGAAAGGGAAAGATTGGGGAGAATACCTTGAGCTTGCCTTTTCCTTGGATACTCAATGGATTTCCCACGGCATTAAGGATTTCCTGTTTCCCCGAGTCAATCTTCCAGTTCCGTTTTAATGAAGACTATGCTTACTTTCCTTTCTCTTTCCGGTCTGTGTTCTATCATGGACCTGTATTCCATTCCTCGAATCGAGACTTTCTTTTGGTATGATTTTGATACGAGTTTTCTATCAAAACTCTATGCCATCAATCACTATCCCCGGGGATAGAATCCAGCTCCCGGCGTACCTGATAACTACGCTCATATACGTCAATTCATGGAAGATGCTCAGGGGAACGAATCCATATATTTAACCCCTCTAGGGGAAGGGACAACTGGTTAGTTTGTGTTAACATATCAAGGGATACCAATCATTGCCAGGTATGGTGGGAAAAAAAGCAACCTATTGTATTTTCCTTACTCCAGTGGGCTTTAACTAGACCTGTTTACTTAGCTTGATCTTTGTGCTCTCGGCATAGGTAGGATGTATCTCTGGATTATCCATGGTATGCTTCCATTATTGCACCTTAGCCCGGTATAGTAGAAGGCGATCCATGCTATTCATGAGTTGATAAGCTCCATTCCATCGATAGGGATCAACCCAGCTGCATAGCTTTAAGATCCTAAGCTACACCACAGCTAAATCAACCAACGTCAGGGATTCTATCTCAAGATTAGGAAAGAGCTTCGTTCCCTCCTGCCTGCTGGCTAGAGTTATACCATCCACTCTTGCTGCTGACTGTGAAGTAGCGTAAAACCCTCTATCGCTTCTGTTTGTTTGCCGTTGTACGAAAGTCTATCGATTCAAGAATTTGCAAATCCCTTGGGTTCTTTGCCGAGGTTAGCCTAGCATTGGAAGCCCTGGTGGATAGCCTTGCTTTGAAGATGAGGATTATGATGTAATCACTACAAACAATATGGTAGCAACCACTTTCCATTTCACCAGAAAATTACAATACTGCTTTAACATTCTTTAAAGAGAATTTGGAGAACCAACCCTTTCCCCAGATACGAATAAAGGAGACTGCTTTCTGTGTAATTGTGCTTATGCAGCTAGAAACCCATTTTATGTTTCTGCCATTTTCCCAAATGCTCGCAGCATGTAGTAACAACAACCAACTTGGTTGGTATTATATGCAGAGATTACCTCATCAGCTAGATGCCTCAGCTAGTGCTTATCAGCTAATAAGCTACTTCGAAAAGACCAGATACTAGAGAACATGGTGGAGGAAGCATCAAGTGATTTCTTCAAGACGGCGCTCTTCATTGTTGCAGCTGGATCCAATGACATATTTTGGAGTATCTTTCGCCTTCAGTACCGTTCTTTGGACGAGAGAAGCCTTATCCTTTATACTTTCTGGAGGTGTTGGTGTTGGTTTCCAATCTGTCATTTTATCAGAAGGTTCCGCCAATTTATTACTACTGTAGTTTAGTGTCACTTGCTCTTGTTTGCTGCAGACCTCTATTTTCTTTCCATCGATTAAGAGGCTAAATGAACAGGGTGCTCGAAAGTTTGTTGTGTCCGACGTCGGGCAACTCGGTTGTATACCGTACGTTCGTGCTCTGGAGATACGTACGATATCGTGACGGAGATCATTCTGCACTACCGTTAACACGGTACGCTTTTCTTCCTCGCTGCTTCCCGCAAATGATGTGCTTCAGACTTCTGAACACGAAATGGCAATACTTAGAATCCAATTCTTGCTTTGTATTAACACCTCTAGATGTTACCTGAGCTGACTATGCATATGAAGAACCCAGTGGTAAACAAAACTTTTGTTCATTGACTACATTGCCTGGTTTTGATAATGCGCAGGACCCGTGCAGCGGCGGCTGCTTCCCTCCGTTCCTCTGCTTTGTCGCAGCCAAACTCCTTACTCTTCCTCGTCAATTTCATTGCCTTAATGGCAGCAGTCTGATCCCTTTCTTCGATAAATGGAGCCGTGTGACAGCGCAGGTAGTCGCATAGTTTCATTCCCTGGATGGCTAATGCTTCACACTGGTCAGATACCATAAGTTATGGTAGTGCTCGCTCGGCAAATTATATCGGTTCAGCAGCGTCCTTAGTAGGAGCGGAAGGGATGTAGCGAGGAGCCGAAACCTACCGTTACAGAACCGTGGAAAAAGCCGAAACCTAGGATATTCCCTGATCTGATCTGAACTTCAATAACAACCATTGCCTTATGTACCATTGGCTGGGAAAGGAAGGTGTCGTTTGCCACAAGTAGATCTAGCTGATTGACTCGTTCATAGTCGAAAACTAATGCATCGAACCCTTTGCCGAACAAAAGATTAGGAACCGTCCTCCTTTTACCGGATACCCTTGCCGAAGAAGGGCTGTAAATATCTCGTACGTATGTTTCCTAGGATCTACTACTGAAAATGCAAAAGTATTGGCTAGAGTTCTTTCGCGATAGGCCCTTGCAAGAAAATGCTTTGAATATGAGGATTCGGTGGGGATGACATTATCGCCATACGCTATTGGATTTCTCCCGGGCTTTGCCTTTGCCGAAATTGTTCCGTTGACATCCTTTGCCATAGAACTTATCTTCTTGGAAAATGGAGGATATTACCTTTGATTTTGTTAGAGGAGGTAGGAAGCCGAGCATTGGGAACTAGCCGTTATAGGGTTTCGGAAAAAAGCGTTGATAACTCCCTTTGCTTTGTCAATTAAGAAAAATAGAATGTGCTTACCTTCGTGATATTCCCTTTTCTTTGATCCTTTCGGTTTTGAACTGCGCTTTGCCCGTACTAGATCTTGAAACTTAGCTTCAACCTCTCTGTAGGAATGAAGGTTCTTGTCATGAAATTTCTCGTATGATAATGAATCGAGTTTCGAAACACGGTTGTTGTAGGGAGTTATTTCTTTCTTAAAGGAAGGCTCTTTGCTCCATTGGGTGACGATTCAGTGGTTCTATTCATCCTATTCCTAGGTCGATCCATTAACTTGGGTTTTGTTTACCAGTTGGTTAGGCCAACTTGTGGCATACCTGTATTGGACGCGATACGGTGAACGAGTCCCTTTTTGCTTTCCGATACTTTCTTGAAGGAATAGCATCTGAGTACAATAGTGTAGAGTTCCCCGCACTAAACATTGCAAAGAGTCTAAAAGAGGTGAAAGAGCTATAAAGAACTAAGGAAGAAGCCATTTGTAGCACTAAGAGGAAGATGTCTCACAACCAGCCTACAGATAATACATGCCGATATAGGAATGAAGCATGCGTAAACTCGTAAGTCAATAGTGAATTTGGTTGCATCGAAGGCGGATAAATTCAATAATGAGGGCCGCCTGTAGATGATAGCAATTCGTCTTCACTAAGAGCTAACGACTAGAAATCTAGCAAATAGGACGCTTTGTCAATTGAATTAGTAAGTTATCCTGGTCTAGAGGGTGTTCTTCCTCCCCACTCTAGAGGCTAAACCAGTTAGAAAATCGTCCCCCGGGAGTTTCGCAGTAGTAGATGACGTTCCTGGTACTAGTAGTCCATAGAACTAAGATTTGCATGCATGGTGGGTAATAGCATTGTATCTATCATTTGCAGTCTGTAAATACGTATCCCAAAGTTGTAGATTCTGCTTCTTAAGGGCTGGGTGTCAAAGTCCTCAGTAGGTGGTTTGGTCCTTCAAATGCCTATCTGTTGTAGTAGTCCCCAACGGCGGAGCTTTATTAGTTGTAGGTGGACGGACCTCAAGTCCTTTCCTTTCTCTAACGCTAATACCACGGCCTGTCATGATTGCTGTCAAAGATGGAGGCCATACTGTAGTCATAAGATTGCGTGTCGTGTCGTTATTCTGTATCGTGTACAGATTCTCATCTGTGTTGTTATTCAAGTACAGCTAATCCGTGAACAGCTAACCATCGTACTGTCAAAATGGGATAGGTTCGATCTATGGTCATGGAAGGCCTCCTAAAAAGATCTACTAAATTCATCGAGTTGTTCCAAAGAATCAAAGCGCCCAGTTATTAAGAAAATCCCTTGTCGGCTCTCCGTGAAATATTCGTTTGGCCGAGGACTTCCATAGTTGTTCCTATTTCAACTAGGTAGGCCTTCGGTATTCATGCTTCCTTCTATAAAGAGCATTGTGGCAGTACGAAATCCTTCCTCAGCCTTGTTTATAATTTTCACCGGGCATATCCGATTTTTGGACACTTGCTGCATCCCTTTTCTTGCTGCATTAGCTTAACCGTTCGCTTCTTTCCATTGCTTCAACGCTTGTTTCAAGCAATAGTCAAGAGTTACTAAAGTAGTTTGTCCTATTCAAAGCTATAATCTGTGACTAATATGCACACAACAATAAAGACTGTTGTTTTTTCTAGTGAGAAATCGAGTACTGTTTTTACACGGCTATAGCGTCTGAGAATTTTACAGAAAAGCAAGGTTCAAAGCCCACGGAGCGGTAGGTCGACATTCCTTCTTCTTTCCAAGCTTCTGGTGGTATCTATACCTTTCGAGACCAAGCCCTGCTACAATTCATTGCTGGAAGAGACTGCTAGATTTCTTTTTCATAGTTCGCTTCAGGGTTGTAGATAATGCTCTATCAAAGAGCGCCAGCATACGTGATCGAAAGCGTTAGTCAACTAGCTACTTGTCCTTGCTTTTCTCTAGTGTGCCCCTTCATTCAATCTCTAACTCAATGTCTACCCACATACCTTTCCTTTCTGAATCAGGAATAGCCGACTCAGGGTAAATGCTTTTCCCAGCTCAAAGGCGATGACTAGTAGATCCGGGAGTACCTAGAAAGCGAACAAATGTTCCCATGGTCATGATTGTTGACTAAACAGCCCTTTCTCAGATTCCCCTTGCCGACTTTGAATGAACTCATGCTTGAATGAGAACAAGCGATTTGCGACTTTGGTCCATGAATTATAAGATCATGAACAACCGATCATGCGACATCTCTCTTAGCTTATAGAAAGAGCGGAAATACTACAACCGATATTGCGACATCTAATCCAAACAGCGTATCAGCGACAACCCTATTCTTTCTTTCCTTCCTTGCTTATTTATTCTATTATTCAGCTTGCTGTTGCAAATAAGTAAAGTAGTTTGAAGTTCTCTCATATGCATTTGCATTTCATTTAGTGTTGAATATCCAAGAAAAATGAAGGCTGGCAACGCGCCCTCCCTTCTGCTACCAATCAAAGCGTGGAACTAAATCTCCTATTTTTCCAAGTGAAAGCCAGGCTGACGAATAACCAACCCGCAATGAATAAGGAAGGTATAGTAATGCTATGAATAACCCAGTATCGAATACTGGTAATAATATAAGCAGAAGAGCGTTCTCCCGTGCTTCCAGACATGCTGAGCTCTACCAATTTTTGTACATTCAAAAAGGGGAATTGATTCCTTCTCTAGATAGGGCCGGAAAACTAGACTATATAAGAGTTGATACATAAACGCACATATAGTAAGTATTTTGATCTTCCTGCGAGACTGTTCTTTTTGCTGGAGAAAGAGAACACTTCTTTTCACAGGATTTCTGTAAGAATCAATAGGGGCCGCGTATTGGTGACCAGCTATCGGAACACAGTATACGCCTTTGTAAGCGAAAATGTCCAGTAAAGCCTATCTCGCTTTTAGCCTTCATGGTGAATGGCCCACCCTTTCTTTGAACCTTGTCAATGATCGAACGAACTTACAGATATGAACTGAGTGCCATTTGATGAGTAAGATCGAACAAGGGAGAAGGATATGGAAAGGATGAAGTAATGAAAGAGGAAGTCATACCGGTTAATGCTACAAGTGCCTACCATATTTCTTGAAATAATATTCATCATAAAGATTCACAACACTATTGGCTGCCTCGCCAGGAGTTTGGAACTGGTGCTTCGCGTCGGTTATGACATGAATTATGCGGTTTAGCTCCACTAAATCAACCTGTGGCGCTGAGTGTATGCATGACGTGTAGGCCAAGTTGGTCATGGTATTTTAGGTTAGTGGCTTTGTGGTGCATGCATGATTAAACGTGACCAAGTTGGATCTTTTTTTAGGTGAGATATTTTTCTGTAACGTGCATGCATGTGACGGATCTACCATATTATGTTACACAGATCAAACGGTTAGAGATTAAAAATAATACATGATCTATCCAATCGAGGGTCACTATTTTCTGATTAATGTGGAATTTTCTAGCATAATTCTCTTCTTTCTAGTTAATCCGTCAAGTACTTTTTATATATAAATAGATGATATCGGCTAGTGTTCACATGCATACTGCCTAGTATATCATTCCTTGTATACCATACAGCAAATGGGACTGCATTCCTATTCCATTGTATTTGTCTAAACTTCAGAAAAAATAATTCAAGTTTGCAAAGTTGTCTGAACCATGTGCAGGGGGGACAAAATATAGTAGTTGTCTAGTTTTTTTAACACAACTAATATATATGCGCATACACTCGTCCCTATCAACGCACACATGCACACCCTACCCCTATGAGCACCTTCGAGAGACTGAATCGGCATATCATTTTGAGATTTGCGAAGTCATTGTAGGGGCCTCGTCATCGACGGGAAAGTATCGAGCCACTGAAAGTGCATCGCCGGAAATCCTGAAATAAATCAAGAATAATGCAACCACCAAGACTTGAACCCAGGTACGCTGGGGATACCACT
>LR738714.1:732339823-732352388 GCA_902687465.1 Secale cereale | reverse complement strand
GTTCGCTTCATTTTGATCGCTGGTTGTTTCAATTTTTCCGTGTTCTACTCTCATTTATATTATGAAATATTCTTAAATATAATTATTTATATTTAAAATGTTTATGCAGTGTCAATAATCATTCGTGCAATGTTTAAATATATTTGACGGCATTGTGCATGCATTTTAAATAAAATGTTTATGAAGTTTTTAAAAATGTTTGAAAAATGTAAAACACTAGTCGCGTGTTTAAGAAAAAATGTACCATTAGAAAGAAGTTCGTGACAATTTAAATATAAATAGTTTTAAGATGTTTACACAATGCAAAACAATACTTGTGTAGTTCAAAAAAATGTTGTGAAATTAAATATATGTTCAACCTATATTTGAATTTTTTAACACTTATTACAAAAGTACGTTCAAAAACATGTATTTGAATGTATATCTACTACTTGATTAATGTTTAACATTTATACAACAAAATTACATTGTGTATTGAAATATGTAGAAATAATTTTTAAAAATAAAATAAAAGAAATAAAATCCATTAAAACCGGTGAAGGAAACATACAAAATAAGGGAACTCTTCGAAAGAATCAGAAAAATGAACATCGAATTAAAAGGATGACCGAAGAAAACGGAAACATGAAAAAGAAAAAGAAAGAGAAGAAGAAAAGTGGAAAACCCGAAAAATCATGGAAACAAACGTTGAAATTGAAAAAAACTGCAACAAAAAAGATGAAACCCACAACAGAAACAGACAGAGAAATACCGATAAAACAAAACGGTTACAAAGGTGCAGAAAGTTATTCCATGGATAGCACTGAGAAAGTAACTTGACAACACTAGTTAGCGTACACGTGCGTTGCACGTCCCAAACAAATCAGCACACGAAAGTCATTCGTTTTTTTATTCTGAAGTGCCGATAATCCCTGCCTCTCTTTAGGTCAAGTTCAACACAAACCCCATATTTATCTTATGAGGATGTATGTGAGACTGGAGTAGACCAAAAAGAAATTATAATCCAAGCAGAAATTGCAATAGTATAGTAAAGATTTCACAATGTCTAATTTATTCTGTGAACTTGGAAGGACTTATAATACATATATGCATTGTCCAGGTGAACATGTCAGAGATGCAGACTTGGAACAACTGAATTTGTTCCCTCCTGGATTCATACTACATGTACTCTGCAGAATTTGCATTGATGGGTTCGACTACAGTGCCATGGTGGGAGTTACAACAGGCACCACTAGCAAACTTGAAGAGTTCGCCAGTAGCAAGGACCATTTTGCACCCATTCTGATTCTCTCATGTCAAGGAGTGCAACATTATTGAACAAACAATGAACAAATCAAATTTATTGTTACATAGATGGCATGCAAGCCACACTTTCTCTACGGTAATCTAAGTTTTGGCAAGATAAACCATGAATTAAACTTGTCCTATCAACATATCAATAATGGAGCAAGGTCTGCTATTTCAAAATGGAAAACTGTACAATAAGTAAATAGCCATGAGTAGATCTTGCGCTAGAATAGTAATTGTTTCAAAAAGCTAAAAATAAAAAAAAATCCAGGCAAAAATTTAGGAAGACTAAAGCCACACAACAAGGCCTTCCTAATGAGATGAATATACACCATCAGGAAAAAAATGATACCAAAAAGGCATCCTATACAAACAACAAATTTCTAGAAGCTCCTCTTATCTTCCTCTCACATTTTTCAATGATTGTTTACACAATGTACATATCGAAGACTTCATTTTGTCCAATACAAAAGACATCATCTCTTTGGGCAACAACCAGTCCTATCAGTGAAACTAGATAACAGAAAAGTTGAGCTTGAAACCATAGTAAACCATGCTGCTAACTGCTATTTACTCACATTTCACATCAAAGAAAAGAAGCTAACTGCATATTCAATTATAAAGTGCCAGAAAAGAAACTAAAAATTACTGAAGAAACTTTCAGTTACAGAAAATAATTTTGCTTCCCTCGAAAATTAGAGATGAATAAAAGTTGGTCAAGAAAACTAAAAAAACTCAAGCCATGGCCAATGAAAGATATAGAAAGAACACAATTCCTTCTTTGCAGAATGAAGTTGGGGATGTTATTTCAGAACATCAGCAGATGGCTGGGATGATGTGGGAAACTTTCAAGGTTAGAATGGTGTTGCCAAGGGTATTTATATAAATTTTGATTTGGAAACATTGATTGATAGAGTTGATGGTTTGGACGACCTATCTGCCACTTTCCTGTGGAGGAAATAAAATGACATTCTAAAACATTTTCCTATTGATAGAGCCCCTAGACCTGATGGCTATATTGGTCTTTTTGTTAAGAGATGTTGGCACATCGTCCTACATGATTCCTCTAGCTTTTTGATGATTTTTATGATGGAAAGGTCAAACTTAGTAGCATTAATGGATCCCTCATCACCCTGATTCCAAAAAATCTATCCCTAGAGGGCCCCAATGATTTCAGGCCCATATCCTCAACTAATAACTGCATAAAGTTTCTCGCAAAGCTCCTAGCTAACAGGTTGCAGGATGTAATTTTGAAAAGCATTCACAAAAATCAGTATGGCTTTTTGAAGTGTAGATCCATTCGGGATTGTATCACTCGGACACTCGAATAGAATCATCAATGCCATAATTCCAAGAAACCAAGTTTAATTGTCAAACTAGAGTTTGTGAAGGCTTTTGACATAGTTGATCTCATTCTCCAGCTTCCACATCACAAGGGTTTTTATAGTAAATGGTTTGGATGGATCAAAGAGTTAAAAATTCTGGGACATCATCTATCATCTTAAATGGGGTGCCTGGTAAATAATCTATTTGCAAAACAGGTATCAGGCAGGGTGACCCCATATCTCCATTACATTTTCCTCTTGGGGCGGATTTGTATAAACACTATTCAATAATATGCTGAGAAGACAGGTGCTATCTCTCCCTTTGGAAACAAATGCACTACTATGGAAAAGCTTATAGGCAGGCGCTTACTAGTAGCACGGGTTTATACCCCATGCTACTGCTACTTACTAGTAGCGCGGGTTTTTACACCTCGCTACTACTAAGTTGATAGTAGTAGCGCGGGTCTTTACCCCTCACTACTCCTAAGCGGTCTCTACTGTGCCCCACGAGAAATGCCATAGTAGTAGAGAGGGGTATAAACCCGTGCTACTACTAAGTTGGTAGTAGTAGTGAGGCCTATAAACCCACGCTCCTACTAACTACATGGTTTTTGAAGAGCCCTGAAATCGTCATCTCCTCCCACAAATCCTTCCTCTCCACCGTCACTCCCCCCCCCTCTCTCCATAGGCTCTCACATGGAACTCCTAAGCATGCGCGCCTCCTCCTCCATGGCGCCAAAAGAGGCCACCGCCTCACGCCGCCAGCATGTCGGAGCTCGCCGGTCTTCCCCACATCTCCATGCCACCACGCTGGAGCACCTCACCACTGGCGACCAACCCCGCTCCTACCTCCATCTCCTTCCTCTCGCCCTCGTTTTTATTTTTCTTTCTCTCCCTCTGGTTTGACTCACCCTCCCATGTCCTTGCCCGTGTAGGTGATCGCCATGGACGACCAGGTGCTCGTTGCCTTGGCTACGAAGAGGAGACCTACGTCAACGCCTTACTCGGCCCTCTGCAGCAGCCGACGCTGGATCTGGTCTGCCACTGCCCCTTCGCACCTCCAGCGACCCCTGTCGGCGTTGGATCGAACCATTGCTGCCATTGACAGCACGCACGGGATCGAGATTTTTTTGAAATTAATAGTTGTAGCGCGGGTGGCACCAAAACTACTACTAACAGACATAGTAGTAGCGCGGGCGCACCCGTGCTCTACTACAAATTAGCTCTAGCGCCGTAGTAGTAGCGCGGGCACGCGCGCTACTACTAGCTACTTAACCCGCGCTACTATTAGGCTTTTCCCTAGTAGTGAGGACAAAGAATTCCCAATCATACAGTATGTTGATGATACACTTCTCATTGTAACTGCCGTTGAATCTCAGTTAATTTCTCTAAAAGAGATGTTGCACGTACGATTACCATGCTTCCACTAGGCTAAAAGTTCATTTTCAAAAATCTTATGTGATCCCTATCAACGTTTATGAAGTTGAAACTACATGATTGGTTGTTGTCTTTGAATGTCAAGTGGAATCTTTGACTTTCACCTACATCGGGTAACTTTTAGGGACTAGTAAACCAAGAATTCAATATTTGATCACACTGGTGGACAGAGCTGAGAGAAGATTGACTACCAGGTCCTCTCTACTCAATCAGGGTGCAAGGCTTCAGTTGCTCCAATCCCTTCTGTCATATCTTCCAATTTACTTTCTATGCATCCTGTATTTGCTACGGCGTCATTAAACAATAGGCAAGAATTATGAGGCCGTGTTTGTGGATATGGAATTCTGGTATGCACATGCAGTCTCTGGCAGCTTGGCCTCTAGTATGCAGGCCAAAGAAAAATGGTAGCATGCAAATTGTTTACCTTTACATTCAGCATAGAGTTCTACTTACCTTACATAAAATGGTTCAATGACAAGTGAATAATTCATAGGAATTTCTTGACGTCTACTGATATTACTAATTCTTTGACATTCATCACAAGATAAGACAAACTTATGAGCATCCTTGAAGAGAGTGGGCCAATAAAAACCAGATTGCAATACCTTGTGTGCAGTTCTATCTCCAGCATGGTGTCCACCATAAGCTTTGGAGTGGCACTTGCGTAGGATCTGATCCTGTTCATGCTCAGGTACACAACGTCTAATAATACCATCTACCCATTCTTTATAAAGGTGTGGATCATCCAAAAAGTAATGTCTCAAATCATAGAAGAACTTTTTCTTTTGCTAGTATGTGAAGCTAGGCGGTATAAACTTAGCAACAATGTAGTTAGCATAACCAGCATACCATGGAGCAGCACGAGAAGTATTTATGAAAGCTAATTGTTCATCAAGAAAGTTATCATCAATAGGTAGTGGGTCATCAAGAATATTCTCCAACCTAGACAAGTTATCTGGAACGGGGTTCTCAGCTCCCTTTCTATCAATAATATGCAAATCAAATTCTTGCAGCAAGAGAACCCATCTAATAAGTCTAGGTTTAGCATCTTTCTTTTCCATAAGGTAATTGATAGCAGCATGATCTTTGTGAATAGTTACTTTAGTATCAACAATATAAGGTCTAAACTTATCACATGCAAATACGACTGCTAAAAATTCTTCCTCAGTAGTAGCATAGTTTCTCTGGGAACTGTCTAGAGTTTTACTAGCATATTGGATAACATTCAATTTCTTATCAACTCTTTGTCCTAGAATAGCACCTACAGCATAATCACTAGCATCGCACATAATCTCAAAGGGTAAATTCAAGTCAGGAGGCTGGACAATAGGTGCAGAGATCAATGCTTTCTTAAGTATTTCAAAAGGAACATCTTTTTGTAAGAGAATAGTCAGAGGCCTGGAGATTTTGGATAAGTACTTAATGAACCACCTATAAAACCCGGCATGAACAAGGAACTATCGTATACCTTTGATGTCCTTGGGACACGTCATCTTTTCAATAGCATCAACCATAGCCTTGTCAACTTCAATATCTCTTTCAGAAATTTTATGTCCCAAAACAATGCCTTCATTAACCATAAAGTGGCATTTCTGCCAATTCAAGACATGATTAGTGTCTTTACATCTCTGCAAAACTCGATCAAGGTTGCTCAAACAATCATCAAAAGAAGTTTCGTAAACGGAAAAATCATCCATGAAAACCTCAACAATCTTTTCACAAAAATCAGAGAATATAGCCATCATGCATCTTTGAAAGGCATACGTCTATAAGAAAAGGTACCGAAAGGACAAGTAAAAGTGGTCTTCTCTTGATCCCCTTTTGACACAGGTATTTGAGAGAAACCAGAATAACCATCTAGAAAGCAAAAATGAGAATGTTTGGATAACCTTTCTAGCATTTGATCAATAAAAGGCAAGGGATAATGATCTTTCTTAGTAGCTTTATTTAATTTGCGGAAATCAATTACTGATAACCCATAAGTGTAGGGTATCGCAACAGTTTTCGAGGGTAAAGTATTCAACACTAATTTATTGATTCGACACAAGGGGAGCCAAAGAATACTCTTATATATTAGCAGCTGAGTTGTCAATTCAACCACACCTGCAAACTTAGTATCTGCAGCAAGGTAATTTAGTAGCAAAGTAATATGGAAATAGTGGTAACAGCAATAAAAGTAACGGTAGTGTTTCTGTAGTTTTTATAATAGTAGCAGCGGAAAAGTAAATAAACAACAAGCAATATGTGAAAAGCTCGTAGACATTGGATCGTTGATGGGAAATTATCTCGGATGCGATTCCTCATGTAAAAGTTATAACCTAGGGTGACACAGAACTAGCTCCAGTTCATCAAGGTAATATAGGCATGTATTCAGAATATAGTCATACGTGCTTATGGAAAAGAACTTGCATGACATCTTTTGTCCTACCCTCCCGTGGCAGCGGGGTCCTAGTGGAAACTAAGGGATATTAAGGCCTCCTTTTAATAGAGTACCGGACCAAAGCATTAACACATAGTGAATACATGAACTCCTTGATGGGCCTCGAACCCCTCGTTGGTTACCCCAAGTGGAAGGTGTAAGATGCAGTGTTGTGGAAGTGTTTTCCCTTAGCAAAGATGCCAAGGATCGAATCCCCAGAGACTCCTAGGTTCAACAAGTAGGTGTCAACTGCTACGGCGCCAGATAGTAGCAATCAACGTGGACCTGCACACAGATACAAATAACTTTGCTCCCAACGAGTACAGAGAGGTTGTCAATCCCTCCGGCCTTGTAGTTCACAAAGGATTAAAAGCAATGATAGTAGTGATAGATAGTGTTTGCAATAGTAAATAATAACGAAAAGTAAATAATGGATGTGATCAATGATGGTAATATGGACCGGAGTCTCATGATGTTCACTAGTGATGTCTCTCTCCCAAAAGACTATAAAACAGCTATGTGAGGTAAACAAATTACAGCTGGGCAATTGACAGGACCACGAACGCAAACCAATGCTGACTACATTGCAAGAAAGGTTGAGGTTCAAAGCATGGGCGGTACGCCAAAGTAAGTAGACCGAAATCCATCAATATCTACTACAAATAATCCACCTTGAGATATCTATCCAGAACATCTCGCTGGTATTAAGTTGCGAGTCCCACCCATAGTGTAAACTCAATGCAACAAACAACTGCATTAAAAGAACTTTGCGTAAAGTAAACAATCCTTGCACCCGCGGGCACAAGCACCGTTGTTTTCCCCCTTGTGGCAACAACACATCCCCTAGACTCATGTTTCTGTCACTCAAGCTAGTCATCGAGGGGCATGAACCCACAATCGAGCATAACGTTCCCTCTTGGAGTCACTACCTACTACTTGGCCAAAGCAATAAATAACAACGGAGAACATGCAAGAATTACTTATGAACATAAATATAAAAGAGGTAGATCAAATATATTACTCAAGATCAATCTGAACATAATCTCATAATCCATCGGATCCCAGCAAACTCAACATAGCAACAACATAAGGATTACATATGTGCCTCGATCATGTAGGGCAGCTCACGAGGACTAATTAGTGAAGCACAAGAACGAGAGGAGAACATCACATAGCTACTGGTCATGGACTCATGGTCCAAGGGATACTACTCACGAGTCATCCGGGAGGCGTCCATGGTGGTGGAGAAGCTCCCGGTGGTGATCCTCCCCTCCGGCAGGGTGTCGGGAAGAGTTCTCCTGGTGCTCCCGATCTTGGAAGCGGCGGCGGCGGCGGAACAGAGATGG
The DNA here is from genome assembly GCA_902687465.1 of Secale cereale. Taxonomy (NCBI): domain Eukaryota; kingdom Viridiplantae; phylum Streptophyta; class Magnoliopsida; order Poales; family Poaceae; genus Secale; species Secale cereale. Next base: position 732,344,574 of record LR738714.1, on the reverse strand, counting down.
GATCGCGAAAAGAGTTCCTGTTCTGAGGGTTTTGGAGGACGCTTTAAATATATGCCAAAGGGGGGCATCGGGGAAGCTTCGGGGGGCCCAGGCGCGCCGCCAGGGCGCCTGGAGCCCTGGTGGCCCCCCGGCTGTCCTTCGGACGCACGGTAGTTTCCGAAACGCTGATTTTTTATATAATTATTCTGGATTTTTCCTGGCAGTTCTCGTAACGTGAAAACCTGAAATACAAAAACAGCCGAAAACAGAAACTGGCACTGGGGTGCACTGGATTAGTAAGTTAGTCCAAATATGATCAAAAGTGTATGGAAGTGTATGAATATCATAGCAATATCACCCAAAAGTGGCATGGAGCAAGCAGAAATTATAGATACGTTTTGGACGTATCAACATCCCCAAGCTTAATTCCTGCTCGTCCTCGAGTAGGTAGATGATAACAAGAATAATTTCTGTGGTGACATGCTATTAACCATATAGGACTTTTTCATAGTCATATGACAAAAGCTTACTGAGACAATGATTCTATAGTAATTAAGTTGCCTCATGAGAAAATCACAAATGACTGAAAGTTTTACAACATGAAACTGAAACATCAAATAGATTTGCAATGAACATGATGTGCAAATATGATAAAGTGATATCTAGCTTGCCCCCTTTGGTGAAGCAAAACATAAATGCAGGGGCACGTTCAAGGTTTAAGTGATGACTAGATACAATCATTTCAGAATAAACGATATCACAATCATGCAAAAGACAATGCTACTTTGGGACAATGCACATTACACTCAGAATGACAATCATGCTCTCAGTAGTTGGTGCTTGAAGTGCTAGAGCTTTTTATTTTGAAAACATAGAAGCAATTTTGTCAACGGTAGTAGTACTTCATATGTGTCATGCATAAGACATCCTATAAGTTGCAAGCCTCATGCATCGAATACCAATAGTGCTCGCACCTTTTCCTAATTAGCTCAGATCTCCATGGGTTATCATTGCATTACATATGTTTCAACCAAGTGTCACAAAGGGGTACCTCTATGCCACCTGTACAAAGGTCCAAGGAGATAAATCGCATTTGATTTCTCGTTTTTGATAGATCTCAACTTGAGGACATCCATACCAGGACAACATAGAAAATAGATGATGGACTGCTCTTTAATGCATAAGCATATTCTCATAAGAGATTGAGGATTAATGTCCAAGCTAAAACTTCCACCATGATACATGGCTTTGGTTGGCGGCCCAATGTTCTTCTCTAACAATATGCATATTCATTCAACCCACGGTAAATCACCCTTACTTCAGACAAGACGAACATGCATAGCAACTCACATGATATTCAACAGAAGTGTGACAGTTGATGGCGTCCCCAGAAACATGGTTACCGCTCAGCAAGCAACTTATAAGAAATAAGATACATAAGCAACATATTCTTTACCACAATAGTTTTTAAGCTACTTTCCCATGAGCTATGTATTGCAAAGTTAGTCTGCTTAGTATAGGTGGAGGTTAGCAAAAGACTGGGAGCGACCAACTAAGAGAGCAATGACAGTCATAATCATGCAGAGCGACCAAGCAACATTGAATCAGGCATGGTAGTTATATCGCTACTCAGAAATAAAAGATCATCAAGGCTTGACAGACTTTCTTTACATTCTTAAATATGCGTGAGCATATGCCAAGTCAATCAAAATAAATTCTCGAAGGAAGATATTACTAAACCATACCACATCATAGGCAAACAAATCAAGTTGGTACTCCAATAACACATTGGGAACCCCCCAGCTATTTGAGATTAACCATAAGAAAACCTGAACTACTAAGCGCCATCATGCAAGTAGCATCTTTATCATAAACATATTAACCAATGCAACGGAAGCAAACTCTTTTAATAAGGTGAGCATGATAATTAAAGAGAGTTCAAGCAACCAACTAAACAAAAGCTCTTTGAAAAGATAAGCATGAATACTAAGAGCAGAGCATGATAGTAGCTATTAAAAGACAAAGAACACACACGGCATAGATAGACATGAAAATTCTATGTTATGTTCTAGGTAGAAGTGGAGCGTGTTTCTCTCCCACATAAAGAGTGCTGAGTTCCGACTCATTATGAAAAACTAAAAAGAAAACTAAAAGCAAGACGCTCCAAGCATAACACATAACACATGAAGTGATAAAAATATAGCGGAACGAAAGACGAACTGATAATGTTGATGGAGAAGGGGATGCACGGGGGCATCCCCTAGCTTAGACTCTTGAGTCTCCTTGAATATTTCTTGGGGGTGCATGGGGGCATCCCCAAGCTTGAGCGCTTGACACTCCTGAATCTTTTTATCATCTTCCCTCGCACACTTGAAAACTCCCTTCATACATAACTCATCATAATCTGATTAGCGAGGTTAGTACCCTTAATAAAATAATTATACCTTGCTGGAAATAAAGATATTCTTGAAGTACTAATGTTTCTCAAGATTGCCAAAAGGTTTTTGCAAAGAAAAAGCAAGCTCTTGATTTGCAAAGTGAAGGAAAGGCAAAACAGGACAGAATCTGTGAAAAACAGAACAGCAGGTAGTAATTGATCTGTTCCGGATACTTCTGCAACTCAAATCAAAAAACTCAGAACAGACGCACGAAAGACAATTATATAGAGAACGCTGTCGAATAAATTCAGACCAAAAAGATGATCTGGTGATTTTATACGAATTTTTCTATCCAAGGACAGAATCTGTTTCCTGGACAGCACCTCACAACTTTTGAACTTTCTAGCAATCAGAGGCTATACTTGGCACAAATATGAAAAGCAAAGATACAATGATGATGCTACAGCAGTAAACAACTTCAAGACACAACAAAAGCAAAAAAATTATTCATGTGGGCTGCCTCCCAAAAGCGCTTTCTTTTATGCCTTTAAGCTAGGCATAATGCATAGAGATCAAGTTTTATCAAGAGTAAAAGAATAGCTAGCCCGTACAACAGACTCAAAAGGTAACTTGATCTTCTTTCGAGGGAAGTGTTCCATCCCTTTCTTGAGAGGAAACTGAAATTTTATATTACCCTCTTTCATGTCAATGATAGCACCAACGGTGCGTAAAAAGGGACGTCCCAAAATAATTAGACATGAAGGATCACATTCAATATCCATAATAGTGAAATCAACGGGAACATAATTATCACTGACAACAATAAGAACATCGTCGATCCTCCCCAAAGGTTTCTTTATGGAAGAATCAACGAGACGAACACCAAAAGAACAAGAATCAAAAGGTTTCAATTTAAGCATATCATATATTCTTTTGGGCATAATAGAAGCACTAGCTACAATATCACATAAAGCATAGCAAGAAAAGTTGTTTATCTTAATTTTAATCATAGGATCCCAACCATCTTCTAGCTTTCTAGGTATGGAGGCTTCTACTCTAAGTTTCTCCTCCCTAGCTTTGATAAGAGCATTAGTGACATGCTCTGTGAAGGCAAGATTAAGCGTGCTAGGGTGGGGATCTTTGGCCATTCCTTGTAGAAAGGTGACAACTTCTGAAATACTACAATTATCAAAATAAATTTTATCATTAGTGAGCAGAATTGTAGTGTCATCCTCTTTCTTTAATTCGCTCTCTATTATAAGAGTTTGAACATCTTCCCAAGTTTGGGGAAGCTTAGGAGCAATTTTGAACTGAGGCTCATACTCTTTTCCTGGAAGACCATGCCATGGGCATAACCCTCCGTCAAGACTAATATAATCACAAGGTTTATTACCTTTGTAGATCCCGACAGTGGTAATTGGGGTAATGGAAGAAGGGGTGTACTCCTCCCATTTAGTGTTTTTGGTAGAACCCATAGTAGCAAGCAAGCAAGATAACTATTTTTGTGATTTTCGATAAAAGGTACTAAAGCAAAAATGAAAGGTAAACTAACAAGACTAAAAAGCAAAGGTAAAAGATAGCGTGCAACTCCCCTATCCTGAAGAGTGGAGTCCCCGGCAACGGCGCCAGAAAATACTCCTTGATGGGCCTCGAACCCCTCGTTGGTTGCCCCAAGTGGAAGGTGTAAGATGTAGTGTTGTGGAAGTGTTTTCCCTTAGCAAAGATGCCAAGGATCAAATCCCCAGAGACTCCTAGGTTCAACAAGTAGGTGTCAACTGCTACGGCGCCAGATAGTAGCAATCAACGTGGACCTGCACACAGATACAAATAACTTTGCTCCCAACGAGTACAGAGAGGTTGTCAATCCCTCCGGCCTTGTAGTTCACAAAGGAATAAAAGCAATGATAGTAGTGATAGATAGTGTTTGCAATAGTAAATAATAACGAAAAGTAAATAATGGATGTGATCAATGATGGTAATATGGACCGGAGTCTCATGATGTTCACTAGTGATGTCTCTCTCCCAAAAGACGATAAAACAGCTATGTGAGGTAAACAAATTACAGCTGGGCAATTGACAGGACCACGAACGCAAACCAATGCTGACTACATTGCAAGAAAGGTTGAGGTTCAAAGCATGGGCGGTACGCCAAAGTAAGTAGACCGAAATCCATCAATATCTACTACTAATCATCCACCTTGAGATATCTATCCAGAACATCTCGCTGGTATTAAGTTGCGAGTCCCACCCATAGTGTAAACTCAATGCAACAGACAACTGCATTAAAAGAACTTTGCGTAAAGTAAACAATCCTTGCACCCGCGGGCACAAGCACCATTGTTTTCCCCCTTGTGGCAACAGCACATCCCCTAGACTCATGTTTCTGTCACTCAA
>LR738714.1:732324119-732335540 GCA_902687465.1 Secale cereale | reverse complement strand
TAAACTGCTCTAGTTTGGTGCCTGTTGCTCCGTTTTGCGCGTGTAGCATGTCCAGATGTTCGTGGAGTTGCCCTCTACGTTTTACCTGTTGTAGTCTTGCATGTTAGATGTCATCTTGACACATGTTTTGCTGTTACAAGAGTGCATGATGATATAAACTGCTGTTATGTGTTATTTTCATGCCACCTTTGACATGTGATATCTTCTAGCTCGTTTGTCCAAACGATGCAAATGACATGTCCACGTGTTCGTCTCGTCACGAACTACGTGTTGTGTGTGATAGGTTGCATGGTAGATTTATTGTTTCCTTGTTATCATCGTTGCAAGATGCCATGTTCATATGTTGTGTTTTCACTTGTTATGAAATGCCATGTTGTTGAGCTCGTTGCAATCGGTGTGTTCACCACATTGATGCATGCTTGTGTGTTTCGGGATCACCGTCATATGTATTTTGATGAGGTGCTTACCCTTTGCCATGTTTAGATTCGAGGTGACTTAAACATGCTCTTTTGTGTGCTATGATGATGTTGCTGTTTTAGGACTTAGTGAAATTTCACTAAGTCTGAAATCTGTAACGTTCCGATGCCATGTTCGTGTGATGTTGTAGGACAAAGCATGATAGTTTTGGGGTGGATTTTGATTGTTCCATGAAGTATATATTGTTGTCTTTCCATCCATGTCCTCACATGTCCATTTGAGTGGCTGTAGCATGCTTATCTTTTGCTCCAAACTTTCAATAAAATTCTGCTGCCAGAATTTTATTTCAAAGTTCAATATGTCCAAGATCATTGCTATTGATCCGTGACTCCGTTGGGGGTGCACTTTGGACCTAGTTGCTGTACATTATATCTAGTTTGTGTTCAAGTCCTTTGCCATGCTTTTTGGGTGCTGTAGATTAATTATTTTAAGCTCCCAAGATGCTATGTTGCTGTAATTTGCAGTTTTCGCTCAAATCTTGTTTCGGGCATAACTTTTAGCCCGTAACTCCGATTTCAGCGAATCTTATATCAAACTTGGGTGTTTTTCTGTGTAGATTAATAATATCAGGTTGTTATCTTGTTTTGAGGTGTTTTGCTTGAGTGATGCTTTACGTGCTCCTTGTGCATCACTAGTGCATCCATCATGCATACATGTTTTTCGAGTGCGCATTGCATCGTGTTGATTGGTGCTTGGTGTGTTTGTCTTGTTTAGAGCCGGAAGTTGAGCACGAGTTTTCCAACGAGGTTGAGCACGAGGTTTCCAACGAGTTTGAGCACGAGGACCCTTCTTTCGATCCGAACTTCTTCTCTTCAGGCAAGATGACCGAACCCCGATAACTTTACTATCTTCGTCTTTTGCTAGTAGTCTCGATCTATAGTTTTGCCTCGATGCCCATGTTCTTCTTGTCAGCCTCCTACTTGTAACCAATTGCCATGTTTAACCACCCTACCTATGCAAACCGTTGCTTGGCTAAGTACGCTTCGCTCAGCCCTTCTTATAGCGTTGCTAGTTGCAGGTGAAGTGAAGATGCTTGCTCCATGTTGAAGTTTGGTTGGGTTATATCACACTATATAAATGCTTTAAATGAAATCACCTATATATTGGCAAGGGTGGAAGTCTAAGCCTTTTGCTTGGTGTTTTGTTCCACTCATGCCGTTAGGATCCGTATAAGCCGGTTTTATGTTCCTTGATTATGCGTTCCTAACACGGTTGGGGTGTATGGGACCCCCTCGATAAACCGCTAAGTGCTAAGTCTTTTCCAGCAAGTCCCAACATTGGTACTATTTGCCTAATAACAAACTAAACTTGCATAGGGAGTTATAAACCCTTTTCTTAATCAACAACCCCGGGCCAGTGCTCCACATGAGTGTTGGTCCGAAACGGGGGTTACGCGGGGCCACCTCGAGGAAACTCAAGGTTTGGTAAAAACCCGTGGGATCGCCCATCCGGTCGTGTCCTGAGACCTAGATACGCGCGGCTACGATCAGGGTGTCGACACGCCGGGAGGATTTGCTGGATTAGCCTTACCTTAGTTCGGTTTAACTTGAGCACGGGATTCCGAGAATACTCGGGTCTTCCCACTTTGGAGTTGCGACTCCGCGGATCGTGGGCTTGTAATGGGTCAAGTTGGAACACCCCTGCAGGGTTTGAACTTTCGACAGCCGTGCCCGCGGTTATGTGGCAGATGGGAGCTTGTTAATTCCGGTTGTAGATAACTTGACACAATGATACTAATACACTACCAGCGTGTGTTCCGTGACTGTCAATTTCCGAATCGGGATTCGGGAGTTGAACACGGAGGGGTTATGTTTGTGAGCTTGTAGCTAGGATCACTTCGTGATCACTTCTTGCCGATGCCTTCTCTTCTCGCTCTCACTTGCGTAAGTTAGTGCTAGATGCTGCTGCAGACTCTTTGTTGTTCCTTCACCTCATTTCTTTCTTCAGCCTTTCCTCACCTAAAGGCTTTGATAGTTCTGTTACCCGGGAACGGGATTGCTGAGTCCTCTGTGGCTCACAGTTACTTCACACACCAGATGCAGGTCCAGCCGTGAGCTATCCAGGTGATGGCACCGAGCTGGATTGGGAGTACGACGAGGAGCGTAGTCGTTACTACGTGCGCTACCCGGACGATCAGTAGTGGAGTCTCTTACTAGGATTCGATCCGCCTGTGGTTGTTTTATTCATCTGAGTTTGGTACTTTGACATTTGACTTTTGCCCTTAGAGGGTTGTAGTGCTCTTATGTATGATGTTTGAGACTTGTACTGTTATTCTGTGACGTGGCGATTGTAAGCCAACTATTTTCAGTTTACTATCCCTCTTTTACATGAGTTGTGCAAAGATTACCAAACTTGAGATCATTCTAGGATGGACTTATGCCTTTAAGTCGTGCCTCGACACGTAGGAGGTATAATTCCATCCTGGGCATTATAAGTTGGTATCAGAGCCTTCTCCGACCTAGGAGCCCCCACTGTTTGATCGAACCGTTGACGGTTGAGTCTAGGCACACACTGAAAACTTTTTGAGTCCTATATTATATCGGAGAGTAGGATTCTTTGCTTCTCATCCCCTTTCTCTCTGGTGAGGACTCCTGACGTCTACTCTTGTCTCTCCTATCTTCAAAATTTGCACAAAATTTTTTTTTAGGATTCCCGCGAGTATTCTGGGATTGTTTCGATGTTCTTGTGACAAGGATATTGTTCCTGATGCCTCCTGTTACCGAGGAGTTGAGCTTCGGGGTATCATTGTAACAAGCATATCGCGACAGTACTAAATACTTAAGACGGCCGACATCGAAAATCTCCCCTATACGGCCAGTGGCACGATAACCCCGACATCACCCAGTACTGGGGAGGTAGTTCGGGAGTATTGCCATAGCTTGTTATAGTGGATGCTTTTCGAAGGTCCGAGGTACACAGTTTCCGAGAAAGACTGGTTATGTGTTGAAGGATGGATACACCTGGATGTAGGTTAGAGTTGATTGCGCGGTGCTTCCCGTGTATCCCCAACACCTGATTGCATAACTGGAATCTTTCGGAAAGCTATAGGTGGGTTTTATCCAGTAGATCGTAGGCATTCTTCCAACGAATGCAGGTTAGTGAGTTCGGGGTTCGACATTGAGTGAAGGAGTTTTATGACCGAGGTTACTATCAGGAGTTGCATCTTAAAGGGTCCTTGGCTATGCTGATCCGGGGATTGCAAAACCTTTTCGTAACGCGTTCATATGCTTTCAGCACGAAGATGTTAGAACGAAACTCCTCTCTTGTGTTTGTTCCTTTCCGTACCTTGTTGTTTTATTATTTTATCCTTTTGATCCCTATGTGGCTTCTCGTGAAGACTGATGTTACCAATTAACTGAGAAATTCATTCGTTCCTCTTGTTCGGATGATTTCATTCGTTCTTATTGTTCGGATGATTATTGTGAAAACTTGTTGCAATTCATTCCATTGATTCAGCTTATTCCTTTTGTCAATCAATTGCTGATTCGTGGTCATCTCTTACAGGATGGCTCCGAAAAAGGTTCCGAATGCCAACCCAGAGGTGGAAGAGGTTCCAGAACGTCCTCCTTCACCTCCTCCTCCGCCTGAGGCTTGGAGAGCAATTATGCAGACTACTGCTCAGAACACTCAGTTGATGATGCAGATGATGCAGCAAATGCAGGCTATGCAAGCTAATCAAGCTAATCAGGGCGTTCCAATGAACCAAGGCAACTTCTTCCAGCAGCACCATGCTACCCTCAACCAGTTCTTGGCCAACAATCCTAAAGCTTTCAGTTACTGTGTCGACCCTCTTGATGCTGAAGATTGGCTGACCGATATCAAGAAGCATTTTGAGTGCAGTAACATGAAAGAAGATGACTATGTGAAGTTTGCAGCCTTCCAACTGAAAGATCAAGCAGCTGATTGGTGGCAGCAGTACAAAGACTCAAGGCCGGGTCAAGTGATCTCATGGGAGAATTTCTGCAAGGATTTCCGCTCGCATCACATTCCTACAAGTGTTATCGAGGGTATGCGTGAGCAATTCCGCAACCTCAAGCAGGGCTCCATGTCAGTCTATCAGTATAATGTCAAGTTCCAAAACCTCGCTCGCTATGCAAAGCAAGACATTCCTGATGCAAAGAGCAAAATCTATCAGTTCCGTGGAGGTCTCAAAGATGAACTTCAGCTTGCTCTCACTTTGTTCGAGCCAGACGAATTCGATAAGTTCTATAATATGGCTTTGAAACAAGAAGCAGCTCAGCTTAAGATGGAGGCTTCTAAGAAGAGAATTAGAGATGCTGTTCACTCTACCTCATCGTCTCAGTTGGCTGCGAAACAACAGAAATTCTGGCTTCCTCCTCCTCCAATGATTCGAGCTCCATACAACAACTCCAGCAACTTCAACAACTCCAACAACAAGAACTCTAGTGGTCGTGGTTTCTCCCACCCACCCAACCCAAGCAACCAGTCGAAGAAGCAGTTTCAGTCTCAAGGCTCCAAGTCCAGTGGCTCTCAGTTCCGTCCTCTCTCAGAAGTGACTTGCAACAAATGCACTCAGAAAGGTCACTATGCCAACAGATGTCCGAATCCGAAGCGTCTTCCTCCTCCACCACCTATGAGTTCAGCTATTGTCAGGCATGATCCAAAGTCTGCAAGGGTTAATCTGATGAATGCAGCACAAGCAGAGGCTTCTTCTGATGTCATTCTGGGTAACCTTCCAGTGAACTCTTTTCCAGCTAAACTGTTATTTGATTCGGGTGCATCATGCTCTTTCATGTCTCAACCATTTGCATCCAAGTATAATGTTGACATCAAAAGCTTGCCAAGGGAGTTATCAGTTATTTCTCCGGGGAGACGAATGCATTCCAGTATTTATGCTCCGGATGTTTCTATTCGCATGGGTGATTATCGATTTTTGGCTTCTCCGGTGATTCTTGGTCATTCTGACATCGACCTCATTCTCGGAATGGATTGGCTTTCTCAGCACGATGCTCACATTGATTGTGCTCAAAAGGAAGTCAAGTTGACGCATTCTGATGAAGATGTGATTATCTTCGCCTCCAGGGATAATACTATTCGGCTTTTCTCTCTTAATGATAAGGGTGAAATTAATGCCATAGAGCAAATTCCAGTGGTGAATGAATATCAAGACGTCTTTCCAGAAGAACTTCCAGGCATGCCTCCACACCGTCAGGTGGAGTTTGTCATTGAACTCGAGCCGGGCACCGAACCTGTTTGCCGGCGTCCATACAAGCTCTCTTCAGATGAATTGAAGGAATTGAAGAAACAGTTGGATGAACAGGAGCGTATGGGTCTCATCAGACCGAGTACATCTCCGTGGGGCTGTGGTGTCTTATTTGTCAAGAAGAAAGATGGCACGGAGCGTCTCTGTGTTGACTACCGTCCACTGAACAAGAAGACGATTAAGAACAAGTATCCGCTCCCCAACATCAATGAACTCTTTGAGCAGCTCAAAGGAGCTAAAGTATTCTCTAAGCTTGACCTCCGAATGGGCTATCATCAAATTCGCATTCGCGAGGAAGACATTCCCAAGACGGCCTTCAGAACGAGCTACGGTTCATACGAGTATACCTTCATGTCCTTCGGTCTCGCCAATGCTCCTCCTACCTTTTCAAGGATGATGCATTACATCTTCAACCCCTATACTGGCGAGTTTGTGCTTGTGTATCTGGATGATATTCTGGTGTTTTCGAAGAATGAAGAAGATCACGAAAAGCACTTGCGTCTGGTTCTTGATCGACTCAGAGAGCATAAATTCTATGCCAAGTTCTCAAAGTGCGAGTTTTGGCTCGATAAGGTTTTGTACCTGGGCCACATCATCTCAGCTGACGGCATTGCGGTTAATCCCGAGAAAGTTGAAGCAATTGTCAACTGGGAAGCTCCTCAGAACGTCAAGCAGCTCCGCAGTTTTCTGGGTCTTGCCAGCTATTGCAGAAGGTTTGTGGAGAACTTCTCCAAGATTGCCAAGCCTCTTTCCAACCTCCTTCAGAAGAATGTCAAATACTTTTGGTCTCCCGAGTGTGAAGTGGCTTTCAAAACCCTCAAAGAGAAGCTTGTCTCAGCTCCAGTTCTGATTCCTCCAGATGAATCCAAGCCCTATGAAGTGTTCTGTGACGCTTCTCTTCAAGGTCTTGGTGGTGTGCTTATGCAAGAGAAGAGAATTGTGGCATACACTTCACGTCAGCTCAAGCCAGCTGAGAAGAACTATCCCACACATGATCTCGAGCTAGCAGCTGTGGTACATGCTCTGATTACGTGGAGACATCTGTTGTTGGGCAGAAAGGTCGACATCTTCACTGATCACAAGAGCTTGAAGTACATCTTCACGCAGCCGCATCTGAATCTCCGCCAGACTCGTTGGGTCGAGATGATCCAAGAGTACAACCCCAGCATTGAGTACACTCCAGGCAAGGCGAATGTGCTTGCAGATGCTTTGAGCAGAAAGGCATATTGCAACAGCCTTCTTATCAAGCCACACCAGCCTGAGCTTTGTGAAGCTTTCAGGAAGCTCAACCTTCAGGTTGTTCCGCAGGGTTTTCTTGCAAATCTCCAAATTGCTCCTACCTTGGAAGATCAAGTCCGTGAGGCCCAGCTCAGTGATACCATGGTGAAGAAGGTGAAACATGGGATTGCAAAGGGCACTCCAAAATACAAGTGCTTCCGTGTTGAAGAGAGAGATACCTTGTTCTTCGAGGACAGACTCGTTGTTCCCAAAGGTGATCTCAGGAAGCTCATAATGGAAGAAGCTCATGACTCTCTCCTTTCCATTCATCCTGGCAGTTCCAAGATGTATCAAGACCTCAAGCAATCTTACTGGTGGACACGCATGAAAAGGGAGATTGCCCAATTCGTGAATGAATGTGATGTATGCAGAAGAGTGAAAGCAGAACATCAACGTCCAGCCGGTCTTCTCCAACCTCTTCCTATTCCTGAGTGGAAGTTCGACCACATTGAAATGGACTTCGTCACTGGTTTTCCTAAATCCAAGCGAGGCAATGATGCTATCTTTGTGGTGATTGACAAGCTTACCAAAGTTGCTCACTTTCTTCCAGTCAAAGAATCAATCAATGCAGCTCAACTTGCAGAGCTGTACACTTCCAGAATTGTGTCCCTACATGGCATTCCTCAAGTGATATCCTCAGACCGTGGCAGCTTGTTCACATCAAAGTTCTGGGACTCCTTTCAGTCCGCCATGGGCACGAAGATCAGGTTCAGCACTGCCTTTCACCCTCAGACTAGTGGTCAAGTCGAGCGTGTAAATCAGATCCTTGAAGATATGCTCAGAGCCTGTGTCATCTCCTTCGGCATGAAATGGGAAGACTGTCTTCCATTTGCAGAATTCTCTTACAACAACAGCTTTCAAGCAAGTGCAGGCAAAGCACCGTTTGAAATTCTCTATGGCAGAAAGTGCCGTACCCCTCTCAACTGGTCTGAAACAGGCGAACGCCAACTTCTTGGCAATGATTTGATCTCTGAAGCCGAAGAAATGTGCAAAGTCATACGTGAGAACCTCAAGGCCGCTCAGTCGCGTCAGAAGAGCTACTATGACGGAAAGCATCGTGATTTGGCTTTCGACATCGGTGATCATGTCTATCTCCGAGTTTCCCCGATGAAAGGAACCCAAAGGTTCGGTATCAAAGGAAAACTTGCTCCTAGATACGTCGGGCCTTTCAAAATTCTTGGCAAAAGAGGCGATCTAGCCTATCAGCTCGAGCTCCCTTCCAACTTTGCAAATGTTCATGATGTCTTCCATGTGTCTCAGCTTCGCAAATGCTTCAAGGCACCTGAGCGCATGATTCCGTTTGAGGAGATTGATCTTCAACAAGACCTTTCCTACCGAGAGCATCCAGTTGCAATTCTCGAAGAAACCGAACGCAAGACTCGCAACAAGACCATCAAGTTTCTGAAAGTCAAGTGGTCACATCACACAGACCGAGAAGCTACCTGGGAACGAGAAGATCATCTTCGTTCCGAGTACCCTTCCTTTTTTCCAGTCCTAGATCTCGGGACGAGATCTTTTTGTAGTAGAGGAGAGTTTGTAATGCCCCGGATGTAATACTTTCCCTTTTGGGCTTATAATAAATCTCCGGCTTCATCTATTTCCATTTCGGGTTCTTTGTCTTTCGGGCTTTCGTCGTTTTGTTGTGTGAGTGTGTGGCATTCATTCATATCATGTAGACATGTGCATTGCATTGCATTTGTGTTGTGGGTTGCATCCGGTTCGTGGCGTTTCTTCCCGTTGTCCGTTTCGTGTTCCGGAGCTCCCTCACGTGTCCGTGACGTCCCGTAGGCCTTCTTTGTTGTTCGGGCGTTTTTCGTTACCGGTGTGCCGCGAGGTTGTGTTGTGTGTTGTTGTTTTGTTGTGTGCAACCTGCCTCTCAAATCTCGTCTCGTTTGGACTCCGTTGACTTTTCCCTCCGTTGCTCGTGTGGGCCCGAAGTGCCTTCACTTCGAGTCCCGGAAATACCCCTGCTGCAGTCTTTTATCTCCGTCTGGCCCTTTTAAATCATCCCCGCGATCGGATCCGTTGGATCACGATCGTAGGGCTCCTAAACACCCTAGCCTCCAAACCCTAGTCTAAAACTGCTATATTTAGACCCCTAGGTCTATATGGAGCAACCCTTCCTTCTTCCTCCTCTCTCCCCTTTTTTTTTTTTTCTGTTCTATCTCAGATCCCGCACTGTTTCTGCCAGATCCCCTCGGGATCCGGTGGATTCCATCGAGCAGGCCAGCCGCCGCAACTCGCCTGGATCGCAGCGCCGGGGTCAACGCCGGTTCCCCCGCTCCTGTCGACCGCGCCAGGGGCCGATCGATCTCGTCGGCCTCGACCGCACCGCGCGGCCCAGGGGACCACTTCCCCTGGCCCGTACCGCTCCTTCGCCGCGAAGCGCAGGGCCCGTCGCTCCCTCTCCAGCGCCGGCGTCGCGCTCGCCTGGGCCGGGATGCCCTGAGGCCCAGCCGCCTCCGCCGAGGGCGCCTCGCCCCTTCGCCAGCTGCGTGGGCCGGCCTCGCCTCTCGCCTCTCGCGGGCCGCCAGCCGCCGCGCGCCTACCGGGCCGCCGCCCCGTTTCGCCCGCGGGCCTCCCGCCGCCAGCCGCCGCACTGTTCCTCGCGGGCCGGGCCCGTACTGTTCATCCCAGATCCGAGGTTGACCTAACTTTTCCCTAAGTCCTTTTATTCCTGATCTGAGATGCAATCTATAAACTGCTCTAGTTTGGTGCCTGTTGCTCCGTTTTGCGCGTGTAGCATGTCCAGATGTTCGTGGAGTTGCCCTCTACGTTTTACCTGTTGTAGTCTTGCATGTTAGATGTCATCTTGACACATGTTTTGCTGTTACAAGAGTGCATGATGATATAAACTGCTGTTATGTGTTATTTTCATGCCACCTTTGACATGTGATATCTTCTAGCTCGTTTGTCCAAACGATGCAAATGACATGTCCACGTGTTCGTCTCGTCACGAACTACGTGTTGTGTGTGATAGGTTGCATGGTAGATTTATTGTTTCCTTGTTATCATCGTTGCAAGATGCCATGTTCATATGTTGTGTTTTCACTTGTTATGAAATGCCATGTTGTTGAGCTCGTTGCAATCGGTGTGTTCACCACATTGATGCATGCTTGTGTGTTTCGGGATCACCGTCATATGTATTTTGATGAGGTGCTTACCCTTTGCCATGTTTAGATTCGAGGTGACTTAAACATGCTCTTTTGTGTGCTATGATGATGTTGCTGTTTTAGGACTTAGTGAAATTTCACTAAGTCTGAAATCTGTAACGTTCCGATGCCATGTTCGTGTGATGTTGTAGGACAAAGCATGATAGTTTTGGGGTGGATTTTGATTGTTCCATGAAGTATATATTGTTGTCTTTCCATCCATGTCCTCACATGTCCATTTGAGTGGCTGTAGCATGCTTATCTTTTGCTCCAAACTTTCAATAAAATTCTGCTGCCAGAATTTTATTTCAAAGTTCAATATGTCCAAGATCATTGCTATTGATCCGTGACTCCGTTGGGGGTGCACTTTGGACCTAGTTGCTGTACATTATATCTAGTTTGTGTTCAAGTCCTTTGCCATGCTTTTTGGGTGCTGTAGATTAATTATTTTAAGCTCCCAAGATGCTATGTTGCTGTAATTTGCAGTTTTCGCTCAAATCTTGTTTCGGGCATAACTTTTAGCCCGTAACTCCGATTTCAGCGAATCTTATATCAAACTTGGGTGTTTTTCTGTGTAGATTAATAATATCAGGTTGTTATCTTGTTTTGAGGTGTTTTGCTTGAGTGATGCTTTACGTGCTCCTTGTGCATCACTAGTGCATCCATCATGCATACATGTTTTTCGAGTGCGCATTGCATCGTGTTGATTGGTGCTTGGTGTGTTTGTCTTGTTTAGAGCCGGAAGTTGAGCACGAGTTTTCCAACGAGGTTGAGCACGAGGTTTCCAACGAGTTTGAGCACGAGGAACCTTCTTTCGATCCGAACTTCTTCTCTTCAGGCAAGATGACCGAACCCCGATAACTTTACTATCTTCGTCTTTTGCTAGTAGTCTCGATCTATAGTTTTGCCTCGATGCCCATGTTCTTCTTGTCAGCCTCCTACTTGTAACCAATTGCCATGTTTAACCACCCTACCTATGCAAACCGTTGCTTGGCTAAGTACGCTTCGCTCAGCCCTTCTTATAGCGTTGCTAGTTGCAGGTGAAGTGAAGATGCTTGCTCCATGTTGAAGTTTGGTTGGGTTATATCACACTATATAAATGCTTTAAATGAAATCACCTATATATTGGCAAGGGTGGAAGGCTAAGCCTTTTGCTTGGTGTTTTGTTCCACTCATGCCGTTAGGATCCGTATAAGCCGGTTTTATGTTCCTTGATTATGCGTTCCTAACACGGTTGGGGTGTATGGGACCCCCTCGATAAACCGCTAAGTGCTAAGTCTTTTCCAGCAA
>LR738714.1:732274285-732303028 GCA_902687465.1 Secale cereale | reverse complement strand
GCCATTCCTTGTAGAAAGGTGACAACTTCTGAAATACTACAATTATCAAAATAAATTTTATCATTAGTGAGCAGAATTGTAGTGTCATCCTCTTTCTTTAATTCGCTCTCTATTATAAGAGTTTGAACATCTTCCCAAGTTTGGGGAAGCTTAGGAGCAATTTTGAACTGAGGCTCATACTCTTTTCCTGGAAGACCATGCCATGGGCATAACCCTCCGTCAAGACTAATATAATCACAAGGTTTATTACCTTTGTAGATCCCGACAGTGGTAATTGGGGTAATGGAAGAAGGGGTGTACTCCTCCCATTTAGTGTTTTTGGTAGAACCCATAGTAGCAAGCAAGCAAGATAACTATTTTTGTGATTTTCGATAAAAGGTACTAAAGCAAAAATGAAAGGTAAACTAACAAGACTAAAAAGCAAAGGTAAAAGATAGCGTGCAACTCCCCTATCCTGAAGAGTGGAGTCCCCGGCAACGGCGCCAGAAAATACTCCTTGATGGGCCTCGAACCCCTCGTTGGTTGCCCCAAGTGGAAGGTGTAAGATGTAGTGTTGTGGAAGTGTTTTCCCTTAGCAAAGATGCCAAGGATCAAATCCCCAGAGACTCCTAGGTTCAACAAGTAGGTGTCAACTGCTACGGCGCCAGATAGTAGCAATCAACGTGGACCTGCACACAGATACAAATAACTTTGCTCCCAACGAGTACAGAGAGGTTGTCAATCCCTCCGGCCTTGTAGTTCACAAAGGAATAAAAGCAATGATAGTAGTGATAGATAGTGTTTGCAATAGTAAATAATAACGAAAAGTAAATAATGGATGTGATCAATGATGGTAATATGGACCGGAGTCTCATGATGTTCACTAGTGATGTCTCTCTCCCAAAAGACGATAAAACAGCTATGTGAGGTAAACAAATTACAGCTGGGCAATTGACAGGACCACGAACGCAAACCAATGCTGACTACATTGCAAGAAAGGTTGAGGTTCAAAGCATGGGCGGTACGCCAAAGTAAGTAGACCGAAATCCATCAATATCTACTACTAATCATCCACCTTGAGATATCTATCCAGAACATCTCGCTGGTATTAAGTTGCGAGTCCCACCCATAGTGTAAACTCAATGCAACAGACAACTGCATTAAAAGAACTTTGCGTAAAGTAAACAATCCTTGCACCCGCGGGCACAAGCACCATTGTTTTCCCCCTTGTGGCAACAGCACATCCCCTAGACTCATGTTTCTGTCACTCAAGCTAGTCATCGAGGGGCATGAACCCACAATCGAGCATAACGTTCCCTCTTGGAGTCATTACCTACTACTTGGCCAAAGCAATAAATAACAACGGAGAACATGCAAGAATTACTTATGAACATAAATATAAAAGAGGTAGATCAAATATATTACTCAAGATCAATCTAAACATAATCTCATAATCCATCGGATCCCAGCAAACTCAACATAGCAACAGCATAAGGATTACATATGTGCCTCGATCATGTAGGGCAGCTCACGAAGACTAATTAGTGAAGCACAAGAACGGGAGGAGAACATCACATAGCTACTGGTCATGGACTCATGGTCCAAGGGAGACTACTCACGAGTCATCCGGGAGGCGTCCATGGTGGTGGAGAAGCTCCCGGTGGTGATCCTCCCCTCCGGCAGGGTGCCGGGAAGAGTTCTCCTAGTGCTCCCGATCTTGGAAGCGGCGGCGGCGGTGGAACAGAGATGGGATCGCGAAAAGAGTTCCTGTTCTGAGGGTTTCGGAGGATGCTTTAAATATATGCCAAAGGGGGGCATCGGGGAAGCTTCGGGGGGCCCAGGCGCCCCCCCCCCCCGGCGCGGCCCAGGGGGGGGCCGCCAGGGCGCCTGGAGCCCTGGTGCCCCCCCCCCCCTGGCTGTCCTTCGGACGCACGGTAGTTTCTGAAACGCTGATTTTTTATATAATTTTTCTGGATTTTTCCTGGCAGTTCTCGTAACGTGAAAACCTGAAATACAAAAACAGCCGAAAACAGAAACTGGCACTGGGGTGCACTGGATTAGTAAGTTAGTCCAAATATGATCAAAAGTGTATGGAAGTGCATGAATATCATAGCAATATCACCCAAAAGTGGCATTGAGCAAGCAGAAATTATAGATACGTTTTGGACGTATCACTCCTCAAACTACGGTCATCACCGGGAGTGGTCCCGATTGTTGTCACTTGGGGGTTGCCGGATCATAACACATAGTAGCTGACTATTGACTTGCAAGATAGGATCAACAACACACATATATTCATGAAAACATAATAGGTTTAGATCTGAAATCATGGCACTCGAGACCTAGTGACAAGCATTAAGCATGGCAAATTCATAGCAACATCAATCTTAGAACATAGTTGATACTAGGGATCAAACCCTAACAAAACTAACTCGATTACACGGTAAATCTCATCCAACCCATCACCGTCCAGCAAGCCTACGATGGGATTACTCACGCACGGCGGTGAGCATCATGGAATTGGTGATGGAGGAAGGTTGATGATGACGATGGAGACGATCTCCCCTCTCCGGAGCCCCGAACGGACTCCAGATCAACCCTCCCGAGAGAGATTAGGGTTTGGCGGCGGATCCGTATCGTAAAACGCAATAATTCTTCCTCTCTGATTTTTTTCTCCCCAAAAGTGAATATATGGAGTCTGGGGGTACGTCGGTGGAGCAAGAGGGGGCCCCCGAGGCTGGGGGCGCGCCCCATACCCTCGTGGACAGGGTGTGGGACCCCGGCTTGGATCTTTCCGCAGATATTTTTTATATATTCCAAAATAATTCTCCATTGATTTTTAGGTCATTCCGAGAACTTTTATTTCTGCACAAAAATAACACCAAGGCAGTTCTGCTGAAAACAGCGTCAGACCGGGTTAGTTCCATTCAAATCATGCAAGTTAGAGTCCAAAACAAGGGCAAAAGTGTTTGGAAAAGTAGATACGTTGGAGACGTATCAACTCCCCAAAGCTTACACCTTTGCTTGTCCTCAAGCAATTCAGTTGATAAACTGAAAGTGATAAAGAAAACTTTGACAAACTCTGTTTGCTCTTGTTGTTGTAAATATGTAAAGCCAGCATTCAAGGTTCAGCAAAGATCATGAACTAACCACATTCACAATAACTTCCAGGTCTCATGTCTACTCATATCATTGGCATAAACAACTAGCGAGCAATAATAATAAATCTCGGATGACAACACTTTCTCAAAACAATCATAATATGATATAACAAGATGGTATCTCGCTAGCCCTTTCTGAGACCGTAAAACATAAATGCAGAGCACCTTTAAAGATCAAGGACTAACTAGACATTGTAATTCATGGTAAAAGAGATCCAATCATAATCATACTCAATGCAAATTAATAGCAATACATGCAAATGACAGAGGTGCTCTCCAACTGGTGCTCTTTAATAAGAGGATGATGACTCAGCATAAAAGTAAATAGATAGGCCCTTCACAGAGGGAAGCAGGGATTTGTAGAGGTGCCAGAGCTCGATTTTTAAATAGAGATGAATTATATTTTGAGCGGTATACTCTCATTGTCAACATAACAACCAAGAATCTCGATATCTTCCATGCTACACGCATTATAGGCGGTTCCCAAACAGAATGGTAAAGTTTATGCTCTCCCAACCACCAACAAGCACACTCCAGAGCTAGCCCGAAATAACGGGTACAGTCCAAACCAGCAACAGCCCTGGGGGAGTTTTGTTTAATTATTATGATTTGAGCATGGGACTGGGCATGCTGATTACCAGCCATTTTCTCATGAGTGATGAGCGGAGTCCACTCATCGTGAGAATAACCCACCTAGCATGGAAGATATAGACAACCCTAGTTGATACATGAGTTGTTCGAGCATACAAAAAAAATTTCATTTGAAGGTTTAGAGTTCGGCACATACAAATTTACTTGGAATGGCAGGTAGATACCGCATATAGGAAGGTATGGTGGACTCATATGGAATAACTTTGGGGTTTATGGAAGTGGATGGACAAGCAGTATTCCCGCTTAGTACAGGTGAAGGCTAGAATGAGAATGGGAAGCGACCAGCTAGAGAGCGACAACAGTAATGAACATGCATTAAAATTAATCAGCAATGAGTGCAAGCTTGAGTAGGATATAAATCACCATGAACATAAATATCGTGGAGGCTATGTTGATTTTGTTTCAACTACATGCGTGAACATGTGCCAAGTCAGACCAGTTGAATCGTTCAAAGGAGGATACCACCCTATCAGACCACATCATAACCATTTTAATATCATGTTGGCACGCAAGATAGACCATTATAAACTCTTAGCAAATTAAGAATGGCATAGGCAACTATGATCTCTAATTGTCATTGCAAGCATGTTTCATTCATAATAAGATGAATCAGGAACGATGAACTATCATATTTACAAAAAGAAGAGAGGTCGAGTTCATACCAGCTTTTCTCATCTCAATCAATTCATCATATATCGTCATTATTGCCTTTCACTCGCACAACCGAAGGGTGTGGATAATAATAATAGTGCACATGCATTGGACTAAGATGGAATCTGCGAGCATTCAATATAGGAGACAAGACAAAGTAATATTGCTCAAGGTTAAATTAACAATAAAGCATATAAGAGCCACTAAGCATTTTCAGCATGGTCTTTTACTCTTGACCCCCAAAGAAAAAAAGAAACTATAGACACTGGAAAGCTCTCAACATGCAAAAGAAGACCGAGAAATCTTTCTGGGTTTTCTTTTAATTACTACCACTATAGGCATGGAAAGTAAACTAGCTAAAAGCTACAACTAAATTTTTTTGTTTTCCTTAAGGTTTTTCTAACACACAAGAAAAATACTAAGAAAAGAAATGAAACTAAGCATGGAGCACCGACGACTAGAATAAGTGTGTGAACATGAATGTAATGTCGGTGAGAAACACGTACTACCCCAAGCTTAGGCTTTTGGCCTAAGTTGGTCTATGGCCACGGATCGAAGCTACTCTCTCCAGTGTACTGAGAAGCGTCCTTTGGGTGCCACTGGTTGGCCATCTCATCCGGGTCCCACCCATAAACAGACTAACGGTAAGGGTCGAGTGGTGGTCCCGGCTCAGGCTCTGAAGCTTGTGTCTGGCTCTGGTACTTCTAGAAGGCATCTGACGAAACGAGGTATATGCCTGAAAACAGATCAAACGGAGATGGTGCAGGCAAGGTAATAATCTCACAATATTTTTCATCAAACCTCAATTTATAATTAAGCAACTTCTCCTTGTCTTTAACAATAAAATCATGTGCTATCATACTCTTATAATCTGGAGAAACATGGGCCAGCAATTTTTCTTCCTTCTCATGATGCCTAATAGATATTCTAGTGTTCAGCAAGGCAGGAAGAAAAGATGCGTGCAAAAACGATGCCTGTTGTGCGGTTCAAACTTAAGTGTTTAGCAACAATGACACCCAAGCTAAAGGTTGTATCTTGAAAAAAGCATGGAGCAAAATGATAATATCAGGGGCACTAAGATTCCCACTGTTCCCGCGACCAATTTAGCATCTACTAGCAAATATAGCAAAGTAGCATAGAACAGGAAAATGTATACTAGTAATTCTTGCCCCTGAAACTGGCCTAGTTTCCCCCACAGCTATCATGTCAATAAACCCTTCAACATCTTCACGACGTGGTCCTTCAAGACTACCAGCCAAGCTTCCCTTCTGTCCCGAGTCGAGACAAGCATGTTATATGCAGATTTAACAGAGAAAGATCCATTCCTCTCATAGTTCCAGCTCCAGATTTCATCAATGTTGCACGTGCAGAATGGGGTACCCAAAATGACCGGGACATCTATAGGCAAGAATATTTCCTGCACCCTCTAATTATTCCATGTAGAACTCATAGGATTTATCAGCTCAGCAACAAAAGTTGGCCGGTTCTATGACAAACAACCATATGGGCGCATAATCTCGGATCTGGGTAGCCAATTCTCTTTCCATATGTTAGTTGTGAGGCCATTGCCTATCCTCTTTATAAGACCCTGCTGCAGGATGTCGCGCCCTTCCACTATGGCTCTCCATATCTGGCTAGGGTGATTTTCCAGATTGGCATTGAGGATATCTGTGTTAGGGAAATAGATGCTTTTCAAAAGTTGAGAACTCAAAGTGTTGGGGTTCTGAAGAAGGCGCCATGCTTGTCGATCAAGCATGGCCAAGTTAAAAAGTTTGAAGTCCTTGAACCCAAGTCCACCCATACACTCTGGTTGGGTCATAGCTTTCCATGAGACCCAATGTGGTTTGCGTTGCACCTGTATACTTCCCCACCATAATCCCCTGATCAGCATGTTCAGGTGTTCGCACAGCCCCCTGGGTAGTCTGAAGCATGACATAGAGTAGACCGGAATAGCCTGGGCGATAGCTTTGACAGGACCTCCTTTCCCGCAGCGGACATGGTGCTGGCTATCCACCCTTGTATCTTGCTCCAAAGGTGATCTTTAAGATACTTAAAGGCTCGAGTCTTCGAACTCCCAATATTAGAGGGCATACCCAGGTACTTATCGTTGAGGGTTTCATTCGGGGCATTCAAAATTCCTTTTATGTCATTGCTTACGTTATTTGGAACACCTTTACTGAAAAAGATGGATGATTTACCGTAATTGATGTGCTGACCTGTAGATTGACAGTAGTCGTCCAACACCTGGTGCACCTCGGTAGCACCCATACTATTTGCCTTAAAGAACAGCAGGCTGTCATCTGCGAATTAGAGATGGTTTACCTATGGCGCACTAGGTGCCACCTGGAGACCACTCATGTTTGATGACTCACTTTTAGATTTTAACAGGCACGAAAGGCCATCTGATGCTTGGTACTGTGTCCAAGACCATGTTCATGTCCTGTACGCCGTCAGAAGTATACATGTTTTTATAAACTTGTTGCCATCATCTCCATCTCCTCTGTATCTTCCGTAATTTGACCATTCTCCTCAGCAAGGACTTAATTTGGTTTTTCCTGCAGCGTCGACTAGCATGGAGGCGGAAGAACTATGTATTTTTATCCCCGTGCTTAAGCCACTCGATGCGAGCACGCTGCCTCCATAGTATCTCTTCGCGATGATACAATTCCACCAGACGGTCTGTAGCTTTAATTTCTGCACGAGAAGGTCCAGTCCGTCTTGGGATCGCATGCCATACCTGTAGCTAAATCTTCAATTGACTGATCTCCCTTCTTACATTACCAAAATGGACACGATCCCACCGAGATAAATCAGCTCCCAGACTTTTCAGTTTCCCTGCTACAGATTCTGCGGTGTCTCCCTGCGTATTGCTCCAGCCTGCATCCACTACACCATCCAGCGCTCGGTCCCGCTCCCATGCAAGCTCATATTTAAATTTCTTTGGGCCCCTTTTACATGCTCGTACATCACTGATCTTGAGAAGTAGTGGAATATGATCGGATGTAGCGGCTGTTTTGTGCTCAAGAACAACATCAAGATAAGACAATGTAAATTCTGTATTTGCCACACATCTATCCAACCGAGCCCCAGTATAAGTGCCACCGGCAACTTTCTTCTCAAAGGTCCAATTTTTTCCCTTATAGCCAATATCCGATAGCCCACAGGTGTCTAGGGCATCTCGAAATGCATCCATCTGCGCCTGGCTACGATTGTTCACCCCATCGTGTTCATGAGCTTGAAGGACTTCATTAAAATCATCGATGACCGCCCATTGGCCATTACCCGTCCCTACTATATGGAACGAAGACGCTGGATGCGTCCGGCTTTAAATTAATAAAGCCAAAAGGGCAATCGTCAACGCACAGGAGTTTAAGTTACAGACCATAGCACGACAGAAAGTTCAAACTTCAGTACCAAACACGCGCAACAATAGAAACATGACGAAACGATAGGGTGGGTAGCGATCTTGGTTAAGCAGAAGTGGATGTCCCCTCGTCTCGACGAACTTGGCTTGACATCAATTTGGTCTTCTCCATGACAGCAATCATGTCTTGTTCATCATGCGCTTTCCCCAACGGCATCCACACCTGAAGAAAAATGTGACATTTGAATAATATGTCAGCTGGATGTTTTGGGAACTTGTGTTCGATCGTGAATTTGTTTCGAACCGTCCAAAGGGACCAAAAAAGCGCCCCAACGCAACGCCACAGAATTCTAGCGGAGGATCCCTTCTGGGCAGAGAGAATGTCTAAGAGGTCTTTCGTGGATTGAGGGTTCCAATTTTTGGCGAAAGTTTCCCTCACCGCACTCCACGCAAAACGGGCCAGCACACATTTAAAGAATATATGGTTGGCATCTTCGACCAGCCCACACAGGGTACAAGAGCCATCGGCCGGACCATTCCGTTTGGCCACGTTATCAGAGGATGGTAGCCTATTTCTCACCATCTGCCACATGAAGATTTTGACCTTCAAAGGCAGGCCCGCTTTCCATAGTCCCCTAGCTATGGAAAACACCGGGCCCTCAGACATCTTAGAGTATAAGGATTTGACCGTGAAAAGTTTAGAGGACGTAAGTTTCCAGGAGACGACACCTGACTCGGGGGAGAGCTCTATATCTCTCCAAGCCTCCACCAAATTATCCCAGTTGGCAGTTTCCACCGGTCCTAGAGCACGAATGAAGGTAATCGCCGGGGGGCTGACTCTAAGGGCATCGGCAACCATAAGGTTGGGATCAGTGGCAAGGTGATATAGTTATGGATGTGATTGCCACCAAGGGGCATTCTCCCACCAATGATCGAGCCAAAAACGGGTAGAGCCGCCGCTTTTAATAGAGAAATGTGCGCCTAAAGCGAAGGCCGGCCGTACGGCCTGGATCCCTTTCCAAAACGACGAGCCCGAGGACTGGGCTTGAAAGACCGTTCCGTCCGGGAAATATTTGGCTTTTAGAATTCGGGCCCAGAGCCCTGACTCGTTTTGAGCTAGTCTCCACCACCACTTGGTTAATAGAGCAACATTCATAAGCTTGGAGTTGGTTATCCCAAGCCCTCCAAGTTTTTTAGGCCGACAAATTGCCGCCCATTTGACCAAATGATATTTCTTTTTGGCTCCCGTTCCTTCCCAAAAGAAACGAGATCGGGGAGTGTCGAGTTTGGCGTGAACTCCATCCGCCAGGAGGTACATACCCATAATAAAGATAGGGAGAGATGATAAGCTCGAGTTGGTCAGGATGAGTCTGGCCGCAGACGACATAAATCGTCCACGCCAAGGGCTAACACGGTTGGCAACTTTCCCGTAAAGAGGTTCCCACTCAGCGATGGTAAGTCCGCGAGAAGATATGGGTAAACCCAAGTACTTAATCGGAAAGACACCACGCTTGCAATTGAGTAGGTTTGCCACATGAGAGCTCGAGCGGTCATCCATCCCTATGGTAATGACTTCACTCTTAAGGAAATTGATCTTCAGTCCCGACATGAGTTCAAAGGCCAGGAGAATGAGTTTGATAGAGGCCACACTACTATCAATGGCCTCAAAGAGGAGTAACGTATCATCAGCGTATTGGAGATGAGACACTCCGCCCGGAATGAGATGCGGGACAAGACCAGAGATGTGACCGGCAGCACACGCACGGTGAATCATCGCGGCAAGTGCGTCTGCTACAAAGTTGAAGATTAAAGGAGAGCTCGGATCCCCTTGTCTGAGTCCCCTCTTATTACGAAAGAAATTGGCCATTTCTCCGTTAATGGTGACCGCCGTGTGCCCGCTAGACACTAGGTGCATGATGCGGTGAACAAAACCTGCCTCAAAACCCTTTTTGAGGAAGACTTCCTAGACAAAGTCCCAATTCACACGGTCATAAGCCTTCTCGAAATCGAGCTTGAGTAAAACTCCCTTAGTTTTATTCTTTTTAAGCTCGTGCACAATTTCCAACAAAGCGATCGGACCCTCGAGGATATTTCTATGCTTAAGGAAACCCGTTTGGCTATGACTAATTATTCGCTGCGCTATTGGAGCGAGACGAGAGGCGTAGGCTTTAGCGCAGATCTTGAAGGGAACGTTGATGAGAGTGATAGGTCTGAAAAGGCGAATATTATCCGCCCCTTTGACCTTAGGGATAAGGCTAATGGCACCGTAGTTAAGGCTCGAAAGATCTATCGTACCTAGGGCGAAACCGTTAATAATGTCGTAAACCATGTGTTTCAACATGGGCCAAAAGCGTTTGAAAAATTCCACGGGCCAACCATCTGGTCCAGGCGCCGTGTCGTTCTTCATATCTAAAAGGGCCTTATCAATCTCTTCAGGAAGGAAAGAGAGCGTCAGGCTATCATTTTCCTCCTGCGAGACCTGCTCCGCCGGATTCCACAAATCCTAGCGAAGACGCAGAGGTTTTTCACTGGCCGTCCCCAAAAGGTCAATGAAAAAACCGTAGATGTGGGCCGAGATATGCTCCTGGGAGAGCAGCAGACCCGAGTCGGATTGAAGGCGGAGAATAGTACTTTTCCGTTTCCGGCCATTCGCAAAAGCGTGAAAATAGCCAGTATTCGCATCGCCCTTCGTGACCCATTTGACGCTGCCCCTACTGCGCCAGTATTCCTCTTCGGCCCGGAGCAAGGCCAGGACTTGGTCTTCCAAGGAGTATCTGTGCGACCATTCGTCCTCCGAAAAGGGGCGAAGGTCCGCTTCCAAGTCAAGGCGCGCAATTTCGTCCACCAGCCGAGCCCGCTCTTTTTTGGACGAACTACCTTGGTTTGCTCCCCAGCCACGTAAAAAGGCCCGAAGCTTAGCCGCCGCGGCGGTCCAAAGATTTGCTGGGGATCTTTGAGGTCCAATCGTTGTGATAATATCATCCCAACGATTGCGAACCATAAGCTCGAAACCCTCGTACTCAAACCAAGCCGTTTTGAAATAGAAACGTTGGCTTCGTCTAATCGACTCCTCCCCTGAGGAGAAGATTAGCGGAATGTGGTCCGACCCTATGCGCGTTTCAGCTACTAAAGAGCATAGAGGGAACATGGCTTCCCACTCAGGTGTGAAGAACACCCGGTCAAGGACGCTGCAGACAGGATTAGTTTGTTTGTTGGTCCAGGTGTACCTGGCTCCTGTCCTAGCCGCTTCCCTAAGGACAGCCGCAGCGATAGCCTGATTGAACATGGACACCCTTGTCCAGTCAATATTGCTGTTGTTCGTGTCCGCACCCGAGCGGATCAAGTTAAAATCACCCCCAACCACGACGGGGAGATTAAGATTACGTTTAGTACTCACAACTAAAGATAACTCATGGAGGAACTCTTGAGAGCGGTCATGGTTAGCCGGGCCATACACACAAATGGTAACCTAGGTAAGTCCCGAGCCCTTGTGTTTGGTAGTCACATAAACGCAAAACAGGCCAACCTCCCAGGTTATAACCTCACATATATCCCGATTACACCCCATGAGGATGCCTCCGGGGTGACCGGAAGAAGGAAGCCAGTGCCAATCAAAGCGCTGGAGAGGGTCCAAGGCAAGGAGGTCTCTATGTGAAAAGTCTAGCTTGATCGTTTCCTGAAGAGCAATAAAATCTATGCGCTCCTTAGCAATGAGTTCGCGAAGCTGGGTGCGGCGGCCCACATGGCTGCAGCCCCGAATATTCCAAAAGAGGAACCGCATCTAAAGAATACGATTACGAAGGCGAACCCCCCTAGAGGTGATCACCTTAGCCACTTTCTTCTTAATCCATCCCCGCCCCTGCGAGTCCCTCGGAGAAGAAGGAGGTGCATCAGACCCAGAATTCGATGCATCCTCATTGGGCACCATGATATCACCAGCCCCAGCTGGGATGATCTCGGGTAAAACAGGGTCTGCACACCTGGCAGCAGCCTCGGCCAAAGATGCCTGCGCATCTTCACGCGCCCGAATTAAAGAGATAATCTCTCCAGGGGGATTAGGCACAAACACACCAGCGTCATCCAAAATCGAAGCAAGATGATCATCGGAAAAGGCATTGAGAATGCGAAAGGAGGGTGGGGGATTACCAGAGGCCTCCATGTTCTTGTCGGCGATGCGAAGCTGGGCGCTTTCCATGGACGATAGCTCCCCCAACTTGGCCTTGGCACGCGCACTAGGAGCCCGCTGTGCCACCGGAGTCGCCCTCGAACACTTGGCCTTGCTGTTGTTCCCCGTCTCACCCAAGGCAGCTCCCAGTTCGCCACCCAGCTCCACAGAAATCCCAGACCCCTTCGAAAGAGTGGCCTTGGACGTCGGTTTCCTCCCCGCCGTCTTCTTAGGTTGACGTCCCGCGCTGTTGGATCCCCGCTTAGGTCCCGGAGTGTGATCAGTGTCGCCAAGCACCACCAGTTCTTGCTCTTCGGGTAGAGGAGTGTTGAGGGAGGGAGGCGCCTTAGGCGCTCCGATTCCGCCATGACAAGCCAGAGGTTGAGCGTCGAGGTTGGACCCATATTCATTGAAAGATGTATCGAGGGACCGGGCTAGCGGAGGGACGCTAACCGCGGTGTCCTGGGTCGCCGTCCCAATGGTTCCCACATCTGAGGTCAAAGCTCCCAGCTTTTCCCAAGTCTCAGTGTCGATCGAAGTATCGTGGAGGCTATCATCCGGGTCGTCCGCGTTAACAGGCAGAGGGGGTGCTGAAGTAGAAGGATTTCCCCGAGCGCTGGCACCGCCCTGACCGCACGGGGTCGCTCCAGAGTTCTTGGGCGGCGGCACGCTCAGCCCCGAGGACGGGGCCTTGGCTGTTGGGGGAGCGGTCACCGCCAGGGGGGCACGGTCGCCACCGCGCTTAGGAAGAACCTCCCGTTCGACCTTGATTTGGTACCCCTCGCTGTTAAACCAGACCTCAACCACCCCGTTTAGCTTCTCAGGTGCACGGCAGGCTATCTTCATCCTGACAGGCCCCAACCTAATCAGGGATAGTTCATCCACCACGATAGGCCGGCCCAGCATCCGAAGACCTCTCCCTACTATTCCTCTAAGAAAGTTCCAGGTCTTATATCTCTCAGCTACCTGGGCTTCTCCATATACAAAAGTAAACCGCACGTGTGACTCAATAAGATCATCAACCTGAACATCTATATGATACTCAGAGGAGCCAACAATATCGACTTTTATTGCATCATTCCAAAATATTCCAAGACCTCCACTCCTTCCATTACTACTAACAGAAAAACCTCTATCAAATCCTAAAGTGCTAGATAAATTTTCAACACGGGAACCCTCTATTTGAGTTTCCAAAATGCATAAGATAGAGGGGGCATATTGCTTCGACATATCCCGAAGCTCTTTAACTGCCGCGTGGTTGCCAACACCACGACAGTTCCACACAAGAAGACTCATTGCTCTAGGCGCGACCCTCTGTGGGGGCCCGCCAAGCGCGCATCAATAGGTTTGTTGACTAAAGAATTCTTCCCATTCACTTTATCTGCAGCTGAAGGTGTGGGGTTGTTTCTTTTCAAGTCCTTCTGCAAGGAAGGGCTCTGCGTTATCTCTGGGGCTGTGAGCAAGAGAGTCTGGTCTGCAGGAGGCGTGGGTGCAGTGTTGTTCAGCAGGGTCTTCGCCTCAGCCTGTGGTGCAGCCCCTCTATTCCTATTATTTTCCCTGTCATGCATTACAATATTGTTGTTTTCTTCAGGGTTATCATACTCATCAAATCCATCATGCTGTTTAGTTGGTGATGCTCTTTGCTGACCTCTACCAGAACGTCCCGTGCCTCTTGCACCACGAGATCCTCTTCCTTCCCCTGGTCCTCTTCCTGCACCTCTGAACCAATAGCTTTAAGGTCCTTGAAAACTAGGGCCTTTGGGTGATGAACCCCGTCCCCGTCCTCCTTGAACAGGTGATCGAGATGGCCACAAACAGCACACCAGTCAGGTAATCTCTCAAATTTCACTCGGAAGATCTCACGGACGACCTCTTGCTTCCTCTTAACCACTAGTGACATAGAATTCTTGAGGGGTTTGGTGACATCAATTCTGACCCGCACCCTACAAAAGTTTCCTTCGAAATCCGGAGATTTTGGCTCTACATAAATGAACGCGCCCACCGTTGCCGACAAAGCTTTGATTTTTGAAAAATACCCGTCTGGTAGGTCATGAATCTGCATCCAGATGTCTATCTTGTTGAGGGCTATATAGTGGACGGCCGTGTGAAGCCATCATAGTGTGCAAGCACGACAGCCTTCCCCTTATGCTCCCATGGCCCTTCCTGCATTACTCGTTCCTAGTCGCCAAGGCACGAGAACTACACCGTGTAAAGATTCTCCTCAAGGGGTTGGATCTTTACCTCTTGCGCCAGGTCCCAGGCAACCCTCATGTTCGTATAGAACCAGTACTAGTTGTAGTTCTTGTTTGTGTGCACCCATGCCAGAGCCATCCATCTTGTTGCCTCCTCCAGCAGTTCATCCTCCTCGACCACCACATCTTGAAGGTTCTCTTCATTGAGTCCTAATTCTTCCATCATCGCCTCCAGATCGGAAGTGGCAGAGCCCCGATCCTGAAGCGCCTTCATCCATTAGATCTATTGCCCGGAGATACTGTTTCCGCGGGCGGTGGTTCCCTACCTTCCCCGAGCTCCCCCCCCCCTCCCCCATGCAGGCCAGGGTTACCCCCGGCGCCGGATCGGAGAAGGAGGGGCGAGGGGACGTGATGTCTCAACGATGGTGGACCCGCCGCCGTCGAGAGGAAGGTAAACCCTAGCGAGAGGGGACGCGAATAAACGAGTCCTTACACGAGTTTATATAATCCTCCTGATGATATAATTGGGCTAAGCCCCTAACATGATAAGATAAGTCGGGCTGGGCCCCCTAAGTGCCTGCGCCATGAGGCCTTCTCCGGCTATAGTGTAGCCGGTCATAACAGATACACATGGTACGAATGGCCTCCCAAGCCTCCTTCGCTGACTCGTATTCCACAATCTACATCATCACATCATGAGAAACCGACTGGGAGATAGCAGCCAAGGCTCCCTAGTCCTTGGCCACGTCTTGGCCAGTGATCACCGACCACACGCCCATTGGCTTGAGGACCATCTTCATCTTCGCCACCCACAACTGTTAATTACCTTTTGTCAGCTTGGATCGGCACTCCGACGCTCCTTGCCGGCGCGGCCACGTTGATCGTCTCATCATCTGAGCAGCTTGCTCTGAGCGTCTTGCACGACGGCGTGTACTTTTCCACCAGCGTCTCTCTTCTCCGGCTCGCCTACGACCACAACTAGGCTCTGGATACCAAGTGTTGGAAGAAAACGCGAGGCTACACATGCGAGTGGTGGAGACGAACGAAGGAGAAAGGAAGACAGACCCTGATTTCTTTCGAGGTCCAATTGCTTGCCCCTTTTCTCTGTTTGTTTTCTTATTAGACGCTAATAACTGAACTGAAACCTAAAACCAGCTCAGAACGGGTAAGTCGGCCATGCCATCCCACCTCCACCTGATCGTCGTGGTGTTGACATCACGCAAACATGGAGTCGTACCATCCCACGATCCGCTTGAGGGTGGCCTAGCTATCTAACAGAAAGTCCAAGTATACTATCCCAAGTCGTGAACAAACTCATGCTGCATGGCTCTATTATTTAGCTAGGAATCAACTACTTAGTGCGCATCAATCTACACGTTGCAATCACATGCACGTACGAGCTAACGTTCTCAACTAATGCATGAAGCAAATGACTAATGCAATTTCTGAACGTGCTTTTGTAACAAGATTTGCACTAACATCTTTGCCTTTGTCATTCATCTCCATTGTTTGCTAGTTGTATGATGGCTTTGAAGTCAGGCCTTCGTGCCTTTTCTCTAAAGAAAGTGTGATGCTCCGGCAAGTGTGCCTATACAACGGCTAGTCAGCCATTCTACGTAGTGTAGTGTCAAAAAAAAATGTCTTACATTATGGGACGGAGGAAGTAGTTGCATTTGTAGGTTAAATATAAATAAAATAGATGGGTTCTACAGTTTATTATTTACTTGCTACGATGTCTTATTCAAATCACACGCGGCGGTTGCGCCCGACAAAAACAACAATTTCGACAGGGCTAGTTGCGGGTCCACCATGTAACCAGACCTTATGGGCGACAGGCAGGCTATCGGGAGGCGATCACGATCTGCTGCTAGGATTAGGGTTTTCGTATCGGGGGTGGTGAGTTTCACGGTTGTGTCAAGGGCGGCGCCGGCGCCATCCCGACCATAGATCGGATGAGTTCGACCTTTCCCTCAGGCAAGGCCACGGGGTAGAAGGCGGTTGGTGAAAGGACAGCGGAGCGAAACAAGATGGCGACCCCAAGGGCGGAACATCTACGAGAGCAATGCCAAAGTCGCAGGTGGAGAGCAGCTCACCGGCGATAAGCAAGACCCACGATCCCGCTGCTAGCCTTTTGGATAGGTTTGGGGGTATGGTTTTGACAGAGGAGTCCCGGGCCACCGCAGCATGGCGTCGACGGAGGGGGTCCTAGCTTAGGCCTGCACAGCAAAGGCGGCGCAATGGCCGAGGGCCGAGTATGAGGGGGAGGGGAGAGCTAGCGCGGGGTTGGGGCTGTGCCAACACGGGCTGGAGAGGTGGCAGGACAGATGGGGTGGATGTGGTCCGACGACGAGACAGAGAGGGTGGCGATGCCGGCCGCACGATGAGGTGGTGGAGAGGGTGGTGGCGGCGGCAGCATGATGAGGTGGCGGAGTGGGTGGCTGCGGTGGCGCAACCAAGTGGAGGATCGAGAGGGTGGCGGCCGTGCGGGTCGGGGTCGGGAGAGAGATGGGGATGGGGAGAGGGGAATGTCCGGTAGGGAGGGCAGCACGAGTGGATGGGGAGAGGGGCAGCACGAGTTGGCATACTACAGAAGATGCCTATTGTCAACATATGCCGACGGCCAAGTATATATATTTTCCATTTATTTTATTTTTGAATCTCCTTTTTTTATTTAACGTACACTTGCATCTCTATAAAATATAAAAAATTGCCATGCATTTTACATCACATATGTCTCCATTGTGTAAAAAATTCATGAGTTAATCATGCTTTGACTGTTCACGAATATACATGCAATAATAAAAGCGCAGAACGTTACTTCGACGTCATCGTCGTCCGTGAGGGGGAACCACACCCCGCTTCCACGTATTGCCTCGTCAGACAAGCAACCACACCTTAAGACATGCATGAGTACCCGACGCGATGCTCTGGTGGCATTGCTACCCCAGGCCCCCAGCCGGTCTAATCCTGGACCACTTGACCCGGAGATCTACGCCTTTGACTTTCGTCGGACGGGATTTGACCAATGGACTTCTCCACCTGGTTGTGATATGGCAGTCCATGGAACACTTTGGAATAAGGTCTGAGCCCAACTCACCACAAAAAGTCAAAACGAAACAGAATTTTATGTAATTCTGAAGCAATCATGATTTTAGTTTATTCAAATTTGAAACATATTATAGCAACACAATCATTTCAAGATTCTGATAACTAAATCACATAAAGTTTTCAAAATCTGTGCAAGCATCAATTAGATGTGATTTCTAATATACTAAAGTTTTCAAAATCTGTGCAAGGACCTATATGAAAAATTACATGAAGTCACATTTCTAATATACTAAAAAAAATACAGTATATTCATAATCTGTGAAAAATTCTACCACGAACAGATTTTTTTTAAAGTTTAGATAAATCAAATTCAAATTAATAAAATTTAAAGTTAAATATTAAATTAAAACTTAAAAAACAGATAATATTTATGCCTATGGCACGACCGTCGGCATAATACTGGCATGTGGTACCTCATGAGATTAGAGAACATATAATATCTATGCGGAGAGCCTCCGTCAGAGCCGTTGACATAGATTTGACAACATGAGCCTTCCATCTGTGTCCTAGTCAGTAGGCCCACATATTTGCAGAGAGCGGCTTTGTTTAGGTATGGCGTGTGCCAAAGCTCGCCAGATAGCTGGCTTTGCTCATGGGGTTGGGGGAGGCTGCCCATGGGAGGGGGAATAGGAAGGTGAGAGGTTGTGTTGGTGGAGGAGGAGAAGGAGGAGGGGAATAACGACTAATCGCCAGGAGGCCACAACTGATCTACCGTCGTGCAAGTGTAGCGGTGTGGCTCCTCTGCCCTATCTGCAATGAAGGAGAGAAAATTGAGAGGAAAGTGGAGGACGTGGGAAGGTGGGAGGAGGAAGGGAGAGGATGTGGCTGACCGACAATTGGGAGTTTTCTAGTGAGCGCGGGATATGTCGGGAGCGAAAGAAAATATCTACTGTCCAGATCGGTCCAGAGAAAAAACCGCTACAAAACCAGGAGAAAACCATCACAAAGTTTCTTTGTAGGTCGAGCTACATGAAACCTCTTGTCTTCAGCCCTCTAACATTGCTTTGAGATTCGTACTCTTCAACTATCTTATGACATGAAGATTTCTTTTTTTTTTGTTTCTCTCAAATGAAACAACGTATAGACTTCAAACTTTGCAGATCAAACAAACTTCACAACTTCAATGTGTGAAAAAACTTTTAGATTTTTTGGACCGACAAAAATATACAAAATGAAGATTTTTTAGATTAAAAAAATAATTTTCAGCATCTAAACTGCAAGAAAAAATCTGAAAGTTTTTTCCCACATAGTAATTAGAATGTTTTGTTGTCCGGCAAAGTTTGAAGTTTATACGTACTTTTGTTTGAGAGAAACAAAAATAACAAATGTGCCTGCGCGGATCACGATGCGAAAATGGATGGCTAAGATAAGGGGTACCACGTAGCTCGAGCTACACAAAAACACACTCGAAAACCATGGTGAAACCCTGGGACACATGTCGCTTGAAGGGAGCAACGTCGCCCAGCGCTGGGAACGCACAGGAGCAGCCCCTGTCTAGCTAATTTAATTCTTGTATATATGTATCTATGTTCACCTACATGTCATAGTATGCCATCCAAATTAACCAAACCCTTGCTGTTGGAATCTTCAAGGTTGATATATCTCGACTCTATATTTACATATCACAGCCCTTGTCGGTTTGTGTCAATTCGATTGTGTAATTGATGGATTGCAATTTGAATTAAAGAAACTTGAACTTCAGAGCTGAAGTAAGTATATTCTCCCGCCCGTATGATTGATCATTCCTCAGATCAATCTGAATCCCTACAATTGAAGTATAAGTGATCATGGTCTACTGTAAAGGCACATTATCTCTAGTTTAAGTGGACTATATTAACTATATGACTCACTGGTGGAACTGGTAGCAATAGCCTCTGAATAGTCATGCGTCCACTTCTCACTTCTGCACGAACCAGTGAGTATGTCTTATGTAGATGAATTAACCAAAAACAACTCAATAATGTTTGAGCAAAACATACAAGGCGATTACAAACTTTTAGAACTCCTCACAAAGCTAGAGAAATTAAGTCCACGGATAGGCCAGAACATAACTTAGCAACAGTACCATCGAACATAAAAGGTAGATGCATGATGTTTTGAGAATAAAAATCAGCAAGTTGGTGCATTAGCTCTTCTCTTCACATTTGTATGATAGCCGCAGATCACTTGGTGGA
The DNA here is from genome assembly GCA_902687465.1 of Secale cereale. Lineage (NCBI taxonomy): Eukaryota > Viridiplantae > Streptophyta > Magnoliopsida > Poales > Poaceae > Secale > Secale cereale. The sequence continues at coordinate 732,283,583 of LR738714.1, read as the reverse complement.
TTAGTCTGATGGGTCGCCATACTCATAGTAAGTGTAGCCCTCCTCACCGTAAGGCGGTAGCATCTCCAGTTCCGAGTACTCGATAGTAGTGCAGTAATTAGCCAACAGCTCAGCCATTGTAGAGAAAGAATTTGTTGGAAATTCAGATATGTACTTGGGCTCCTCCCCCCATCAACTGACAGTGAGTCTCCCTTGATCATAAGCTCTAACCTTGGAGGGATCCGCGTAGTAGATTGTGCCGGATTCGATGGAGTAGAACTTGTTGGACTTCGTGGTGTCGATGGAGAGGCACCTGCGTGAGCTAACAAACAGTGCGCGGCTACCGATGCTTCTGACCGGCACGAGAACCTTGTTCACGATGTCCACCTTGTAGACCACCGGCATGCCATTACAAACTCGCCCATCCATCACCAGCAAAAGCTCCCCCTCAGATTCCACGAGATAGAAGTTATTGCTCCCATGGGCTAGCTCAACTTTTGGGCCGACAATGGTGGTGAACATGGAGATTGTCCCCGCGGAACTTTTCCATTGGTTACCTTCCTTGTACACACCAGTGATTGCTGATATGATGGATCCATACTTATTGGTGAAGTACATGCCGCCAGCAAAGGATGTCATGTTCTTGCGTCCATCGTCAAAGCCCCAATCCCCAGTCCCGAACTCCCCTTCTCCAAAACGCAAAGCTGGGTGCCATTCCTCGCTTGTCTGATCAGCCCACCAGACCCAATTGCTTAGCAGGTCGGAGATGAACACCATCATTGGATACGTTGTCACGACAACCGAGCTCACCTGTTGCATGGGTATATGCACCTTGAAGCGGGCCATGGCGTCCGTGAAAGGGTTGAGCACCCGAGTTTGGTATGTCTGCGCTCTCTGCCCTAGTACAACGAGTCCGCCTTTCGTGACATCGATGAAAAAGTACCTCCGGCTGCGGACCTCCGTGGGAATTTTCTTGTGGAGGAGGCGGCCTGTGTTAAGGTTGAAGAAGGTCACCCGGTCATTGTTGTGGATGGAGTGCTCCAGCATGATCCACTTGCTGGACATGAATTTGGGATCTGTGGCATCCGCGGTGGAGTCCGTGGCTTGGCGCCAGTTGCTGCAGACAGCCCGGAAGGCGACATAGTGATCGATATCGTCCGTTGCGAGGAAGGATTCACTGATCTTCCTCGTGATATCATATGGGAGGTTTTTCCAGATTACTAGTTGCAGGTGGGTGGTGGATGGACGAGGTATTTCTTTTTGTGGGACACGCAGGCTCTGCGGGCTACAATCCTATGCTTTTTGTGTGCTTCGCCTGGATGGATTGGATGGTGGCTATATATATACATATTCTGGGCGCGTCTTTTCCCGCTTGCAGAAGTTTCAAGCGTTGTGTACAAGGTTTGATGCGTTCGCTGGGTGACATTTTTGGAAGAACTTGAAACCAAACGAACGTTGAGAACAGCTATCTGTTAGCACCCATCTTCAAGGCATGCCCTGCGCTATTACTTTCCAAAACAGGAAAAGACTGATGTTCGCTTGTATACTGCATACACGTTCTGCACTATTACTTTCCAAAAAAATGATATCGGCTAGTGTTCACATGCATACGGCCTAGTATATCATTCCTTATATACTATACAGCAAATGGGACTGCATTCCTATCCCATTGTATTTGTCTAAACTTCAGAAAAAATAATTCAAATTTGCAAAGTTGTCTGAACCATGTGCAGGGGAGACAAAATAAAGTGGATGTCATGTGTTTTTTTAACACAGCTAATACATACGCGCATACACTCATCCCTATGAACGCACACATGCACACCCTACCCCTATGAGCACCTTCGAGAGACTGAATCGGCATATCATTTTGAGATTTACGAAGTCATTGTAGGCGCCTCGTCATCGACGGGAAAGTATCCAGCCACTGAAAGCGCATCGCCGGAAATCCTGAAATAAATCAAGAATAATGCAACCACCAAGACTTGAACACAGGTATACTGGGGATACCACTGTCTCTCTGCCCATCAAACCACATGTTGGTTCACAAAGTGGTTGTCAAGTTAATTGTACCAAAACACGTTCTTAATTTTTTTGAGAAAAGCGATAGCATCTTAATATTCTACAGATTGATAGATGTATTTCTAACATCTGATCGACGACTATCAGCATGACCAAAACGTTTTACTCGTACTCGCGTCCAAGGACACGAGGGTTTCCCAGCCGCCTTCACTAGGGGGGGGGGGGACACTATTACTTGTTTAACTAGATGATACCCCGCGCGTTGCTTCGGCAAATTATAGTTACAAATTGATTAAATTAAAAATATAACACATGACTATACATCATTTAAATGGTTAGCTCTTGGTCGTGCATGATAGAAGAAATCATAAGTGAACAACCGTATAGAGCCCCTTAATGTGAAAACAAATGGCATTGGTAATCTGTCATTGTCGCAACTACAAGCACAAATATAATACTCTCTGTTCACAAATATAAGATCTTCTAACCTTTCTCTGATTCAGAAGTATATAGACGCATTTTGGTGTGTTTGTTCACTCATTTCAGTTTATACATAGTCCATATTGAAATATCTAAAACATCATATATTAGTGAATGGTGGAGTATATCAAAATAGGCCAAAAACAATTATACTGCAATAAATTATAGCCGAGAAAATACTCCAGGGAACAATACAGACTTAATAGATAATTAAGATAGCTTGTTCCATGAGATATACACCCAAATAAGGCTCTCGCCAACAGATTACATGAACGTTTAGTTTGCTCCTTGGATGTTGCCTACCCTGTCTTTGTTTCTGTGGTTTTCCTGTGTATAAAACACCTTGACAATGAGTAAGAAGCACATGTCTACATTTTGTGTATGTAAGGTTGCAGAAATAACGTTAGTAAAATATTTTTAGCTTTCTTACATGATCAACAAAGTCTTCAAATCAGGTAGTAAAAGACATGAAAATAATATATGTAGAAAAAACATGAGGGGGATGGGATTATTATTCTTTGATTACATTATAAAGATTACACTGGTCAACTGTACCTCAGTTGCAGCTGTTTGAATTTTCATCAACTACCTTGTCGCCATCAGAAAATAAAGATCTGCACAAACAACACAAGAGCGGTGACTTAATTTCAGTAGACTAATACACCCCCAAGATGTTGGTATTACTACTCAAATAAAAACAATTAGTCAAAGACTAATCAAATTTTATATAAGCAACAACACATACAGGCAGATGACGGCTGGATGTTGTGTAAAGGGATGGCGACCAACTTACTCACCACTAGCGAGTGCAACGGAGAGGACAGAGCGCATAAACTGATAACTGAGCCAGCAGGTTAATTGTTCAGGAAGAATAACATATGCAAATTCAGATATTTCAAGCTAATAGGATTCAGAGATCTACTTGACTCAAGCTCATCTAATCGTGGATTAGGACCATTCTTACAGCCAGCTAGCCATACCTATAGTACACTGTAGAACCAAAAGGAGTACTACTTGCTCTTGTTAATTAGACTCCTCCTCCGGAGTCGTTCCTATTCACAACGGAGTACCTCATGTCGGTACACTTTCCCAACAGCGTAAATAAACTGCAAATAAAATCCACACATGCATACATACTTCGGCATAAGATAGATTCACAGGAACAAAATAACTGCACACCATCTCCTTGTAAATAAAATTATGTCTGGCAGATGCCCTTATTATCTTTGATTTAGCAGAACAGGAACCCGTTGCAAAGATACCAGTTGGAGTGATATATTCTTCAGCCTTATGTGTATAACTCTCTTGCCGAGGGTTGAATGTCCTGAGCGTCCGTCTGATTCTCATCTACAAAACGAAACATTTACAGATAACATATAACCTAGCTTGCAGTCCATGAACTAATTTCTTATTGAACAATCCTAATTAGGAGAAGGAGAGGAAGTAGGAGCAGATACCATGGGCTTTTTCTTGCGAATGGCGACGTGTCGTCTCCACCTTCGCCTCACGGCCGGATGCCGATGACAAATAGCTCCCTCCCCGCATGGTTTAGGTGGGACAGCTCGCCGTCGTTAGCATGGAAGAGCGCCTGCATGTCCACATCCACCGATCCACGGCCAGTGCCTCACCAAAGGGGATGTGGAGGAGATCCATCCGTGATGCACAGAGGTGTGGTGTGGGTCCAGCGCGTCACCGGCGCTGTGGAAGAAAGAGAAGATGCAGCCCCCTCGCGGCGGCGGCGGCGGCGGCGGTGATGTGCATAGGCGGCGGCCGGGGCTCCAATTCGTCTCGTGGCCGGAAGGAGATGGGCATAAAATCCCTCGACGGGTGGTGAAGCCCGATGATTGGTCGCATAACGCCATCCGTTTAATGTGCGTTTGTGATGGGGGGATCGGGGAATTGGAACATCGGCAGGAGATGGAAGGACAAGAGGCCGACGCATAATAAATTGGGGAAGTTGAAGCGGAAAGGGCTGGTTCTGGCGTTCTTGCGAGGCGAGGAGACGATGGAGTAAAAGAGATTACGTGAGGGTCGTGGAGCAGGGGATCAAGAATTGCGCTGCAGATCTGAGCCATCGTCGATCAAACGGCTGGAAAAAAATTATGATGACGTGGACGCACGAGAGCACAGAGAAATCAGGTAGTTGGAAGCTTCTATTTAGAGCATCTCCAACAGGCGCTGAAAAAGGCGCGCGCGCTAAACCGGCGATTTCGCGCGCGCGGGAAAAAAACGCGCTCCAGCGACGGAGGGAAAGACGCGTGCGCGGGAACCGCTTGTGCGCGTGCGAAACGGCGGCCTCCCGCGCGCCTTTTTTCGGCGGCGCGCCCCGCGCGCCTATAAAACGCCGCGCGCGCGCCCGTCCTCGCTGCACCGCTCCCTCTCCCTCTCTCCTCCTCTCTCTCGCGCCCGCCGACCCCGACCGCCGCACCGGAGCACCGCCGCCGCACCGGAGCACCGCCGCCGCCCCCGACGCGCCACCATGCCGCCGCGCCGCCGTTCTTCGTCGGGCTACCGCGGCGTCCGCGAGCGCCCGAACGGCGGCGGCTTCTACGCCGAGATACGCTCCGGCGATCTCCGGCTCCCCCTCGGCACCTACGAGACAGCGCACGAGGCCGCCCGCACGTACGACGCGGTGGCGTGGCGCCTAGGCAGGCCGCGTCGTCAGATGAACTTCGACGACGCCCGCACCCTCGAGCAGGCGTTGGAGCTCGCCCCGCCGCCTCGTCTACACACCACACGAGATCGTGCGGAGCACACGGCGGCGCAGAACCGCCTCCTCGTCGCCCAGGAGGACGAGCGGCGCATGGCGGAGTGGCGCCGCCTCCACCCGGAGGACGTCGTCGCCGAGCATCAGTTCTGGGAACGTCGCCGCGAGGACAGGCGTCGTCGGAGGGAGTTGGCGTGTCAGCAGAGCGCCATCCGCGATGCCGGCGGCCAATCGATCTTCACTGATGAAGATGACCGCTGGTTCGACATCTGGCTGTCGACCTCCTCCGACAGCAACAACGAAGGCGACGATGATGACTGGAGTGATTAGTTTTTTTTATGTTTTCGAACTATATATCTATCTATCTATGTTTTACTATCTATCTATGTTTTACCTATGTTTTAGAACTATGTTTTTTATTATCTATGTTGAACTATCTATCTTTGTATAAAATGCAAATTTTAGTATGAAAAAAAAAGTGTGCGCGCGCTGTATTTTTTGGGCACCGCTGGAGCAGCACGCGCGCGCTGCAAAATAGCGCTGCTGCTGGAGCCAGCACTGCGCGCCGCGGCAAAACAGGCGTTGCGCGCGCGGTAAATGGTTTTTTTGGGCGCGCCGCTTAGCGCGCCTGTTGGAGATGCTCTTAGGTATAGTAGATGCAAGTTGTAAAAACTCGAGCACGCCAACAGTACTGTGGTAAATGGGCCGGCCCAAGAAACGTAGCTGTCTGTGATGCTGCTTCGTTCGCTTCATTTTGATCGCTGGTTGTTTCAATTTTTCGTGTTCTACTCTCATTTATATTATGAAATATTCTTAAATATAATTATTTATATTAAAAATGTTTATGCAGTGTCAATTATCATTCGTGCAATGTTTAAATATATTTGACGGCATTGTGCATGCATTTTAAATAAAATGTTTATGAAGTTTTTAAAAATGTTTGAAAATGTAAAAGACTAGTCACGTGATTAAGAAAAAAATTAACATTAAAAAGAAGTTCGTGACAATTTAAATATAAATAGTTTTAAGATGTTTACACAATGCCAAACAATACTTGTGTAGTTCAAAAAATGTTGTGAAATTAAACATATGTTCAACCTGTATTTGAATTTGTTTAACACTTATTACAAAAGTACGTTCAAAAACACGTATTTGAAAAAAAATATACATCTACTACTTGAATAATGTTTAACATTTATACAACAAAATTACATCCTGTATTGAAAAATGTAGATTTTTTTTAAAAATAAAAGAAATAAAATGCATTAAAACCGGTGAAGGAAACATACAAAATAAGGGAACTCTTCGAAAGAATCAGAAAAATGAACATCAAAATAAAAGGATGACCAAAGAAAATGAAAACATGGAAAAGAAAAAGAAAGAGAAGAAAAAAAGTGGAAAGCCCGAAAAATCATGGAAACAAACGCTGAAATTGAAAAAACTGCAACAAAAAAGATGAAACCCACAACAGAAACAAACAGAAAAATACCGATAAAATAAAACGGTTACAAAGGTGCAGAAAGTAATTCCATGGATAGGACTGAGAAAGTAACTTGACAACACTAGTTAGCGTGCACGTGCGTTGCACGTCCCAAACAAATCGGCACACGAAAGTCATTCGTTTTATATTCTGAAGTGCCGATAATCCCAGCCTCTCTTTATGTCAAGTTCAACACAAGTCCCATATTTATCTTATGAGGATGTATGTGAGGTTGGAGTAGACCAAAAAAAATTATAATCCAAGCAGAAATTGCAATAGTATAGTAAAGATTTCACAATGTCTAATTTATTATGTGAACTTGGAAGGACTTATAATACATATATGCATTGTCCAGGTGAACATGTCAGAGATGCAGACTTGGAACAACTGAATTTGTTCCCTCCTGGATTCATTCTACATGTTATCTTCAGAATTTGCATTCATGGGTTCGACTACAGTGCCATGGTGGGAGTTACAACAGGCACCACTAGCAAACTTGAAGAGTTCGCCAGTAGCAAGGACCATTTTGCACCCATTCTGATTCTCTCATCCCAAGGAGTGCAACATTATTGAACAAACAATGAACAAATGAAATTTATTGTGACATAGATGGCATGCAAGCCACACTTTCTCTACGATAATTTAAGTTTTGGCAAGATAAACCATGAATTAAACTTTTCCTATCAACATATCAATAATTGAGAAAGGTCTGCTATTTCAAAATGGAAAACTGTACAATAAGTAAATAGCCATGAGTAGATCTTGCGCTAGAATAGTAATTGTTTCGCAAAGCTAAAAATAAAAGAAAAAAATCCAGGCAAAAATTTAGGAAGACCAAAGCCACACAACAAGGCCTTCCTAATGAGATGAATATACACCATCAGGAAAAAAATCATACCAAAAAGGCCTCCTATACAAACAACAAATTTCTTTAAGCTCCTCTTATCTTCCTCTCACATTTTTCAATGATTGTTTACACAATGTACATATCGAAACCATAGTAAACCATGCTGCTAACTGCTATTTACTCACATTTCACATCAAAGAAAAGAAGCTAACTGCATATTCAATTATGAATGGCCAGAAAAGAAACTAAAATTTACTGAAGAAACTTTCCGTTACAGAAAATAATTTTGCTTCCCTCAAAAAATAGAGATGAATAAAAGTTGGTCAAGAAAACTAAAAAAACTCAAGCCATGGCCTGTGAAAGATATAGAAAGAACGCAATTGCTTCTTTGCAGAATGAAGTTGGGGATGATATTTCAGAGCATCAGCAGATGGCTGGGATGATGTGGGAAACTTCCAAGGATAGAATGGTGTTGTCAAGGGTATTTATATGAAATTTGATTAGGAAATATTGATTGATAGAATTGATGGTTTGGACGACATATCTGCCACTTTCCTATGGAGGAAATAAAATGACATTCTCAAACATTTTCCTATTGACAGAGCCCCTAGACCTGATGGCTATATTGGTCTTTTCGTTAAGAGATGTTGGCATATCGTCCTACATGATTCCTCTAGCTTTTTGATGATTTTTATGATGGAAAGGTCAAACTTAGTAGCATTAATCGATCCCTCATCACCCTGATTCCAAAAAAATCTATCCCTAGAGGGCCCCAAAGATTTCAGGCCCATATCCTCAACTAATAACTGCATAAAGTTTCTCACAAAGCTCCTAGCTAAGGGGTTGCAGGATGTAATTTTGAAAAGCATTCACAAAAATCAGTATGGCTTTTTGAAGTGTAGATCCATTCGGGATTGTATCACTTGGACACTAGAATAGAATCATCAATGCCATAATTGCAAGAAACCAAGTTTAATTGTCAAATTAGAGTTTGCAAAGGCTTTTGACACAGTTCATCTCATTCTCCAGCTTCCACATCACAAGGGTTTTTATAGTAAATTGTTTGGATGTATCAAAGAGTTAAAAATTCCGGGACATCATCTATCATCTTAAATGAGGTGCCTGGTAAATAATCTATTTGCAAAACAGGTATCGGGCAGGGTGACCCCGTATCTCCATTACGTTTTCTTCGTCGGGCGGATTTGTAATAAACACTATTCAATAATATGTTGAGAAGACACGTGCTATCTCTCCCTTTGGAAACAAATGCACTACTATGGAAAAGCTTATAGGCAGACGCTTACTAGTAGCACGGGTTTATACCCCTCGCTACTGCTACTTACTAGTAGCGCGGGTTTTTACCCCTCGCTACTACTAAGTTGATAGTAGTAGCACGGGTCTTTACCCCTCGCTACTACTAAGCGGTCTCTACTGTGCCCCACGAGAAATGCCATAGTAGTAGCGAGGGGTATAAACCCGTGCTACTACTAAGTTGGTAGTAGTAGCGAGGCCTATAAACCCACGCTCCTACTAACTACATGGTTTTTGAAGAGCCCTGAAATCATCATCTCCTCCCACAAATCCTTCCTCTCCCCCGTCACTCCCCCCCCCTCTCTCCACAGGCTCTCACATGGACCTCCTACGCATGCACGCCTCCTCCTCCATGGCACCAAAAGAGGCCGCCGCCTCACGTCGCCAGCATGCCGGAGCTCGTCAGTCGTCCCCGCATCTCCATGCCACCACGACGGAGCACCTCACCACTGGCGACCAACCCCGCTCCTAC
>LR738714.1:732249190-732272607 GCA_902687465.1 Secale cereale | reverse complement strand
CGTCACTCCCCCCCCCTCTCTCCACAGGCTCTCACATGGACCTCCTACGCATGCACGCCTCCTCCTCCATGGCACCAAAAGAGGCCGCCGCCTCACGTCGCCAGCATGCCGGAGCTCGTCAGTCGTCCCCGCATCTCCATGCCACCACGACGGAGCACCTCACCACTGGCGACCAACCCCGCTCCTACCTCCAGCTCCTTCCTCTCACCCTCGTTTTTATTTTTCTTTCTCTCCCTCTGGTTTGACTCACCCTCCCTTGTCCTTGCCCGTGTAGGTGGTCGCCATGGACGACCAAGAGCTCGCTGTCTTGGCTACGAAGAGAAGACCTACACCGCCGCCTTACTCGGCCCTCTGCAGCAGCCGGCGCTGGATCTGGTCTGCCGCTGCCCCTCCGTAGCTCCAGCGACCCCTGTCGGCACTGGATCGAACCATTGCTGCCATTGACAGCATGCACGGGATCGATTTTTTTTTTTGAAATTAATAGTTGTAGCGCGGGTGGCACCCAAAATACTACTAACAGATATAGTACTAGCTGATACGTCCAAAACGTATCTATAATTTCTGCTTGTTCCATGCCTCTTTTGGGTGATATTGCTATGATATTTATACACTTCCATACACTTTTGATCATATTTGGACTAACATATTAACTCAGTGCACCCCAGTGCCAGTTTCTGTTTTCTGCTGTTTTTGTATTTCAGGTTTTCCCATCACGTAAACTGCCAGAAAAATCCCGGAAAAGTTATATAAAAAATCAGCGTTCCGGAAGCTTCCACACGACCGAAGTAGGGCCGGAGGGGGGCCACCAAGGCTCCCGGCGCCCTGGTGGCGCGGCCCCCCTCCTGGCCGCGCCGGGGGGGGGGGGGGCGCCTGGGCCCCCAAGGTCTCTGCTGATGCCCCCTTTGGCATATATTTACACCGCGTCCCGAAACCCTCGAGGACGGAACCCTTTTTCGCGATCTCATCTCTGTTCCGCCGCCGCCGCGCTTCCAAGATCGGGAGCGCCAGGAGAACTCTTCCCGGCACCCTGCCGGAGGAGAGAACCACCACCGGGAGCCTCTCCACCACCATGGACGCCTCCCGGATGAGTTGTGAGTAGTCTCCCTTGGACCATGGGTCCATGACCAGTAACTATGTGATGTTCTCCTCCCCTCTTTGTGCTTCACTAATTAGACCTCGTGAGCTGCCCTACATGATCGAGGCACATATGTAATCCTTATGCTATTGCTATGTTGAGTTTGCTGGGATCCGATGGATTGTGAGATTATGTTGAGATTGTGTGTGAGTAATATATTTGATTTACCTCTTTTATATTTATGTTCTTGAGTAATTCTTGCATGTTCTCCGTTGCTATTTATTGCTTTGGCCGAGTAGTAGGTAGTAACTCCAAGAGGGAACGTTATGCTTGATTGTGGGTTCATGCCCCTCGATGACTAGCTTGAGTGACAGAAACATGAGTCTAGGGGATGTGTTGTTGCCACAAGGGGGAAAACAACGATGCTTGTACACGCGGGTGCAAGGATTGTTTACTTTACGCAAAGTTCTTTTAATGCAGTTGTCTGTTGCTTTGAGTTTACACTATGGGTGGGACTCGCAACTTAATACCAGCGAGATGTTCTGGATAGATATCTCAAGGTGGATGATTAGTAGTAGATGCAGATGGATTTCGGTCTACTTACCTTGGCGTACCGCCCATGCTTTTGAGCCTCAACCTTTCTTGCAGCATAGTTAGCATTGGTTTGCGCACATAATTCTGTCAATTGCCCAGCTGTAATTCGTTTACCTCACATAGCTGTTTTATCGTCTTTTGGGAGAGATACATCACTAGTGAACATCATGGGACCCCGGTCCATATTACCATCACTGATCACATCCGCTATTTACTTTCTGTTTTTACTAGTTGCAACAATACCAATCACTATTATCTCTTGCGTTTGATCCTTTGTAAACGACAAGGCCGGAGGGATTGACAACCTCTCTGTACTCGTTGGGAGCAAAGTTATTTGTATCTGTGTGCAGGTCCAAGTTGATTGCTAAGTATCTGGCGCCGTTAGCAGTTGACACCTTCTTGTTGAACCTTGGAGTCTCAGGGGAATTCGATCCTTGGTATCTTTTCCAAGGGAAAACTTCCGCTACACTGTATCTCAAACCTTCCACTTGGGGTAACCAACGAGGGGCGAGAAGCCATCAAGCAAAGTTTTTTGGTGCCGTTGCCGGGGACTCCACTCTTCAAGATAGGGGAGTTGCATGCTATCTTTTACCTTTGCTTTTTAGTCTTGTTAGTTTACCTTTCAGTTTTTGCTTTAGTTTCCTTTATCGAAAATCACAAAAATAGTTATCTTGCTTGCTTGCTGCTATGGGTTCCACCGAGAACACCAAGTTGTGTGACTTCACTAGTCATAACAACGATGACTTTATTTGCACGCCTATCACTACACCTTCCACTTCAGCACCTTCCTATGAAATTAAACCTGCTTTACTAAACTTAGTCATGAAAGATCAATTCTCCGGTGCTGGAGATGATGCTGATTTACACTTAAACAATTTTGTTGAACTCTGTGATATGCAAAAGTACCAAGAAATAGATGGTAATATTGTTAAGTTTAAGCTTTTTCCTTTCTCCTTGAGAGGTGGAGCTAAAATTTGGTTTCAATCCATGCCTAGAAATAGCATAGATTCTTGGGACAAGTGTAAAGATGCCTTTATTGGAAAGTACTATCCACCTGCTAAAATTATCCAACTAAGAAGTAACACAATGAATTTTAAACAATTGGATAATGAACACGTTGCCCAAGCTTGGGAACGCATGAAATCTCTTGTCAAGAACTGCCCTACTCATGGTTTGACTACTTGGATGGTTATCCAAACTTTTTATGCAGGCTTGAACTTTACCTCGCGGAACTTGTTAGATTCGGCCGCGGGAGGAACCTTTATGTCAACTACACTTGGTGCTGCCACGAAGCTTCTCGATGAGATGATGACCAATTATTCCCAATGGCACACCGAACGCGCTCCAACAGGTAGGAAGATAAACTCTGTCGAGGAGATTTCCTCCCTAAATGAAAAAGTTGACTTGATCATGTCTCTACTTTCGAAGCAATCTTCTATTGATCCTCGTGGTGTTCCTTTAAATTCTTTGATTGCTCAAGAACAAGTAGATGTGAACTTTATCTCTAGAAACATTTTCAATAACAATGCTTATAGGAGTAACTTTGGTAGCAATCCTAGACCATTCCCCTCTAATTCCTACGGGAACAACAATGCTTATCCTAGCACCAAGAACTCCACTTCTGAACTAGAGAGTATGCTTAAAGACTTCATCACTACCCAAAAAGCCTTCAATAAGAGTGTAGAAGAAAAACTAAACAAACTAGATAATCTCTCTTCGAAGGTAGACAATTTAGCCCATGAGGTAGAATTGCTTAAAATTAGAACTTCTCCTCTTGAGGAGAGGAAGGTCACTCCTATGAATGCTATTCAAGTGCAAATTAATGAAAACATTAGGATGTTGGCTAAACTTAAAGAGAGATGGGCTAGAGAAAGGGAGGAAGAAGATAGAATTAGGAACCTTCCTACCCGCCACACTGTTGCTACTATCCAAGTTGTTGAGGATATTCAAACTCTTAGCACCCAATGCACTCCTGGTCCCGTTGGACCTATTAATGGTGATGCTATGACCATAGAAACTACCAAACAAGTGAGCCTAAAGAACACCACTACCACTTTACTTGATAGTAGTGACCTTGATTTTGATAATTGCACTCTTACCGAAGTTATTGATTTCCTTCACAAGATGTCTAGAGATCCCCGCACTAGCACGCTTAATCTTGCCTTCACAGAGCATATCACTAATGCTCTCATCAAAGCTAGGGAGGAGAAACTTAGAGTAGAAGCCTCCATACCTAGAAAGCTAGAAGATGGTTGGGATCCTATGATTAAAATTAAGTTGAATAACTTCTCTTGCTATGCATTATGTGATGTTGGAGCTAGTACCTCCGTTATGCCCAAAAGAATATATGATATGCTTAAATTGAAACCTTTTGATTCTTGTTCTTTTGGTGTTCGTCTTGTTGATTCTTCCATAAAGAAACCTTTGGGGAGGATCGACGATGTTCTTATCATTGTCAATGACAACTACGTTCCCGTTGATTTTACTATTATGGATATTGAATGTGAACCTTCTTGTCCAATTATTTTGGGACGTCCTTTTCTTCGCACCGTTGGTGCCATCATTGACATGAAAGAGGGGAATATAAAATTCCAATTTCCTCTCAAGAAAGGGATGGAACACTTCCCTAGAAAGAAGATTAAGTTACCTTTTGAGTCCGTTATACGGGCTAGCTATTCTTTTACTCTTGATAAAACTTGATCTCTATGCATTATGCCCAGCTTAAAGGCATAAAAGAAAGCGCTTTTGGGAGGCAGCCCACATGAATAAAATTTTATTTTGCTTTTGTTGTGTCTTGATGTTTTTACTACAGTAGCATCATCATTGTATCTTTACTTTTCAGCTTTGTGCCAAGTGTAGCCTCTGATTGCAAGAAAGTTCAAAAGTTGTGACGTGCTGTCCAGGAAACAGATTCTGTCCTTGGATAGAAAAATTCGTATAAAATCACCAGATCATCTTTTTGGTCTGAATTTTGTCGACAGAGTGTTCTATACAATTGTCTTTCGGGCGTCTGTTCTGAGTTTTTTGATTAGAGTTGCAGAAGTGCCCCGAAAAAATCATTTACTACCTGCTGGTCTGTTTTTCACAGATTCTGTCCTGTTTTGCCTTTCCTTCATTTTGCAAACCTTGAGCTTGCTTTTTCTTTGCAAAAACCTTTTGGAAATCTTGAGAAACAGTAGACCTTCAAGAATATCCTTATTTCCAGCAAGGAACAATTATTTTATTAAGGATACTAACCTCGCTAATCAGATTATGATGAGTTATGTATGAAGGGAGTTTTCAAGTGTGCGAGGGAAGATGATAAAAAGATTCAGGAGTGTCAAACGCTCAAGCTTGGGGATGCCCCCATGCACCCCCAAGAAATATTCAAGAAGACTCAAGCATCTAAGCTTGGGGATGCCCCCCGTGCATCCCCTTCTCCATCAACATTACCAGTTCGTCTTTCGTTCCACTATATTTTTATCACTTCATGTGTTATGTGCTATGCTTGGAGCGTCTTGCTTTTAGTTTCCTTTTTAGTTTTCTTTAGCTTTGCTTGCTTTTCATAACGAGTTGGAACTCAGCTTTCTTTGTGTGGGAGAGAAACACGCTCCACTTCAACCTAGAACATAACATAGAATTTTCATGTCTATCTTTGCTGTGTGTGTTCTTTGTCTTTCAATAGCTACTATCATGTTTAGCTCTTAGTTCTCATGCTTATCTTTTTAAAGAGCTTTTGTTTAGTTGGTCGCTGGAACTCTCTTTAGTTTTCATGCTTATCTTATTAAGAGAGTTGGCTTCTGTTGCACTGGTCGATATGTCTATGATAAAATGCTATGTGCATAATGATGCTTAGTAGTTCATGTTTTCTTATGGTTAGTCTCAAATAGCTGGGGGGTTCTCAATGTGTTATTGAGGTACCAACATGATTTGTTTGCCTATGATGTGGTATGGTTTAGTGATATCTTCCTTCAAGAATTTATTTTTATTGGCTTGGCGTATGCTCACGCATATTTAAGACTGTAAAGAAAGTCTATCAAGCCCTGATGATCTTTAATTTCTGAGTAGCGATATAACTTCCATGCCTGATTCAATGTTGCTTTGTCGCTCTGCATGATTATGACCGTCATTGCTCTTTTAGTTGGTCGCTCCCAGTCTTTTGCTAACCTTCGCCTGTACTAAGCGGACTGACTGCTTGTGCATCCAAATTGTTTTAAACCAGTTATGCCATATGAGTCCACCATACCTTCCTATACATGGTATTTACCTGCCATTCCTAACAAAGACTTTCATGTACCATCTCGAAATTATTCAAAAAAAGCATTTCTCTTTTGTGCCTCTGTTTTAGTTCATGAGGAAGTAGTAGTTAATTCATGATCTTTTTAAGTTGGACAAGCTTCACCCCGGGATTGCATGTCTAATGTGCAAACCTATAATACGAGAAGGAACTGGCAAAGAGTGCACCCGGCTCAAAAATAATATAACAAACAAACCCTCCTTCACGCTTTGTTCATGAGAAATCAGAAAACTTTGGCAGTGATAAACAAAGGAGATTAAGAGGATGTGATCGTCCTCATTCGGGAGCCGTTCCTCGAAACTTGTCCATCTCAAGAAGTGATTGAGTTGTCTGCTAGCATTCGTTGACGAAACATGCATATTCAAAAATAATAATTATTACCTCTGTTTTTAAAACCAAGAGCTCTGGTACATGTTTTGTTTTTGTTTCCGACCACGGGTTTTCAACCTTGCCAACAAAAGCCACGGTTCGAGAGTCTCCACCTTCTTTTAAAGCACCAACTATTAAGAGCATGATTGTCATTCTGAGTGTTATGTGCATTGTCCCAAAGTAGCATTGTCTTTTGCATGATTGTGATATCGTTTATTCTGAAATAATTGTATCTAGTCGTCACTTAAACCTTGGAGGTGCCCTTGCATTTATGTTTTGCTTCACTAAAGGGGGCAAGCGAGATACCACTTTATCATATTTGCACACCATGCTCATTACAAATCTTTTGAGTATTTCATTATCATATTGTAAAACTTTCAGTTCTTTGTGATTTTCTCATGAGGCAACTTAATTACTACAGATTCATTGTCTCAGTAAGCACTTGTCATGTGACTGTGAAAAGTTCCTATATGGTTAATAGCATGTCACCACAGAAATTATGCTTGTTATCATTTACCTACTCGAGGACGAGCAGGAATTAAGCTTGGGGATGTTGATACGTCCAAAACGTATCTATAATTTCTGCTTGTTCCATGCCTCTTTTGGGTGATATTGCTATGATATTTATACACTTCCATACACTTTTGATCATATTTGCACTAACCTATTAACTCAGTGCACCCCAGTGCCAGTTTCTGTTTTCTGCTGTTTTTGTATTTCAGGTTTTCCCATCACGTAAACTGCCAGAAAAATCCCGGAAAAATTATATAAAAAATCAGCGTTCCGGAAGCTTCCACACGGCCAAACTAGGGCCGGAGGGGGGCCACCAGGGCTCCAGGCGCCCTGGTGGCACGGCCCCCCTCCTGGCCGCACCGGGGGGCGCCTGGGCACCCCAGGTCTCCGCTGATGCCCCCCTTTGGCATATATTTACACCGCGTCCCGAAACCCTCGAGGACGGAACCCTTTTTCGCGATCTCATCTCTGTTCCGCCGCCGCCGCGCTTCCAAGATCGGGAGCGCCAGGAGAACTCTTCCCGGCACCCTGCCGGAGGGGAGAACCACCACCGGGAGCCTCTCCACCACCATGGACGCCTCCCGGATGAGTTGTGAGTAGTCTCCCTTGGACCATGGGTCCATGACCAGTAGCTATGTGATGTTCTCCTCCCCTCTTTGTGCTTCACTAATTAGACCTCGTGAGCTGCCCTACATGATCGAGGCACATATGTAATCCTTATGCTGGTGCTATGTTGAGTTTGCTGGGATCCGATGGATTGTGAGATTATGTTCAGATTGTGTGTGAGTAATATATTTGATTTACCTCTTTTATATTTATGTTCTTGAGTAATTCTTGCATGTTCTCCGTTGCTATTTATTGCTTTGGCCGAGTAGTAGGTAGTGACTCCAAGAGGGAACGTTATGCTTGATTGTGGGTTCATGCCCCTCGATGACTAGCTTGAGTGACATATACATGAGTCTAGGGGATGTGCTGTTGCCACAAGGGGGAAAACAACGGTGCTTGTACTCGCGGGTGCAAGGATTGTTTACTTTACGCAAAGTTCTTTTAATGCAGTTGTCTGTTGCTTTGAGTTTACACTATGGGTGGGACTCGCAACTTAATACCAGCGAGATGTTCTGGATAGATATCTCAAGGTGGATGATTAGTAGTAGATGCAGATGGATTTCGGTCTACTTACCTTGGCGTACCGCCCATGCTTTTGAGCCTCAACCTTTCTTGCAGCATAGTTAGCATTGGTTTGCGCACATAATTCTGTCAATTGCCCAGCTGTAATTCGTTTACCTCACATAGCTGTTTTATCGTCTTTTGGGAGAGAGACATCACTAGTGAACATCATGGGACCCCGGTCCATATTATCATCACTGATCACATCCGCTATTTACTTTCTGTTTTTACTAGTTGCAGCAATACCTATCACTATTATCTCTTGCGTTTGATCCTTTGTAAACGATAAGGCCGGAGGGATTGACAACCTCTCTGTACTCGTTGGGAGCAAAGTTATTTGTATCTGTGTCTAGGTCCAAGTTGATTGCCAAGTATCTGGCGCCGTTAGCAGTTGACACCTTCTTGTTGAACCTTGGAGTCTCAGGGGAATTCGATCCTTGGTATCTTTGCCAAGGGAAAACTTCCGCTACACTGCATCTCAAACCTTCCACTTGGGGTAACCAACGAGGGGCGAGAAGCCATCACTAGCGCGGGCTCACCCGTGCTCTACTACAAATTAGCTCTGGCGCCGTAGTAGTAGCGCTGGCGCGCACGCTACTACTAGCTATTTAACCCGCGCTACTATTAGGCTTTTCCCTAGTAGTGAGGACAAAGAATTCCCAATCAATAAGTATGTTGATGATACACTTCTCATTGTAACTGTCGTTGAATCTCAGTTAATTTCTCTAAAAGAGATGTTGCACATACGATTTCCATGCTTCCACTAGGCTAAAAGTTGATTTTCGTTTTTTATGACAAAATTTATGTGATGGGTAATCAATATGTAGAACATCTTTCAGTTCTTCCACTTACCTCTTTCTCCTGAGGGAATGGATGACTCTGCTTTTTTGCAAGCATGACTCATTGCTATCATTAGAAATGTGGATATGAGTGATGTTTGATCTTGGATATCAGGCAAAGGAATAATTTCAGCTAAGAGTTACTACAAAGTGGTGCATCCAAAGTAGCCCATTCATGAACCTTGCAAATGGATATGGGAGAGCAGATCTACAATGAAAAATATTTTTTCTTGGTTGATGCTTAATGATAGGTTGAACACAAGAGATATGCTGGTAAGCAGGCAATGAAGAACTTCAAAGGAGGATACATGTCCATTATGTCCTGCCAAAACTTATGGGGATAGAGATCATCTCTTCTTAAAATGTTGACACATCACCAGAGTTTGTAATTACCTACAAATTCAATGGCTAGCTGGTCTTTCGCCTAAGGAAGGTCTCATTGCTACAAGAAGAAGTTTTGGGCACCCTTTTTCCAGAGAAGTGGTTTATCTTGCTGCTTGGAACATCTGGCTAGTCAAGAATGGGAAAATTTTCAGAAATAAGAGGCCTTAGTTTGGTGTCTGGAAAGTAAGATTTATTAATGATATCACTTCACTTTCCCACAGGTTTAAGTGTTTGATGAAACCTCTCCTGCTAAACTAGGTTAACTCCCTGCCTTAGGGTGCTTCTATCATGTATATATTAGACGACTATGATTTGGTAAGTTGTAGCGGTACATAAGTTTGTTTCTTTAGTCTAGGTAGACACTTTGTAATTGGTGTTGTTGGTTGGTTTTGAATAAAGCACTGTGAGGTTGTTGCCTCACAATTTTTAGTCAAAACATTTATAGAAATTTTTAGTGTTCAAATCATGCGAGAAGGTGCCACAGGAGGCCCAAAAGACATCGGAGAGCGCATAGGGGGTGGGCGCCGCCCCTTTTCTTATGGGGCCCTTGTGGGTCTTCTGATACTCCCTCAAAGCATCTTGATTCTATTTCCTTAAAGAAAAAATCGTCAAAAATTTTGTCGCCTTTGGACTTTGTTTGCTATGGATTTTCATGAAAACCTAAAATAAGCAAAAAAAAAAAAGGAACTAACACATGGCACTAGGTCAATATGTTAATCCATAAAAATGATATAAAAATGCACCAAAACAATATAAAATTATTGCAAACATGGCATGAATACTTTATAAATTCCAGATACGTTGTAGACGTATCAGTCAACGAGAAAGAAGAACAAAGCTGATAACGACCAGACCGGTATAGTGAGGATGTGTATGACTCAAGAGGATATCGATATATATATCACCTCGGGTTTTGTAAAGTATTTTCATGCTGAACATTTTGATATATTATACGTTTTTTCCCGACATCGTATGCAAAAGATGTTGTCATTTTACTTTTTAATAACGCTTTTCTACAAAACATGTCGAAATTTATGTTTTTAAAGTTCCCTAACTAGTAGATGTGGTAACATAAGTACATCTAGAAGGATTTTAATTTTCGAAGTATTTTTCATTTTCTTTTGTTTTTTTTTCAAAATTGAAAAGGAGGCAAGGGGGGTAGAGTTTGAAAATTGCCCTTTGATCCCGGTTTGTGCCTCCAACCGGGACTAATGGTTAGACCCTGATACGTCTCTAATGTATCTATAATTTTTTATTGTTCCATGCTATTATTTATGAAGTCTTGGATGTTTAATGGGCTTTATCATTCACTTTTATATCATTTTTGGGACTAACCTACTAACCCAAGGGCCCAGTCCAGATTGTTGTTTTTTGCCTATTTCAGGGTTTTGCAGAAAAAGAATATCAAACGGAGTTCAAACGGAATGAAACTTTCGCGAGAGATATTTTTGGAGAAAATCATGCACGGGAAACTTCGGGACCAAGTCAGGGGACAGAAGGGCTGCCCTCGAGGGTGGGGGGCGCGCCCCCCTTCCCAGGGCGCGCCCCCCTGCCTGGAGGTTGCCCCGTGTGGCCCCCGGTGCCCTCCTTCTTCCTATATACCTACGTACCTCAAAAACTCCATACGCAGAGAGAAAACCCTAATTCCACCGCCGTAGCTTCTGTTCCCGTGGTGATCCCATCTTGGAGCCTGTTTTGGGAGGGGGATCCATCACGGAGGCCTTCATCATCATCATCATCATCATCATCGCCCTCACCATGAGTTGTGAGTAGTTTACCTCAGACCTTCGGGTCCATAGCTAGTATCTAGATGGCTTCTTCTCTCCCTCTCTGGATCTCAATACAAAGTTCTCCTCGGTCTTCGAGAAGATATATTCAATGTAATCTCTTTTTGCGGTGTGTTTGTCGAGATCAGATGAATTGTGAGTTTATGATCAAGGTTATCTATGAAAGATATTTGGTTCTTCTCTGAAATTTTTATGTGTGCTCATAATATCCTTGCAAATCTCTTCGAATTATTGGTTTGGTTTGGCCTACTAGATCTATAGTTCTTGCAATGGGAGAAGTGCTTGGCTTTGGGTTCAATCTTGCGGTGTCCTTTCCCAGTGACAGTAGGGGCAGCAAGGCACGTATTGTATTGTTGCCATCAAGGATAAAAAGATGGGGTTTATATCATATTGCTTGAGTTTATCCCTCTACATCATGTCATCTTGCTTAAGGTGTTACTCTGTTCGTATGAACTCATTACACTAGATGCATGCTGGATAGCGGTCGATGTGTGGAGTAATAGTAGTAGATGCAAGCAGGAGTTGGTCTACTTGTCTCGGATGTGATGCCTATATACAATGCTCATGCCTAGATAGTCTCATAATTATTCGCTTTTCTATCAATTGCTCGACAGTAATTTGTTTACCCGCCGTAGAATATCGCTATGATGAGAGAAGCCACTAGAGAAAACTATGGCCCCCGGGTCTATTCTCAACATATCAATCTACATCTACTTTACTTTTACCGCTTTTATTTGTTGTTTTATTAAACCAAAAATACCAAAAATATAAACTATCATCTCTATCAGAACTCACTTTCGTAAGTGACCGTAAAGGGATTGACAACCCCTTATCGCGTTGGCTACGAAGTTCTTATTTGTTTGTGCAGGTGCGACGGACTGGCGCGTGGTCTCCTACTAGATTGATACCTTGGTTCTCAAAAACTGAGGGAAGTACATACGCTACTATGCTGCATCTCCCTTTCCTCTTCGAGGGAATACACCGCAAGCTCGAGAAATAGCAAGAAGAATTTCTGGCGCCGTTGCCGGGGAGACTTACGCAAAAGTCATATACCAAGTACCTATCACAAACCCTTATCCTTCGCTTTACATTTATTTGCCTCTCGTTTACCTCTCCCCCACTTCACCCTTGCCATTTTATTTGCCCTTCTTCGGCCATGTGTTTATCGTTCGCTTGCTTCTTTTTCGATTGTGTGTGTTGGATTGCTTGCTTGTCACTATGGCTCAGAACAATACCAAATTGTGTGACTTCTCCAATACCAACAACAATGACTTTATTAGCACTCCGATTGCTCCTATTACTGATGCTGAATCTTGTGAGATCAATGCTACTTTGTTGAATCTTGTCATGAAAGATCAATTCTCTGGCCTTCCTAGTGAAGATGCCACTACCCATCTAAACAACTTTGTTGATTTGTGTGATATGCAAAAGAAAAGGGATACGGATAACGATATTTTTAAATTGAAGTTATTTCTGTTTTCACTTAGAGATCGTGCTAAAACTTGGTTCTCCTCTTTGCCTAGAAATAGTATTGATTCGTGGAATAAGTGCAAATATGCTTTTATCTCTAAGTATTTCCCTCCTGCTAAGATCTTCTCTCTTAGAAACGATATTATGAATTTTAAGAAACTGGATCATGAGCATGTTGCACAAGCTTGGGAGAGAATGAAATTGATGATACGTAATTGCCCTACACATGGTTTGAATCTATGGATGATTATTCAGAACTTTTATGCTGGCTTGAATTTTGCTTCTAGAAATCTTTTAGATTCGGCCGCCGGAGGCACTTTCATGGAAACCACCTTAGCAGAAGCTACCAACCTCCTAGATAATATTATGGTTAATTATTCTCAATGGCACACCGAAAGATCTACTAGTAAAAAAGTGCATGCTATCGAAGAAATTAGTGTTTTGAGTGGAAAGATGGATGAACTTATGAAATTCTTTGGTACTAAGAGTGCTTCTTCTGATCCTAATGATATGCCTTTGTCCACTTTGATTGAGAATAACAATGAATCTTTGGATGTGAATTTTGTTGGTAGGAATAATTTTGGTAACAATTCTTGTAGAGGTAATTTTGATCCTAGGCCTTTTCCTAGTAATTCCTCTAATAATTATGGTAATTCCTACAACAACTCTTATGGAAAGATGCCTTCTGAATTGAAACTACTGTTAAAGAGTTTATGATCTCGCAAAAGAATTTCAATGCTTTGCTTGAAGAGAAATTGCTTAAGGTTGATGAATTGGCTAGAAGTGTGGATAGAATTACTCTTGATGTTGATTCTTTGAAACTTAGATCTATCCCACCTAAGCATGATATCAATGAGTCTCTCAAAGCCATGAGAATTTCCATTGATGAATCCAAAGAAAGAACCGCTAGAATGCGTGCTAAAAGAGAAGATTATATTAAATCGGGTTCTTCTAGTTATCATGAAAATAAAGATGAAGATATGAAAGTTACTGATGTGTCCCCTATTATATCCTTGTTTTCTAGTATTAATGTTGATAAGAATAGGATTGGAGATGATTCTGCTTTAAGGTGTCCCAATGATTCGGAGTTTTTAGATCTTGATGCAAAGATTGCTAAAAGTGGGAGTGAAGAGATTAAAACTTTGCATAGTGATGAACCCACTACTTTGGATTTCAAGGGATTCAATTATGATAATTGCTCTTTGATTGATTGTATTTCCTTGTTGCAATCCGTGCTAAATTCTCCGCATGCTTATAGTCAAAATAAAGCTTTCACTAAACATATAGTTGATGCTTTGATGCAATATTATGAAGAAAAACTTGAGTTGGAAGTTCCTATACCTAGAAAGCTTTATGATGAGTGGGAACCAACTATAAAAATAAAATAAAAAAGATCATGAATGCTTTGTGTGATTTGGGTGCTAGTGTCTCCACTATCCCAAAAACTTTGTGTGATTTGCTAGGGTTCCATGAACTTGATGATTGTTCTTTAAATTTACATCTTGCGGATTCCACTATTAAGAAACCTATGGGAAGGATTAATGATGTTCTTATTGTTGCCAATAGGAATTATGTGCCCATAGATTTCATTGTTCTTGATATAGACTGCAATCCTTCATGTCCTATTATTCTTGGTAGACCTTTCCTTAAAATGATTGGTGCGATTATTGATATGAAGGAAGGAAATATTAGATTCCAATTTCCGTTAAGGAAGGGCATGGAACACTTTCCTAGAAATAAAATCAAATTACCATATGAATCTATCATGAGAGCCACTTATGGATTGCCTTCCAAAGATGGCAATACCTAGATCTATCTTGTATGGTGCCTAGCTAGGGGCGTAAAACGATAGCGCTTGTTGGGAGGCAACCCAATTTTATGTTGTTTTGTTGCTGTTAGAGAATAAATATTGCATCTATCCTGTGATTAGATGTGGTTTCATGTTTTGTTTAGTGTTTGTGCCAAGTAGAACCTTTGGGAAGACTTGTGTGAAGTTTATACGATCTTGCTGTGAAAAACAGAATCGTTAGTGATGGCTAAAGTAGTCGCGGGATTTTACTGGAGCGTGCTTTTTGGTTGATTATTTTTGCCGCTGATTGGTAGACAAATTGCGCAAATTTAGAAATTTAGTTTTAATTTTTTGGAGTTCCAGAAGTAGGCGAACCCTGCAGATTACTACAAACTGTTCTGTCTTTGTTGACAGATTCTGTTTTTCGTGTGTTGTTTGCTAATTCCGATGCATCTATGAGTAATATTGGAGGATATGAATCATAGGAAAGTTGGAGTACAGTATGTATAACACCAATATAAACAAAGAATGAATTCATTGCTGTACCTTTGAGTAGTGGTTTGCTTTCTCATACTAACGGAGCTCACGAGAATTTTGTCAAAGTTTTGTGTTGTGAAGTTTTCAAGTTTTGAGTATTGCTTTGATGGACTATGGAACAAGGAGTAGCAAAGGCCTAAGCTTGTGGATTCCCATGGCACCCCAGGTAAATTCAAGATAATCAAAATCCTAAGCTTGGGGATGCCTCGGGAAGGCATCCACTCTTTCTTCTTCATCCATCGGTAACTATACTTGAAGCTATATTTTTATTCGCAACATGATATATGTTTTGCTTGGAGCGTTTTGTATAATTTGAGTCTTTGCTTGTTAGTTTGCCACAATCATCCTTGCTGGACACACCTATTTTAGAGAGTTAAATATGGCCTAGAAATTATTAGAACACTCTATGTACTTCACTTATATCTTTTGAGTTGAATAGTTTTTGCTCTAGTGCTTCACTTATATCTTTTAGAGCACGGTGGTGGTAATATTTTGTAGAAATTGTTGAACTCTCATGCTTCACTTATATCTATTTGAGAGTCTATTAAAACAGCATGGTAAAGTGTTTAGGCTAAAGAAACTAGTCTTCACATGATAAACATCCAATGTCAATGTAGTACAAAATTTCACACCAAGTGCATTGAATAGAATGAGATGTTGGATGCTTGATAATTGTTTTGAGACATGAGGATAGTGATATTAGAGTCATGCTAGTGGAGTTATTATGAAATTGAGAAATACTTGTGTTAAGGTTAGTGATTCCCGTATCATGCACGTATGGTGAACCGCTATGTGACGAAGTTAGAGCATGAGGTATTTGTAGAGTGCCAACCTTTGTGTGGAGGTCGGGGGCGCGCTATGTGACGAAGTTAGAGCATGAGGTATTTGTAGAGTCATGCTAGGAGCATGCGTTGATTACTTTGTTTTGATGACTCGTAGATTTTTGCAATAAGTATATGAGTTCTTATGACTAATGTTGAGTCCATGGATTATACGCACTCTCACCCTTCCACCATTGCTAGCCTCTCTTGTACCGCGCAACTTTCGCCGGTGCCATAAACCCACTATGTATCCTTCCTCAAAACTGCCACCATATTGTTCCTCAAAACAGCCACCATACCTACCTATCATGGCATTTCCATAGCCATTCCGAGATATATTGCCATGCAACTTTCCACCGTTCCGTTTATATGACACGCATCATATTGTCATATTGCCATTACATGATCATGTAGTTGACATCGTATTTGTGGCAAAGCCACCATGCATATTCTTTCATACATGTCACTCTTGTTTCATTGCATATACCGGTACACCGTCGGAGGCATTCACATTAGAGTCATACTTTGTTGTAGTATCGAGTTGTAATTTCGTGTTGTAATGAAAGTGTGATGATCATCATTATTAGAGCATTGTCCCATGGGAGGAAAGGCTGAATCTATAAAGCCCATCCGCAAAAAAAGGGAAAAAAAGAGAAAGGCCGAAGAAAAAAAGGTGTAAAAAAAGGAAAAAAAAATAAAAAAAGGGACAATTGCTACTATCTTTTTCCACACTTGTGCTTCAAAGTAGCACCATGTTCTTCATTGTAGAGAGTCTCATGTTTAGTCACTTTCATATACTAGTGGGAATTTTCATTATAGAACTTGGCTTGTATATTCCAACGATGGGCTTCCTCAAATGCCCTAGGTCTTCGTGAGCAAGCAAGTTGGATGCACAAGCACTAGTTTCTTTTGTAGAGCTTTCATACATTTTTTTAGCTCTAGTGCATCTGTTGCATGGAAATCTCTACTCACTCACATTGATATCTATTGATGGGCATCTCCATAGCCCGTTGATACGCCTAGTTGATGTGAGACTATCTCCCTCCTTTTTGTCTTCTCCACAACCACCTCTATTCCACCCATAGTGCTATATCCATGGCTCACGCTCATGTATTGCATGAAAGTTGAAAGGTTTGAAAAGATAGAGTATGAAAACAAATGCTTGGCTGAAATCGGGGTTGTGCATGATATGAATATTTTGTGTGACGAAGAGGGAGCATAGCCAGACTATATGATTTTGTAGGGATAACTTTCTTTAGCCATAGTATTTTAAGAAGACATGATTGCTTTGTTAGTATTGCTTGAAGTATTGTTATTTCTTATGGCAATATAGACTTTTATCTTGAATCTTTCAGATCTGAACATTCATGCCACAATTAAGAGAATTACATTGAAAAATTATATTGGTTAGCATTCCACATCAAAAAAAAATTCTTTATCATTTACCTACTCGAGGACGAGCAGGAATTAAGCTTGGGGATGCTTGATACGTCTCCAATGTATCTATCATTTTTTATTGTTCCATGCTATTATTTATGAAGTCTTGGATGTGTAATGGGCTTTATCATTCACTTATATATCATTTTTGGGACTAACCTACTAACCCAAAGGCCTAGTCCAGATTGCTGTTTTTTTTTCCTATTTCAGGGTTTTGCAGAAAAAAAATATCAAACGAAGTCCAAACGGAATGAAACCTTCACGAGAGATATTTCTGGAGAAAATCATGCACGGGAAACTTTCGGACCAAGTTAGGGGACAGAAGGGCTGCCCTCGAGGGTGGGGGGCGCGCCTCCCTGCCTCGAGGCTGCCCCGTGTGGCCCCCGGTGCCCTCCTTCTTCCTATATATACCTACGTACCCCAGAAACTCCATACGCAGAGAGAAAACCATAATTCCACCGCCGTAGCTTCTGTTCCCGTGGAGACCCCATCTTGGAGCCTGTTCCGGGAGGGGGATCCATCACGGAGGCCTTCATCATCATCATCATCACCCTCACCATGAGTTGTGAGTAGTTTACCTCAGACCTTTGGGTCCATAGCTAGTATCTAGATGGCTTCTTCTCTCTCTCTAGATCTCAATACAAAGTTCTCCTCGGTCTTCGAGGAGATCTATTAGATGTAATCTCTTTTTGCGGTGTGTTTGTCGAGATCCGATGAATTGTGAGTTTATGATCATGGTTATCTATGAAAGATATTTGGTTCTTCTCTGAACTTTTTATGTGTGCTCATAATATCCTAGCAAGTCTCTTCGAATTATTGGTTTTGTTTGGCCTACTAGATCTATAGTTCTTGCAATGGGAGAAGTGCTTGGCTTTGGGTTCAATCTTGCGGTGTCCTTTCCCAGTGACAGTAGGGGCAGCAAGGCACGTATTGTATTGTTGCCATCGAGGATAAAAAGATGGGGTTTAGATCATATTGCTTGAGTTTATCCCTCTACATCATGTCATCTTGCTTAAGGCGTTACTCTGTTCGTATGAACTCAATATACTAGATGCATGCTGGATAGCGGTCGATGTGTGGAGTAATAGTAGTAGATGCAGGAAGGAGTCGGTCTACTTGTCTCGGACGTGATGCCTATATACAATGATCATGCCTAGATAGTCTCATAATTATTCGCTGTTCTATCAATTGCTCGACAGTAATTTGTTTACCCGCTGTAGAATATCGCTATGATGCGAGAAGCCACTAGAGAAAACTATGGCTCCCGGGTCTATTCTCAACATATCAATCTACATCTACTTTACTTTTACCGCTTTTATTTTCTGTTTATTAAACCAAAAATACCAAAAATATAAACTATCATCTCTATCAGATTTCACTTTCGTAAGTGACCATAAAGGGATTGACAACCCCTTATCGCGTTGGCTGCGAAGTTCTTATTTGTTTGTGCAGGTGCGAGGGACTGGCGCGTGGTCTCCTACTGGATTGATACCTTGGTTCTCAAAAACTGAGGGAAATACTTACGCTACTGTGCTGCATCTCCCTTTCCTCTTCGAGGGAATACATCGCAAGCTCGAGAAGTAGCAGACCCCTTTAGTCCCGGTTTGTGACAAAAACCGGTACTATAGGTTACCCCTTTAGCACTGGTTTGTGCCACAACCCGGGACTAAAGGGGATCGTGGGGCCCCGGCCTGACGCCAGCCTACCACCACACCTTAGTACCGGTTCGTGCCACGAACAGGTACTAAAGGTTCAACACGAACCAGGACTAATGCATAGCTGCTCGAACCGGTACTAATGGTACCATTAGTACCTGGCCAAAATCGAATCCGGACTAATGTGTCTCACGTAACATCGTTTTTCTACTAGTGTAACCTTTGTAGGATTTCTGGATCGATCACCTTCTAAGAGATTGCATTGAGGAATGCACATTGCTTCACAATGGCTAATCAAATATTTTCCGGTTGAAGCCCCCTCAATGCAATCGGAAGCAGTTGTGTCATAATCACATGGCAGTTATGAGACTTTAGGTTCTGAAACTTTTTCTCTACCGTATTTATTATTCCCATTATATTCCACGAGAAGCCAGACGGGACCTTCATACTGAACATGCATTCAAAGAAGATTTCCTTCTCTTCTTTGGTAAGAGCGTAGCTGGAAGGACCTTCATACTACTTTGGAGGCATGTCTTCTTTGTCGTGAACACATTGCTAGTCCTCCTGTGCCTCTAGTGTATCTTTTTTCATCCCATAAATGCCCAAGAAGCCTAGTAGCTTCACGCAAAGATTCTTCGTCACGTGCATCGCGTCGACTGCAGAGCGGACCTCTAGGTATTTCCAATAGGGTAGGTCCCAAAATGCAGATTTCTTCTTCCACATGGGTGTGCGTCCCTCAGAACAGATATTCTACCAGGACCCTTTCTAAACATTACATGTAAATCATGGACCATAGCTAGTATGTGATCACCAGTACGGAGGGCCGGCTTCTTCCGGTGATCTGCCTCACCTTTGAAATCATTGCCTTTCTTTCGACATTGATGGTTTGTCGGAAGAAATCAATGATGCCTCAGGTACACATTATTCCTGCATTTGTCCAAATATATACTTTCGGTGTCATATAAATAGTGCGTGCATGCGTGGTATCACTTGTTTTCTGTCCTGAAAGGTTACTGAGAGCAGGCCAATCATTGATGGTTACAAACAACAACGCATATAGGTCAAATTCCTCGTAGTAGAGCTCATCCCACACACGTACACCTTTTCCATTCCACGACTATAAAAGTTCTTCAACTAATGGCCTTAGGTACACATCAATGTAATTGCCAGGTTGCTAGGGCATTGGATGAGCACTAGTATCATAATGAACATCCGCTTCATGCACAACCAAGGAGGAAGGTTATAGATACATAGAGTCACGGGATAGGTGCTATGATTGCTGCTCTGCTCCCCAAATCACTACAGGAATCAGGCACTTTGCCGTACGCCATGGCGGACGGCAAAGGCCTTTGCCATCCGTCAGCAGACGGCAACAGGTCCGGCTGAATAGGCTACGGCGAAGGCTTCTTTGTCGTCCGCTGGCGGACGGCAAAGATGAAATGGTCTTTGTCGTCGGCCAGCCGACGGCAAAGGTGCTGGACGGCACACGTACGTGGCAGCTTACCGCAGTTAAGGGGCTAACGGTGTGCTCTGCCATCCGCTGGCAGATGGCAAAGACCATTGCACCTTTGCCGTCAGCCAGTAGACGACAAAGTAACCAAATAGGCCAACCCCGATGTTGTACAGGTAGCTGCCATGTGGCATCTTTGCCGTCTGCTGGCTTACCGCAAATCTGTTTGCCGTCTGCCAGCGGACGACAAAGATTCTGTATAGCCCCTGTTTTTTCATAAATTCGTTCAATTTGAACACACAAGTTTCATCACAGAAATTTCACAGAAGACATATCCAACACACAAGTTTCATCACACATACATACATAACCAACACATAGTTCCATCCATACATATTACAAAAGTTTCACATTGTTCATCCAACACTGTTATCCATCCATCCATATAAAAAGGTCCATCCATGGAAGTTCATTGATACAAAATAAAAGCCGAAAGGGAAAAGAAGCACTCCATCCATGCAAGCTTCCAAGAATTAAATGAAATCTGCAAAATGGGTAACAAGAGAGTTAGAAGAAGAAGAAGAAGAAAATGAAGAAGAAGAAGAAGACGACTAGAAGAAGAAGTAAGCATACTTAGGTAAAATGGAGCTAACCTAGCTAATTATGGCATCTTTGAGTGAACTAAGCATATTATGCCATTTTTTATATAAAGCAGCTATGTATAGGTCTTTATTTAGCTAACCTAGGTAACTAAACATATTACAGCTAACTTAGGTCATTTTGGAGAAGAAGAAGTAGAAGAAGAAGAAGACTAGAAGAAGAATAAGAATAAGAAGAAGAAGAAGAAGAAGACTAGAAGGTTTTTACCCTTGTCCTATCTCATTCTACTTCTTTTATTCTTTCTTTTTCTTCTCTTTCTTCTTCTATTCTTTCTTTTTCTCCTCTTCCTTGTTTTTCTTCTTCTTATTCCTTATTTGTGTCATTTTAGAGCTTACATAAGTAATTATGCCAATTTTTAGCTAACTAACCTTATTATGTCAATTTGGAGGAAAATAAGGAAAGTATAGGTCATTTTTGTGCTAACATAAGTAATTTTGGAGCTAACCTAGCTAAAATGGATCATATTGGAGCTAACCTAGGTAAAATTGGTCGTTTTGGAGCTAATGTAGGTAAACATGGCCATTTTTTAGCTAACCTAGCGAAAATGGATGATATTGGAGCTAACCTAGGTAAACTTGGTCATTTTGGAGCTAACCTAGGTAAAATGGATCATACTAGAGCTAACCTAGGTAAACTTGGTCATTTTGGAGCTAACTTAACTAATTATGCCATTTTTGAGTTAACTAAGCATAATTATGCCATTTTTCTACACAAGTAAGCCAAGTGTATGTCATTATTGAGCAAACCTAAGAAACTAAGCATATTAGAGCTAACTTATGTCATTCCGGAGGAAACAAAGCTAAGTATATATAGATCATTTGGAGATTTGACATACCTGACATAGCTCACTCCTCCTTCTTCTTCTCCTTCTCCTTCCTCATCCTGATGCGCTAAGAGCGGCGAAGCAGTGGAGGTAGTGGGATGTAGTCTTCTACCACAATTGGCATGGTCATGTCGCCCGACTGTGGGATCGCCGACGCCACCACCATCGCGAGGCCATCTTCAGGCAGCACCATCGCTAGGTCATCCTCAGCCACCATCATCTCTTGCCCATCGCCAGGCACCACCATCGCTAGGTCATCCTCAGCCACCACCATCGGTTGCCCATCGTCACCCTTCACCTCCTCATCCCCACTATGCTCCTCTTCTTCCCCACTGCATTCCGGATCATCCTCGCTACTGATTTTGCTGCGCCTAGAGTCGCTGCTTCTTTGGCTATAGCCAGAGTCATTTATGCTACTCCCATTGCCTGACCAAATGCAACAATGACCGTTAACAATCGATGTGAGACAAAGCCAAATGTAGAGGAAGAAGAGGCAGAACATACTGGCATCATCATCGTCCTGGTAGCGTATGCAACACATAGTCATGTTGAACACCTTCACAGTGAGCATGGCGTTGCCGTCGTACCTGAAGAGAAGGAAGTACCCATGTCGCAGGTCGTAGGCACGGTAGAACTGCTCCCAAGCACGACACAGGTACATGTGGCTGCACCTGATCACCAACTCCATGTCCCAATGCCTGCGAAGCCCCCTACCGGCCTCTCGCAGCTTTACATTCTTTGGGCAATGGCCGTCCAGCATCTTCATAAAAGTTTCAGGCAGCCTCTGCAGTTTGGGACAAGGAGTGATGTAGCAAACAACAGAGATATCATAATGAGATGGGTGGAGGGGAGATCTCTCATTTTATATACCTGCCTCCGGGAGGAAGTCCCAAGTATGATACTGAAGAACTCGAAAGCATCCAACTCGTACTCCGGTGTGGCAGAGCGGAGCCTGCGGTGGCGGATTCCCCCCATCTCTGATAAGCAGTAGAAGAGACCAATTAGTAATGCTCATGTTTCAAATTGATCATGGATAAATTTATCATAGGTACATTACTAGTAATATTGTGGTCATCACCAAAAAATGATTGGAGGATAAATGCAGTAATATTGACCAAGAATTATTAAGTTCCAGATTGTGCATATTTACTTGAATGTTCCACAAAATGGCAACCTTTGCATGTGCATAATTCTTCAAACTGTCACTAAAATTAGGCATGGGATTTGACTAAAACAACAAGTGTATCACCATAACCCAGTAAGATCTTTCTTTCAAATTATCATCATAGTTGTAAACTAACTATATGAGCAAGATTACCATGGTACAATGATCACAGTACGCAAAACACAAGTGATTCACACTCAATATTCTCTAACAATCCCAGTTCACACAATATACAACCTGAATTTAACAGCTAGCCACACTATTCACTTAATATAATCTGAATTCTAACTTTGTTGTTTCTGCCTAACTGATACGAAAAACACTAGTACAACTCCATTCCTAAGCATATTCTACACCACATATGAACCACCGACAAACCTAAACCACCACCAAATTCGCAACAATAACAGGAACAAATCATGCTGCAAAGAAATGGAGGAAGGGGGAATTTTTTGCCGTACCTCGCTTCGACATCTTGGAAGAGGGGGCGGTTCAGGCGGCGAAGGCGGAGGGGGAAGGACGGTGCCGGGGTGGAAGGGGCACCGCGGGGCGGCGGTGGATCGGGCACGGGGGCAGGGCGAGGCGACCCGACGAGGGGGGTGGCGC
>LR738714.1:732230754-732249052 GCA_902687465.1 Secale cereale | reverse complement strand
TGGCGCGGGGCGGAGGAGGGGCTCGCCGGGGGGGCGGCGGCGCTGAGATGTGGGTGGTGCATGGCGGCGGCGACACGGGGGACGGGGTGATGCGGGGCAGCGGCGGCACGGTGGCGGAACGGAGAGAGAGAGGGGATAGAGAGATTGGTCGGGCGGCACAGTGCATTTTTTAGGGCACGGTTCTTTGCCGTATACCAGTAGACGGCAAAGAGCCTAGCTAACGGACGTTAATTTGGCCATTTTCTTTGCCATCTCCTAGCGGACGGCAAAGAAACTTTGCCATCCACTAGAAGATGGAAAAGAAAGTGGCCGTTAGTTGGTCTTCGCAAGTGGGCCACCCACACTCTTTGTCGTCTGCTAGCGGGCGGCAAATGTGTCCCTTGCCGTCAGCTCTCTGTTTGCCGTCAGCTTTCTTCAAACTGATGGCAAAGACATTCTTTACCGTCAGCCAGCTGACGGCAAAGATCCTGATTCTAGTAGTGAAAGGATTAATGTCATCCGCGCTTAAACGAAACCATATGTTCCTTGCGTCACTTGCAATATCCCTCCACGTTCTCTCGATTTTTCTCCACTGTAACCCGTCAGCGTGTGCTCTCAACTTCCCGCCTTTCTTACGGTCCTCTTTGTGCCATTGCATCAACTTGGCATGCTCTTGTTTCTGAACAGACGTTTCAACCGTGGTATTATAGGAGCATACCACATCTACTTTGCAGGAACTCTCTTCCTGGGGCGCTTGCCCTCAACATCACCAGGGTCATCTCGTCTGATCTTATACTGCAATGCACCGCATACCGAGCATGCGTTCAATTTCTCGTACTCATCGTGGTAGAGGATGCAGTCATTAGAGCATGCATGTATCTTCTGCACCTACAATCCTAGAGGGCATAGAACTTTCTTTGCTTCGTACGTACTGTCAGGAAATTCGTTATCCTTTGGAAACTCCTTTTTCATTATTTTCAATAGCTTCCCAAATCCGTTGTTAGATATACCATTGTCTGCCTTCCTTTGCAGCAATTCCAGTGTGGTATCGAGGTTTGTGTTGTCATCTTAGCAATTTGGGTTCAACCCTTTTTTATGACCCTCTAAAATGCGATCGAACTTCAACTTCTACCTTTCACTTTGGCATTGTCTCTTTGCATCAACAATGACCCGACGAAGATCATCATCAGGCACATATTCTGGTTCCTCTTGATCCTCAGGTTCCCCCGTTGCAGCATCACCGTATTTAGGGGGCGGATAGTTGTCATCATCCGCTTCTTCTTCGTTGTCTTCCATCATAACCCCTCTTTCTGCGTGATTGGTCCAAACATTATAGTGTGGCATGAAACCCTTCCCAAGCAGGTGGGTGTGAAGGGTTTTTGAGTCAGAGTAAGACTTCGCATTCCCACAGATAGGGCATGGACAACATATAAAACCTTTCATCTTGTTTGCCTCAGCCACTTCGAGAAAATTATGCAGGCCCTTAATGTACTCGGAAGGTGCATCTATCACCGTACATCCATTGCCGGTTCATCTACGTGCATTATATATACTTAAGTGTGTAAAAAACCATTATAGAACATCATGAATAGAGAAGTGAGGAAATTAATAGAAGTTCATCATCGCAACAAAAGTTCATACATAGTTCTCATTGAACAACATACAACTCTCTAGAGCATCTAATTATAACATACATTGTAACTATGTAAAACATTTCAATACAACAACAAATGCAACCATAATTGCAACTAAGGTAATAATTGATCCAATCGAATAATGATACCAAGCCTCAGTATGAATGGCATATTTTCTAATCTTTCTAATCTTCAAGCGCATTGCATCCATCTTGATCTTGTGATCATTGACGACATCTGGAACATGAAATTCCAATTCCATCTTTCCGCCTCAGTTCTTTTCAAAATTTTCATCAAGTCAATGTTTTCTTTTTCAACTAAATTTAACCTCTCCACAAGAGGGTCGGTTGGAATTTCCGGTTCACATACCTCCTAGATAAAAAAATATATGTCACGTTGGTCTGCATAATTTTCATAAACACTAAATGAAACAGATAGTTATAAAAGATTATATACCACATCTGAGTAATAGACAGGACGAGGGCCGATGGGGTGATACGTCCAAAACGTATCTATAATTTCTGCTTGCTCCATGCCACTTTTGGGTGATATTGCTATGATATTCATACACTTCCATACACTTTTGATCATATTTGGACTAACCTACTAATCCATTGCACCCCAGTGCCAGTTTCTGTTTTCGGCTATTTTTGTATTTCAGGTTTTCACATTACGAGAACTGTCAGGAAAAATCCAGAAAAATTATAAAAAAAATCAGCGTTCCAGAACCTACCTTGCGCCCGAAGTACAGCTGGGGGGGGGGGGCACCAGGGCCCCAGGCGCCCTGGCGGCGCGCCCCCCCGGGCCGCGCAGGGGGGGGCGCCTGGGCCCCCCGAGCCCCGTCTGGTGCCCCCCTTTGGCATATATTTAGAGCGTCCTTCGAAACCCTCGGAGGGGAACTCTTTTTCGCGATCTCATCTCTGTTCCGCCGCCGCTGCCGCTTCCAAGATCGGGAGCACTAGAAGAACTCTTCCTGGCACCCTGCCGGAGGGGAGGATCATCATCGGGAGCCTCTCCACCACCATGTACGCCTCCCGGATGAGTTGTGAGTAGTCTCCCTTGGACCATGAGTCCATGACCAGTAGCTATGTGATGTTCTCCTCCCGTTCTTGTGCTTCACTAATTAGTCCTCGTGAGCTGCCCTACATGATCGAGGCACATATGTAATCCTTATGCTGTTGCTATGATGAGTTTGCTGGGATCCGATGGATTATGAGATTATGTTCAGATTGTGATTGAGTAATATATTTGATCTACCTCTTTTATATTTATGTTCATAAGTAATACTTGCATGTTCTCCGTTGTTATTTATTGCTTTGGCCAAGTAATACGTAGTGACTCCAAGAGAAAACGTTATGCTTGATTGTGGGTTCATGCCCCTCGATGACTAGCTTGAGTGACAGAAACATGAGTCTAGGGGATGTGCTGTTGCCACAAGGGGGAAAACAACGGTGCTTGTGCCCGCGGGTGCAAGGATTGTTTACTTTACGCAAAGTTCTTTTAATGCAGTTGTCTGTTGCTTTGAGTTTACACTATGGGTGGGGCTCGCAACTTAATACCAGCGAGATGTTCTGGATAGATATCTCAAGGTGGATGATTAGTAGTAGATATTGATGGATTTCGGTCTACTTACTTTGGCGTACCGCCCATGCTTTGAACCTCAACCTTTCTTGCAATGTAGTCAGCATTGGTTTGCGTTCGTGGTCCTGTCAATTGCCCAGCTGTAATTCGTTTACCTCAGATAGCTGTTTTATCGTCTTTTGGGAGAGAGACATCACTAGTGAACATCATGAGACTCCGGTCCATATTACCATCATTGATCACATCCGCTATTTACTTTTCGCTTTTACTTACTATTGCAAACATTATCTATCACTACTATCATTTGCTTTTAATCCTTTGTGAACTACAAGGCCGGAGGGATTGACAACCTCTCTGTACTCGTTGGGAGCAAAGTTATTTGTATCTGTGTGCAGGTCCACGTTGATTGCTAATATCTGGCGCCGTTAGCAGTTGACACTTACTTGTTGAACCTAGGAGTCTCTGGGGATTCGATCATTGGCATCTTTGCTAAGGGAAAAACTTCCACAACACTGCATCTCACAGCTTCCACTTGGGGTAACCAACAAGGGGTTAGAGGCCCATCAAGGAGTTTTTCTGGCGCCGTTTCCGGGGACTCCACTCTTCAGGATAGGGGAGTTGCATGCTATCTTTTACCTTTGCTTTTTAGTCTTGTTAGTTTACCTTTCAGTTTTTGCTTTAGTACCTTTTATCGAAAATCACAAAAATAGTTATCTCGTTCTTTAGTTGTCATTATGTCGGGTCCTTTTTTCTTTGACGAGGCAGAAGTTCTCACCTTTAAACAAAGAGGTGGGGAAAGTTTGAAAGATGCTTGGTATAGAATTAATGATTCACAAAAAAGAGCCACCAAGAAGCAACCTACTACTATCTTTCTTAGAAATTTTTATGTTGGAATTAATTCTTGGAATAGGTTTATTCTAGATAGTGCTATCAATGGGAATTTCCTAGAGGCCCCAGTTTGGGAGTCTCTTAGTATTATTGAAAATCTTGTTGGGAATCTCCCTGTTGTTAGCATTCGAGAGGACATCACCCTAGCTCACATTATGAAAAAACTTGAAAAGATAGAGCTAGAGATGCCAAGCATTAATAAGATAAATGAGTTGGATCGTAAGATCCAAGGGAATTTGAATAGACTTGATAGCTCCATGCATAAATTTTTTAAATTTTGGAGACCGTCAAATTCCATGACTTGGACTCTTCTAGGATAGAAAAGATTGAGGAAATATTTGATACCCTAGGAACTACCTTCTCCTCGATCAAAACCAAAAAGGTAGAAACTCCGGCAAAGAGGGAGCCTAAGTTCGTTCACGTTCCAAAGGCTCCCCGTTCTAAAAGTAATCCATCTATTGCCAAAGGGGTTGAAACTGTAAAGACCTTGGAAGAAACACTTGTCTTTGATAAATTTATAAATGAATCTTCCCTTGACTTTTATCCTTTTGGTCTTCTACCTAGGAGTATCTCTATGAGGCCTTTATTTGAGAGTCCTCTTAAGACTAGTTGTATTATTGAAGAGCTTTTTGATGATCTTGATGATGGTTCAATTGATACAACTTGATCTATATGCATTATGCCTAGCTTAAAGGCATAAAAGAAAGCGCTTTTGGGAGGCAGCCCACATGAATAAATTTTTATATTTTGCTTTTGTTGTGTCTTGATGTTGTTTACTACAGTAGCATCATCATTGTATCTTTGCTTTTCATATTTGTGCCAAGTATAGCCTCTGATTGCTAGAAAGTTCAAAAGTTGTGAGGTGCTGTCCAGGAAACAGATTCTGTTCTTGGATAGAAAAATTCGTATAAAATCACCAGATCATCTTTTTGGTCTGAATTTTTTCGACAGTGTTCTCTATATAATTGTCTTTCGTGCATCTGTTTTGAGTTTTTTGATTTGAGTTGCAGAAGTACCCCGAACAAATCAATTACTACCTGCTGTTCCGTTTTTCACAGATTCTGTCCTGTTTTGCCTTTCCTTCATTTTGCAAACCAAGAGCTTGCTTTTTCTTTGCAAAAACCTTTTGGCAATCTTGATAAACAGTAGGCCTTCAAGAATATCTTTATTTCCAGCAAGGAACAATTATTTTATTAAGGGTACTTACCTCGCTAATCAGATTATGATGAGTTATGTATGAAGGGAGTTTTCAAGTGTGCGAGGGAAGATGATAAAAAGATTCAGGAGTGTCGTGCGCTCAAGCTTGGGGATGCCCCCGTGCACCCCCAAGAAATATTCAAGGAGACTCAAGCGTCTAAGCTTGGGGATGCCCCCGTGCATCCCCTTCTCCATCAACATTATCAGTTCGTCTTTCGTTTCGCTATATTTTTATCACTTCATGTGTTAAGTGCTATGCTTGGAGCGTCTTGCTTTTAGTTTTTTTTTTAGTTTTTCATAACGAGTCGGAACTCAACTTTCTTTAAGTGGGAGAGAAACACGCTCCACTTCTACCTAGAACATAACATAGAATTTTATGTCTATCTTTGCTGTGTGTGTTCTTTGTCTTTTAATAGCTACTATCATGTTCAGCTCTTAGTATTCATGCTTATCTTTTCAAAGAGCTTTTGTTTAGTTGGTTGCTTGAACTCTCTTTAATTATCATGCTTATCTTATTAAGAGAGTTTGCTTCCGTTGCATTGGTTAATATGTCTATGATAAAGATGCTACGTGCATAATGGCGCTTAGTAGTTCAGGTTTTCTTATGGTTAGTCTCAAATAGCTGGGGGATTCCCAATGTGTTATTGGAGTACCAACATGATTTGTTTGCCTATGATGTGATATGGTTTAGTAATATCTTCCTTCGAGAATTTATTTTGATTGACTTGGCGTATGCTCACGCATATTTAAGACTGTAAAGAAAGTCTGTCAAGCCTTGATGATCTTTTATTTCTGAGTAGCGATATAACTACCATGCCTGATTCAATGTTGCTTTGTCGCTCTGCATGATTATGACCGTCATTGCTCTCTTAGTTGGTCGCTCCCAGTCTTTTGCTAACCTCCACCTGTACTAAGCAGACTAACTTTGCAATACATAGCTCATGGGAAAGTAGCTTAAAAACTATTGTGGTAAAGAATATGTTGCTTATGTATCTTATTTCTTATAAGTTGCTTGCTGAGCGGTAACCATGTTTCTGGGGATGCCATCAACTGTCACACTTTTGTTGAATATCATGTGAGTTGCTATGCATGTTCGTCTTGTCTGAAGTAAGGGTGATTTGCCATGGGTTGATTGAGTATGCATATTGTTAGAGAAGAACATTGGGCCGCCAACCAAAGCCATGCATCATGGTGGAAGTTTTAGCTTGGACATTAATCCTCAATCTCTTATGAGAATATGCTTATGCATTGAAGAGGAGTCCATCATCTATTTTCTATGTTGTCCCGGTATGGATGTCCTCAAGTTGAGATCTATCAAAAATGAGAAATCAAAT
This sequence comes from Secale cereale, assembly GCA_902687465.1. Lineage (NCBI taxonomy): Eukaryota > Viridiplantae > Streptophyta > Magnoliopsida > Poales > Poaceae > Secale > Secale cereale. Next base: position 732,242,439 of record LR738714.1, on the reverse strand, counting down.
GCGATTTATCTCCTTGGACCTTTGTACAGGTGGCATAGAGGTACCCCTTTGTGACACTTGGTTGAAACATATGTAATGCAATGATAACCCATGGAAATCCGAGCTAATTAGGACAAGGTGCGAGCACTATTGGTATTCGATGCATGAGGCTTGCAACTTATAGGATGTCTTATGCATGACACATATGAAGTACTACTACCGTTGACAAAATTGCTTCTATGTTTTCAAAATAAAAAGCTCTAGCACATAACCATTCTTTTACTTTTTGAGTCTCCACCTTCTTTCTTCAAGCACCAACTACTGAGAGCATAATTGTCATTCTAAGTGTAACGTGCATTGTTCCAAAGTAGCATTGTCTTTTGCATGATTATGATATCGTTTATTTAGAAATCATTGTATCTAGTCATCACTTAAACCTTGAAGGTGCCCCTGCATTTATGTTTTGCTTCACTAAAGGGGGCAAGCTAGATATCACTTTAGCATATTTGCACATCATGTTCATTGCAAATCTTTTTGATGTTTCAGTTTCATATTGTAAAACTTCCAGTCATTTGTGATTTTCTCATGAGGCAACTTAATTACTATATAATCATTGTCTCAGTAAGCTTTTGTCATATGACTATAAAAAGTCCTATATGGTTAATAGCATGTCACCACAGAAATTATTCTTGTTATCATTTACCTACTCAAGGACGAGCAGAAATTAAGCTTGGGGATGTTGATACGTCCAAAACGTATCTATAATTTCTGCTTGCTCCATGCCACTTTTGGGTGATATTGCTATGCTATTCATACACTTCCATACACTTTTGATCATATTTGGACTAACCTACTAATCCAGTGCACCCCAGTGCCAGTTTCTGTTTTCGGCTGTTTTTGTATTTCAGGTTTTCACATTACGAGAACTGTCAGGAAAAATCCAGAAAAATTATATAAAAATTCAGCGTTCCAGAACCTACCTTGCGCCCGAAGTACAGCCGGGGGGGGGGGGGCACCAGAGCCCCAGGCGCCCTGGCGGCGCGCCCCCCCTGGGCCGCGCCGGGGGGGCGCCTGGGCCCCCCGAGCCCCGTCTGGTGCCCCCCTTTGGCATATATTTAGAGCGTCCTTCGAAACCCTCGGAGGGGAACCCTTTTTCGCGATCTCATCTCTGTTCCGCCGCCGCTGCCGCTTCCAAGATCGGGAGCACCAGGAGAACTCTTCCCGGCACCCTGCCGGAGGCGAGGATCATCATCGGGAGCCTCTCCACCACCATGGACGCCTCCCGGATGAGTTGTGAGTAGTCTCCCTTGGACCATGAGTCCATGACCAGTAGCTATGTGATGTTCTCCTCCCGTTCTTGTGCTTCACTAATTAGTCCTCGTGAGCTGCCCTACATGATCGAGGTACATATGTAATCCTTATGCTGTTGCTATGATGAGTTTGCTGGGATCCGATGGATTATGAGATTATGTTCAGATTGTGATTGAGTAATATATTTGATCTACCTCTTTTATATTTATGTTCATAAGTAATTCTTGCATGTTCTCCGTTGTTATTTATTGCTTTGGCCAAGTAATACGTAGTGACTCCAAGAGGGAACGTTATGCTTGATTGTGGGTTCATGCCCCTCGATGACTAGCTTGAGTGACAGAAACATGAGTCTAGGGGATGTGCTGTTGCCACAAGGGGGAAAACAACGGTGCTTGTGCCCGCGGGTGCAAGGATTGTTTACTTTACGCAAAGTTCTTTTAATGCAGTTGTGTGTTGCCTTGAGTTTACACTATGGGTGGGGCTCGCAACTTAATACCAGCGAGATGTTCTGGATAGATATCTCAAGGTGGATGATTAGTAGTAGATATTGATGGATTTCGGTCTACTTACTTTGGCGTACCGCCCATGCTTTGAACCTCAACCTTTCTTGCAATGTAGTCAGCATTGGTTTGCGTTCGTGGTCCTGTCAATTGCCCAGCTGTAATTCGTTTACCTCACATAGCTGTTTTATCGTCTTTTGGGAGAGAGACATCACTAGTGAACATCATGAGACTCCGGTCCATATTACCATCATTGATCACATCCGCTATTTACTTTTCGCTTTTACTTACTATTGCAAACATTATCTATCACTACTATCATTTGCGTTTAATCCTTTGTGAACTACAAGGCCGGAGGGATTGACAACATCTCTGTACTCGTTGGGAGCAAAGTTATTTGTATCTGTGTGCAGGTCCATGTTGATTGCTAATATCTGGCGCCGTTAGCAGTTGACACCTACTTGTTGAACCTAGGAGTCTCTGGGGATTCGATCCTTGGCATCTTTGCTAAGGGAAAAACTTCCACAACACTACATCTCACACCTTCCACTTGGGGTAACCAACGAGGGGTTAGAGGCCCATCATGGGGCAATTACCAAAACCATCACACTATATAATAACAAACAAGAATAAAAGTAAGAAAATTATACAAGTATCTATCTAAATCATACAAGTAAGATTTTTTTAGAAAGAAGATAAGAAGAAGAGGCTCACCACTATGGTGCCGGCGACGAGATCAGCGCGGGCGATCGACAGTGCTGAGGACGAGGACGGGACAGGACAGACTGCCAAAGCTAGACAAATATTATGGAAAATGGAACTTGGAGGTCGAGCTTTGAGAGCAGAAATCTTAAGCCTGGCTCGGGCATTTCATCGAACACCTCATGTGCATAGGAGGTGAGAGCTAGAGCACAACACACCTACACAAGCCGGTCGGCCAAAAAACAAAGCAGTAAGCGGGCAGGGGCGGGGGTATATATAGGCTTCTCTTTAGTCTCGATCTATGGCATAAACCTAGACTAAATGACAACCTTTGGTCCCTATTCCAGCCACAAACCGGGACTAAAGGTGCTGGGCCGGGAGCGGAAAGGAGCGAGGCCCATTGGTCCCGGTTCATTTCTATAACCGGGAGCAAAGGGGTTAGAAGAACCGGGGACCAATGGCCCCCGGCGCCCTGGCCTCACGAACCAAGACTGATGCACCCTTTCATCCCGGTTCGTGAGTGAACCAGAATTAATGCCCTTATCCTGGCCTCAACCAAAGCCCTGTTTTCTACTAGTGTTTGAACTTTACTCTAGTAGAAAAAGGCCCATCTGTCCCGGTTCCAGAGGCCCATTTGTCCCGGTTCTGGAACCGGGACAGAAGTTTCGTGACTAAAGCCGCAATCCTTTAGTCCTGGTTCACTTACGAACTGGGACAGAAGGGGATCCACGTGGCTGCTGCGGGGCTCCCAGGGAGGAGGAACTTTAGTCCCGGTTGGTAACATCAACCGGGACCAAAGGGAATCCACACGTCAGCAGCTCGCAGGCCCTGGGGTTTTTGTTTTATTTTTTGAAAGCGGGGGAGGGGTTTATGGGGTTTTGGAGGGTTAATTTAGGGGTTTCATATATTGTGTTAGCTAGCTAATAAAGAGAAGTGACCTCTTCTATCTCCGTGCTTGGTCGATGCTAGCTACTATACGTAAAGGGAGAACTCGACACGCTAGCTAGTAAGAAAATGAAGGAACCATTAATTACCCAGGATCGTCATGAACATATACAGAGAGGAGTGCACCTCTCTTTCTCCGAGAGATTTGTCGAACACCAAGTTTTCTTATATCTATCCGACGGTACTAGCTACATATATACAATATAAGATCTCTTAAAATCCCTAATATCTCATGCTATATCAATTTCCACATGGTATTCTCCGGCTTTATTGATGACATTGTCAAGAATGAATCCCGCCAATTCCTCTTGAATTACTCGTATGCGATCTTGTGGTAGGAGTTCATCCCGCAGCTGCCGGATCTAAATTGAAGAGGGTCAATACATGTATATGAATGAAACTCAACACAAATGATGGTAATAAAATAAAATTGTGAATATTTTTTCTCACGCACTTCAAAAGTTTTTGAGAGTAGCCCCGCTCATAGGTATAGTGGCGCATGAACTCGCAAACGTAGTATCCACAAAAATCATTCCCACCTTCCTGCCACAAGCACTGTACGAGAAATAGAGTTGAATCAAACTGATAATCAAGCACGATAAATGGTCTTGATAAAAATAGAATCAATGGGAGATGTGTGGACCTAGGTAGTAGTACTTACTTTCTGGTGTCTAAATCGCAGCTCTTTCCAAACCCTGCCAGACAAAAATAACAATTACTTGATATCTGTAATGGAACAAAGTTGCCGATATGGTGCGATAATGATTGATTGAACTTACTTTTTGAGTATTTCAGTCACGTCCGCATAGGCCTGGGGATCTTTTCGTCTCGAGTCTAAGGCAGTTACTACTCCGCGGTCAAGCTTAATCTCTAGCAGAATAAAGTGGAAGCTGCGCACGCATGCATAACTCATCAATTACATTACTATATAACCTCGAGTAATAAGGGAAACCGCATATGCACAAGACATTAATACTCACGAGAAGTTGTATGGAAATAATATTGTATCTTTGTTTTGATTTTGAGCAACGATTGTAGCAAGTTGGCCTCGATTTCGCTGGCATTCTTTTGAACCGTCCATTCTTGTATGACATTTGGGTTAATGAACCCAATGTCTAAGATTTATGCTTTTCTGCATTCAGCAATCTTCAATCTGCATAATATAGTGAGGATAATTATATATGCACATGCAATGAAAGAGCTGAGCTATATATAGAGACTTAATTACAGAAGTAGTACTTACAAACAGTAGGAAGTCACGAGTGATTTGTCGAGGGCATTTTGATTGTAGAACTGGAATAATGATAACCCACAAGTATAGGGGATCATTTTTAGCCTTTTTCGATCAGTAAGAGTGTCGAACCCAACGAGGAGCTAAAGGTAGAACAAATATTCCCTCAAGTTCTATCGACCACCGATACAACTCTACGCACATTTGACGTTTGCATTACCAAAAACGAGTATGAAACTATTTTGTAGGTGTGATGCTAGAACTACTCTACAAGAATAAAACTAGAAGTACTTTGCAAGATAATAAAAGTTGATAAGTTTTGTTAACACGAAAGTTATTTGTCCCTAGGCAATCGATAACAAGTACCGGTAATCATTCTTGCAATTTTATACGAGGGAGAGGCATGAGCTAACATACTTTCTCTACTTGGATCATATGCACTTATGATTTGAACTCTAGCAAGCATCCTCAACTACTAAAGATAATTAAGGTCGTGAAACCCAACCATAGCATTAAGTATCAAGTCCTCTTTACTCCCATATGTCATACCCCCCTTACTCGAGTTTAAGTTTGTATCACTCTCGCAACCCACCGTAAGCGAACCATGAACGTATTGCAACACCCTACAGCAGGGGCCCCTCACATTTGCGCGAGAACGGAGGGCACCATAGGACAACACCATAAATAAAATGAACAATCATACCAACCAAGATCATGATTAACCCACAGGACAAAGCGGGTCTACTCAAACATCATAGGATAACCATAGATCATTGGGAAATAATATGGAGTTGAGAACCATGTTTAAGTAGATATTAAGCCGAGGGGAAAGAGGTGATACACCACTGCAATGAGGGGGGGAGAGTTGGTGTTGACGGTAGCAAGATTGTTGATGTAGATCGCCGTCCCGATCGTTGCCCCAGTGACACTCCGGCGCCACCGGAAGCGAGTGGGAGAGAGCCCCCCTCCTTGTCCTTCTTTCTTGGGCTCCTCCCTAGGTGGGAGGAGGGTTCCCCCTCTGGTCCATGGCCTCAATGGCATGGGTTTAGGGTTTAGGGTTCCCCCTCCTCCCTAGGTGAGTTTGGATCTGTCTCTTTGTCCTCTTCTGTTTCGCGTTCCCCAGTTCTGGCCCTTCACCGTTTCTTGAATTCCCGGAGATCCGTAACCCCGATTGCGCTGAGATTTTAACAAGATTTTTATTCATAAGTTAGCTTTCATGCGCCAGAAAAAGGGCCCCAACCGATGTTCGAGAAGGGCACAAGACACCAGGGCGCGCCCTGGTGGGTTGTGGGCACCATGGGCCCCCGTTTGCTTTGATTCCACCTTCTAAAAATCACATATAGTCCAAAATAATTCTCTGTTAAATTTTATTGGATTTGGACTTCGTTTGATATGGATTTTCGGCGATACAAAAACATGCAAAAAAACAGGAGCTGGCACTGGGCACTGGATTAGTAAGTTAGTCCAAATAAATCATATAAATTGTTGCGAAAAGTATGTAAAAGTTGAATAATATTGGCATGAAACAATCTAAGACGTTCGAATGAGGCTATACCTCGAAATACGAAACTAGGGCCAAGAAAACAGTTCGATATGTGTTAAAGGAACAGACGTGACGCTTTGCTGAAAGGTTGTTAGTAAAAGACACAGTATCCGTTTTTTGATACCTTGCCTTCGAGGCTAAGGGTTGTATTAAGCATGCAAAGCTGGACACAGTACCTTTTGTACGGAATATTTCTTCAATATGTTCGGAAGGAGGAACCCGCCATGCAATGCCGAAGACAGTGCGTTAGCCGAACTCATCGTCATCGAAGACTGGTTTAGGTGCTACTGAGCGAGTCCTAGATTAAGGGGTCCTCAGGTGACCGGATCATTTATTATGGGCCGGACTGGTGGGCCGTGAAGATTATCGATGAAGACTATCTCCCGTATTCGGATAGGACTCTCCGTGTATAAAATACTAAGTTTAGAGTCCGGGTGTAATACTTTCCTTCCTCTGCAAGGTGATCATGTACAACCCTAGGTCCCTCCGATGTATATATAAACCGGAGGGTTTAGTCCGTAGAGACGATAGCATAATCATAGCAATCACTGAGGCTAGACTTTTAGGATTTAGCCATTACGATCTCAAGGTAGATCAACTCTTGTAACCCATATTCATCAAGATCAATCAAGCAGGAAGTAGGGTATTACTTCGATCGAGAGGGCCTGAACATGGGTAAACATCGTGTCCCCTGTCTCCTGTTACCATCGATCCTCAGACGCATAGTTCGGGACCCCCTACCCGAGATCTGCCGGTTTTGACACCGACATTGACTTCAAATAAGTGTTTGTTCCCATTGCAAAGATCGAATCGGTGCAATTACTCATCGCTCTCGCGGTTCAGGAATCATGGAATATACATCACATGGATGTAAAATCGACATTTTCCAACGAGGAGTTACAAGGAGATGTTTATGTGAACCAACCACCGGGATTCATCAAAAAGGGAGAACAACACAAGGTACTGAAGCTACACAAAGTCTTGTACGGGCTACAGCAAGACCCTCGGGCGTGGAACATGGAACTTGATCGAAAATTGATTTCTCTTGGATTTGAGAAAGCCCAACTAGAGCATGCAATGTACAAGAAAGGTGAAGAAAAAGATCGTCTACTAGTTGGCACCTCGGGGTGAAGGAGCTTTTCAAGATGGATGATCTTGGTATTTTGAGTTACTACCTCGGGATGGAGTAACATTAAAAGCCGGAGGGGGTCACACTATGCCTGGAGGCATATGCAAGGAAGATACTGGAAAGCTGTGTCATGAAATATTGCGGTCCAGTTGACGCTTCATTGGAACCTCGTCTTGAGGCGAGCAAGAAGGAGATAGTGAAACTACTCGGCTATAGTGGTAGTGACAAGGAAGGGATTATTGACGACCGTAAGAGTACCTCGGGCGTGGCATATTTCCTTGCTGGGAGCATAGTAAGCTGGCTATCACGAAAGCAGGAAATGGTGACATCAACTTCAAGTGAAGCAGGGTGTCAAGGTGTGTGGCTAAGAAGGCCACATGGTGATCTCAATCGAGATCCGGAACAAGTGGTGCTCAACGTTGACAGTGAGTCTACAACATTTGTACGCGAGAATCCAGTGCGGCGTGAATGGAGCAAGCACAGTGATTTCAGTTCAAATTTGAATTAGAATCATGAGTAATTTGGAACGGAGTGAGTATATATGTACGTGAAACCCCCTTTAATATCTGTATCGTGAGTTGAAGTACAAGGAGCGTCACGCCCCTGTGGCAATCAGCCAAGTTCTGTGCGTGCGTGTGGCTTAGTATCCGGCCGGTTGGCCGTCGTGCACGTACGTGTGATTTTGGCGTTGCTTGCCTAAAGATCGGTCAGGAGCAAACTAGCTAGTACCACCTAACTTTGCACTACGGTGCAGTCCATCTCAACGTAAAAGAACTTCGTCGAGTTTGGTGGCCAGCGCCACTTTGCTTCGTCGTCGTTCATCGTCGGTTGTCTCCGGTCATCGGAAAGTACTCGACGGTGTGGACTGGGCCAATAATGTCTAGCTAATTTAATTCTTCTATATATGTATCTATGTTCACCTACTTGTGATAGTATGCCATCCAACTTAACCAAACCCTTACTGTTGGAATCTTCAAGGTTGATATATCTCGAATCTTTATTTACATATCACGGGCCCTCGTCGTTTTCTGCTAATTCGATTGTGTAATTTATGGATTGCAATTTGAATTAAGGAAACTTGAACTTGAAAGCTGAAGTAAGTATATTCTCCCGCCCATATGATTGATCATTCCTCAGATCTATCTGACTCTCTACCATTAAAGTATAAGTAATCATGGTCTACCGTAAAGGCACATTATCTCTAGGTAATGATGCACTGGAATCAGAGATTCATGCTACTGGCCATTCAACACTCGGATAAGCCAGTGATTGTCCAATAGGATTCCTCATGTGCTCTAGCCACTATTTTGGATGACACTTTATCTAGGTCGGTCTATGGTCACTTAGATGCCGAGATTAAGGAACTTCTGGTTGATAGGGAGTTTGTTCCTCTGAAAATTAGTGGAGATCAAAACAGGGTAGCACATCTTTTGGCACATTATAGCCATACCGAGCGTCGTACTGTGGTATGGTTGAGTTCGAGTCCTCCGTGCTGCGAGTAGCAGCTGGCTCAAGATTGTAACCCTGCTTTTATGGAATAAAACTCTCTTTCACCCGGCAAAAAAAAAGTGGACTATATTAACTATATGACTCACTGGTGGAACTTGTAGCAATAGCCTCTGAATAGTCAAGCGTCCACTTCTCACTTTTGCACGAACCATTGAATATGTTTTATGTAGATGAATTAACCAAAAACAACTCAATGATATTTTAGCAAAACAAACAAGGTGATTACAAACTTTTAGAACTCCTCACAAAGCTAGAGAAAATAAGTCCACGGATAGGCCAGAACATAACTTAGAAACAGTACCATCGAACATAAAAGGTAGATGCATGCAGTTTTGAGAATAAAAATGAGCAAGTTGGTGCATTAGCTCTTCTCTTCTCATTTCTATGATACCCGCAGATCACTTGGTGGATTAGTCTGATGGGTCACCATACTCACAGTAAGTGTAGCCCTCCTCTCCGTAAGACGGCAGCATCTCGAGTTCCGAGTACTCGATAGTAGTGCAGTAATTCGCCAACAGCTCAGCCATTTTAGAGAAAGGATTCGTTGCAAATTTAGATACGTACTTGGGCTCCTCCCCCCATGCACTGCCAGTGAGACTCCCTTGATCATAAGCTCTAACCTTGGAGCGATCCGCGTAGTAGATTGTGCCAGATTTGATGGAATGGAACTTGTTGGACTTCATGGTGTCGATGGAGAGGCACCTGCGCGAGCTGACAAACAGCGCGCGGCTACCGATGCTTCTGACCGGCACGAGCACCTTGTTCACGGTGTCCACCTTATAGACCACCGGCATGCCATTACAAACTCGCCCGTCCATCACCAGCAGAAGCTCCCCCTCAGATTCCACGAGATAGAAGTTATTTCTCCCATGGGCTAGCTCAACATTTGGGCCGAGAATGGTGGTGAACATGGAGATTGTCCCTGCGGAGCGTTTCCATTGGTTACCTTCCTTGTAAGCGTCACTGATTGTTGATATGATGGATCCATACTTATTGGCGACGTACACGTCGCCGACAAAGGATGTCAAGTTCTTGTGACCATCGCCAAAGCGCCAATGCCCAGCCCTGAACTCCCGTTCTCCAAAACCAAAAGCATGGTACCATTCCTCGCTTTCTGATCAGCCCACCTCACGCAATTGTTTTGCAGATCGGAGATGAACACCATCATTGGAGATGTTGTCACGACGACCGAGCTGACCTATTCCATGGGTATATGGACCTTGAAGCGGGCCATCGCGCCCGTGAAAGGGTTGAGCACCCGAGTTTGGTATGGCTGCGCTCTCTGCCCTAGCACGAAGAGTCCACCTTTCGTGACGCCGATGAAAAAGTACCTCCGGCTGCGGACCTCCGTGGGGATTTTCTTGTTGAGGAGGTGGCCCGTGCTAAGGTTGAAGAAGGTCGCCCGGTCATTGTCGTGGATGGAGTGCTCCAGCATGATCCGCTTGCTGGGCATGAATTTGTGATCTGTGGCATCCGCGGTGGAGTCTGTGGCTCAGCGCCAGTTGCGGCAGACAGCCCGAAAGGTGACATAGTGGTCGATATCGTCCGTTGCAAGGAACGATTCACTGATCTTCCTCGTGATATCATATGGGAGGTTTTTCTAGAACACCAGGTCCGCCATGACTAGTTGCAGGTGGGTGGTGGATGGACGAGGTATTTCTTTTTGTGGGACACGCAGGCTCTGCGGGCTACAATCCTATGCTTTTTGTGTGCTTCGCCTGGATGGATTGGATGGTGGCTATATATATACATATTCTGGGCGCGTCTTTTCCCGCTCGCAGAAGTTTCAAACGTTGCGTGAATCTTACAAGGTTTGATGCGTTCGCTGGGTGACATTTTTGGAAGAACTTGAAACCAAACGAACGTTGAGAACAGCTATCTGTTAGCACCCATCGTCAAGGCATGCCCTGCGCTATTACTTTCCAAAACAGAAAAAGACTGATGTTCGCTTGCATACCGCATACACGTTCTGCACTATTACTTTCCAAAAAAAATGATATCGGCTAGTGTTCACATGTATACTGCCTAGTATATCATTCCTTATATACTATACAGCAAATGGGACTGCATTCCTATCCCATTGTATTTGTCTAAACTAAAGAAAAAATAATTCAAGTTTGCAAAGTTGTCTAAACCATGTGCAGGGGAGACAAAAGAAAGTGTCTGTCAAGTTTTTTTTAACACAGCTAATACATACGCGCATACACTCGTCCCTATGAACGCACACATGCACACCCTACCCCTATGAGCACCTTCGAGAGACTGAATCGGCATATCGTTTTGAGATTTACGAAGTCATTGTAGGCGTCTCGTCATCGACGGGAACGTATCCATCCACTGAAAGCGCATCGCCGGAAATCTTGAAATAAATCAAGGAATAATGCAACCACCAAGATTTGAACCTAGGTAGGCAGGGGATACCACTGTCGCTCTGCCCATCCAACCACATGTTGGTTCACAAAGTGGTTGTCAAGTTAATGGTATCAAAACACGTTCTTATTATTTTATTTTATTTTGAGAAAAACGATACCACCTTAAGATTCAATAGATTGATAGATGTATTTCTAACATCTGATCGGTGACTATCAGCATGACCAAAACTTTTTCCTCGTACTCGCGCTGCAAGGACACGAGGGTTTCCCAGCCGCCATCTGTCGGTGCCCAAGGATCTGCCTCACCTCTCATGGCCTTAGGGCCATGGAGGCGCAATGGATTATGACCCATTCCAGCTGGAGGGCTCCTCCTCTGTTCTCAGATGTCTTTTGAGTCTATTTAGAGTTTGTGTCCTGCCTAGGAATATCAGACGGCGACAGTTTTCTAAAGATTTTAGGGGGGG
>LR738714.1:732197727-732230679 GCA_902687465.1 Secale cereale | reverse complement strand
ACTTGTGTAATGCGAGTTGTAAGAACTCGAGCACACCAACAACACTGTGGTAAATGGGATGGCCCAAGAAACGTAGTAGCGTGTGATGCTGCTTCGTTCGCTTCATTTTGATCGTTGGTTGTTTCAATTTTTCCGTGTTATACTCTCATTTATATTATGAAATATTCTCAAATATATTTATATTTAAAATGTTTATGCAGTGTCAAAAATCATTTGTGCAATGTTTAAATATATTGGATGGCATTAAAAATTGTGCATGCATTTTAAATAAAATGTTTGTGAAGTTTTTATAATTTTTTGAAAATGTAAAACACTGGTCGCGTGATTAAGAAAAAATGTACCTTTAAAAAGATGATCGTGACAATTTAAATATAAATAATTTTAAGATGTTTACACAATGCAAAACAATACTTGTGTATTTCAAAAAAATGTTGTGAAATTAAATATATGTTCAACCTGTAATTGAATTTGTTTAACACTTATTACAAAAGTACGTGCAAAAAGATGTATTTGAAAAAATTGTACATATACTACTTGATTAATGTTTAACATTTATACAACAAAATTACATCGTGTATTGAAAAATGTAGAAATAATTTAAAAGAAAGAAAATAAAATAAGTAAAATCCATTAAAACCGGTGAATGAAACATACAAAATAAGGGAAATCTTCGAAAGAATTAGAAAAATCAACATCGAAAAAAAAGGATGACCGAAGAAAACGAAAACATGAAAAAGAAAAGGAAAGAGAAAAAGAAAAGAGGAAAACTTGAAAAATCATGGAAACAAACGCTGGAATTGAAAAAACTGCAACCAAAAAAGATGAAACCCACTATAGAAACAAACAGAGAAATACCAAATGATTTTTTACAAAGAAAACAAAACGGTTTCAAAGGTGCAGAAAGTAATTCCATGGATAGGAATGAGAAAGTAACTTGACAACACTAGTTAGCGTGCACGTGCGTTGCACGTTCCAAACAAATCAGCACATGAAAGTCATTCGTTTTATATTCTGAAGTGCCGATAATCCCTGCCTCTCTTTAGGTCAAGTTCAACACAAACCCCGTATTTATCTTATGAGGATGTATGTGAGGTTGGAGTAGACCAAAAAGAAATAATAATCCAAGAAGAAATTGCAATAGTATAGTAAAGATTTCAAAATCTCTAATTTATTCTCTGAACTTGGAAGGACTTATAATACATATATGCATTGTCTAGGTGAACATGTCAGAGATGCAGACTTGGAACAACTAAATTTGTTCCCTCCTGGATTCAGACTACATGTTATCTTCATAATTTGAATTGATGGGTTCGACTACAGTGCCATGGTGGGAGTTACAACAGGCACCACTCGCAAACTTGAAGAGTTCGCCAGTAGGCAGGACTATTTTGCGCCCATTCTGATTCTCTCATCCCAAGGAGTACAACATTAATGAACAAAAAATGAACAAATGAAATTTATTGTGACATAGATGGCATGCAAGCCACACTTTCTCAACGATAATCTAAGTTTTGGGAAGATAAACCATGAATTAAACTTGTCCTATCAACATATCAACAATGGAGAAAGGTCAGCTATTTCAAAATGGAAAAAATGTGCAATAATGAAATAGCCATGAGTAGGTCTTGCGCTAGAATAGTCATTGTTTTGCACAGCTAAAAAGAAAAGAAAAAAATCAAGACAAAAATTCAGGAAGACCAAAGCCACACAACAAGGCCTTCCTAATGAGATGAATATACCATCAGGAAAAAAATCATACCAAAAAGGCCTCCTATACAAATAACAAATTTCTATAAGCTCCTCTTATCTTCCTCTCGCCTTTTTCAATGATTGTTTACACAGTGTACATACGAAGACTTCATTTTGTCCAATACATAAGACATCATCTCTTTGGGCAATAACCAGTCCTAGAAAAGTTGAGCTTGAAACCATAGCAAACCATGCTGCTAACTGCTATTTACTCACATTTCACATCAAAGAAAAGAAGCTAACTGCATATTCAGTTATGAAGTACCAGAAAGTAAACTAAAAATTATTGAAGAAACTTTCAGTTACAGAAAATAATTTTGCTGCCCTAGAAAAATAGAGATGCATAAAAGTTGGTGAAGAAAACTAAGAAAAAACCAAGCCATGGCGAGTGAAAGATATAGAAAGAACACAATTGCTTCCTTGCAGAATGAAGCTGGGGATGTTATTTCAGATCATGAGCAGATGGCTGGGATGATGTGGGAAGCTTTCAAGGATAGAATGGTGTTGCCAAGGGTATTTATATGAAATTTGACTTGGAAACATTGATTGATAGAGTTGATGGTTTGGAAGACCTATCTGCCGCTTTCTTGTGGACGAAATAAATGACGTTCTCAAACATTTTCCTATTGACTGAGCCCCTAGACCTGATGGCTATATTGGTCTTTTTGTTAAGAGATGTTGGCATATCGTCCTACATGATTGCTCTAGCTTTTTGATGATTTTTATGATGGAAAGGTCAAACTTAGTAGCATTAATGGATCCCTCATCGCCCTAATTCCAAAAGATCTATCGCTAGAGGGCCCCAATGATTTCAGGCCCATATCCTCAACTAATAACAGCATGAAGTTTCTCACAAAGCTCCTAGCTAACGGGTTGTAGGATGTAATTTTGAAATGCATTCACAAAAACCAGTATAGTTTTTGTAAGTGTAGATCCATTCGGGATTGTATCACTCGGACACTGGAATATAATAATCAGTGCCATAATTCCAAGAAACCAATTTTAATTGTCAAATTAGAGTTTGCCAAGGTTTTTGACATAGTTGATCTCATTCTCCACCTTCCCCATCACAAGGGTTTTGATAATAAATGGTTTGGATGGATCAAAGAGTTACAAAATTTTGGGACATCATCTATCATCTTAAATGGGGTGCCTATAAACAATCTATTTGCAAAACAGGTGTTAGGCAGGGTGAGCCCGTATCTCCATTACGTTTTCTTCTTCGGGTGGATTTGTAACAAGCACTATTCAATAATATGCTGAGAAGATGGGTGATATATCTCCCTTTGGAAACACATGCACTACTATGGAAAAGCTTATAGGCAGACGCTTACTAGTAGCGCGGGTTTATACCCCACGCTACTACTACTTACTAGTAGCGCGGGTTTTTACCCCTCGCTACTACTAAGTTGATAGTAGTAGCGCGGGTCTTTACCCCTCGCTACTTCTAAGCGGTCTCTACCGTGCCCCGCGAGAAATGCCATAGTAGTAGCGAGGGGTACAAACCCGTGCTACTACTAAGTTGATAGTAGTAGCGAGGCCTATAAACCCATGCTCCTACTAACTACATGGTTTTTGAAGAGCCCTGAAATCCCCATGTCATCCCCCAAATCCTTCCTCTCCTCCGTCACTCCCCCCTCTCTCCATGGGATCTCACATGGACCTCCTGCGCATGCGCGCCTCCTCCTCCATGGGGCCAAAAGAGGCCACCGCATCACGTCGCCAGCATGCCATAGCTCGCTGGTCTTCCCCGCATCTCCATGCCACCACGCCGGAGCACCTAACCACTGGCGACCAACCCCGCTCCTACCTCCATCTCCTTCCTCTCTCCCTTGTTTTTATTTAACTTTCTCTCACTCTAGTTTGACTCACCCTCCCATGTCCTTGCCCGTGTAGGGCGTCGCCATGGACGACCAGGAGCTCGCTGGCTTGGCTACGAAGAGAAGCCCAATGCCCTCGGCTTACTCGGCCCTCTACACCACCTGACGAAGGATTTGGTCTGCCGCTGCCCTTCCACAGCTTCGACGACCCCTGTCGTCGCTAGATCGAACCATTGCTGCCATTGACAGCACGCACGGGATCGATATTTTTTGTGAAATTAATAGTTATAGCGCCAGAGGCACCCACACTACTAATAACAAACATAGTAGTAGCGCGAGCGCACCCGTGCTACTACTACAAGTTAGCTCTAGCGCCGTAGTAGTAGCGCGGACGCCCGCGCTACTATTAGGCTTTTCCCTAGTAGTGATGACAAAGAATTCCCAATCATACAGTATGTTGATGATACACTTCTCATTGTATCTGCCGTTGAATCTCAGTTAATTTCTCTAAAAGAGATGTTGCACGATTTCCATGCTTCCACTAGGCTAAAAGTTAATTTTCAAACTCTTATGTGATCCCTATCAATGTTTATCAAGTTGAAACTACATGATTGGTTGTTGTGTTTGAATGTCAAGTGCAATCTTTGACTTTCACCTACATCGGGTAACTTGTAGGGACTAGTAAACCAAGAATTTAATATTTGATCCCACTGGTGGATGGAGCTTAGAGAAGATTGTCTACCAGGTCCTCTCTACTCAATCAGCGTGCAAGGCTTCAGTTGCTCCAATCCTTCTGTCATATCTTCCGATTTACTTTTTATGCATCATGTATTTGCTAATTAACGGCTTCATTAAACAATAGGAAAGAATTATGAGGCTGTGTTTGTGGAGATGAAATTTTGATACGCGCATGAAGTCTCTGGCAGCTTGGCCTCTAGTCTGCAGGCCAAATAAAAATGGTAGCATGCAAATTGTATACCTTTATATTCACCATAGTGCTCTCCTTAACAAACATTTATCCAAGTTCTATAATAAAACTGACATCCCCTGGGTAACTTTAATTTGGTACACCTGCTATGATGGGGTGGTCCCACATGGAACTGTACTTTGTGGATCCTATTGGTGGAAGAACATCATGACGCTCAATGACGCTTTCAGAATGGACTCGGTGGTTACAATAAACATGGGAGATTCTGCTCTTTTCTGGCTTGATTCCTGGTCAGTTCTTAACTCTTCAGCACCTCTCAGGGAGAGATTTCCCAGGCTTTTTTCGTTTTTTATGATAAAATTTATGTGATGGATATTATCAATATGTAGAACATCTCTGAGTTCTTCCACTTACCTCTTTCTCTTGAGGTAATGGATGACTCTGATTTTTTTGCAAGCAGGACTCATTGCTATCAATAGAAATGTGGATATGAATGATGTTTGATCTTGGATACCATGCAAAGGAAAAATTTCAGCTAAGAGTTACTACAAAGTGATGCATCCAAAGTATCCCATTGATGAACCTTGCAAATGGATATGGGAGAGCAGATCTACAATGAAAAATATTTTTTTGCTTGGTTGATGCTTAATGGTAGGTTGACCACTAGAGATTTGCTGGTAAGCAGGCAATGAAGAACTTCAAAGGAGGACACACGTCCATTATGTCCTGCCAAAACTTATGGGGATAGAGATCATCTCTTCTTCAAATGTCAATACATCACGAAAGTTTGTAATTACCTGCAAATTCAATGGCTAGCTGGTCTTTCGCCTAAGGAGGGTCTCATTGCTGCAAGAAGTTTTGGGCACCCTTTTTTAGAGAAGTGGTTTATCTTGCTGCTTGGAACATCTGGCTAGTCAGGGATGTGATTTTTTTCAGAAATGAGAGGCCTTCGTTTGGTGTCTGGAAAGGAAGATTTATTCATGATATCGCTTCACTTTCCCACAAGTTTAAGCCTTCGATGAAACCTCTCCTGCTAAACTGGGTTAACTCCCTACCTTAGGGTACTTGTATCATGTATATATTAGCCGACTGTGATTTGGGAAGTAGTTGCGGTACATAAGTTTGTTTATTTAGTCTAGGTAGACACTTCGTACTTGGTGGTGTTGGTTGGTTTTGAATAAAGCACTGTGAGGTTGTTGCCTCAGAATTTTCGGTCAAAAACATTTATAGAAATTTTCAGTGTTCAAATCATGCTAAGAGGTGCCACAGGGGGCCCAAAAGACATCAGAGAGCGCATAGGGGTTGGGCGCGCCCCCTTTTCTTATGGGGCCCTTGTGGGTCTTCTGATACTCCCTCGAAGCATCTTGAGTCTCTTTCCTAAAAAAAAAATTTGTCAAAAAATTCATCACCTTTGGACTTTGTTCGGTGTGGATTATCTTGAAAACCTAAAATAAGCAAAAGAAACAGGAACAAACACAGGGAACTAGGTCAATATGTCAATCCATAAAAATGAAATAAAAATGCACCAAAACAATATAAAATTATTGCAAACATGGCATGAATACTTTATAAATTACAGATATGTTGTAGACGTATCAGTCAACGAGAAAGAAGAACAAAGCTCATAGCGAGCAGACCGGTATAGTGAGCATGTGTATGACTCAACAGGATATCGATATATCTCACCTCGGGTTTTGTAAAGTATCACGAAGCAAAAGGAATAGCACATGATAATCAAAGTATCACAAAGCAAAGGGAATAACACATGATAACCAAAGGTTAACTCGAATGTTATCCGTGTACTCCAAGGGTTCGATATGGACGTCCATGGTTCCACTATCGAGCATCGAATAAAAGGGGTTTTGTTCATGTCTATGTTTTACCAAACCTATAGGGGGACCAACTTAAGGTAATCATGATCTGTTGATCGTTAGTAGGACAGGGGTAATGAGGAAATATTTGTTAAATAGTTCCATTAATATGTGAAATAGTTTTGAGAGGAACCATAGCATTTTTGGGGCCACCAGATGGGTTTTGGGGTTTATTGGGCAATACGGGATATTACCGATAAATAATATATATGTTTAAAATGTTTCCGGAGATGTTAAACTGATAATAAAAGGCTCTAATAATAATTAGAGGCTTTTATATTTAATTAAATACCAACGGGCCTCAAAAGGCCAAGTGTTTGAAATGATATTGGGCCACTTGGGCGCAATAGGGGAGGCGCCCCCCTTTCCTCATGGAGAGGGAAAGGGGAGGCAGAATTGGAGGGGAATTCCTCCTTCCTTGTCCGACAAAAGGGGGAGGGGTTTCTTCCTCTTGCCCCCCCCCCCTCTCCCCTCCCTCTAACATATATTTACTTGAGCATTTTGGCCCTTTGGACACACAAGGTTTTGGATCCTCCTCTAGTTCTAGTTGTTTCCATTAGAGCAAGATCTAGATCCTCTAATCCTCATAATTAGAGCTAGATCTTGATCTAATTCTCTAGAAAAATTAGATCGGGATGGCAAAGTGTTGCTGGATCGCGAAGATCGTATGCTTGCAAACGGTTGAGAGGCCATGCTTTCAGTCTTTTGTTCGAGGGACCATTCATGGGCGATTAGAGGGATCTTTCATCTTGGGTCGAGAGGCTTCAAAAATAATCTTCACCAACTCTTCTTCCGCTGCAGCTCGGAGTTTGTAACTATCGATCCAAACCACATCTTAATAATGTTCCTGGTTGATTGGTGGGCTTTTATTTCTACTATGTTTCCCAACATGATCGACGTTACAGGGCCAGTAACATCGATCAGCCTTGCCACATGACATCTAGATGCCGCCTATACCTTGGCGAGCCCTCGAGTCTTTTAATTTTGTTGAGTTCATTTTATTCGGCTCTCGTCTAACCCGAGTCTCTATAGACCGCTTCTATTTTTGGAGTCACCTACTTGACAAACTGTTTGTTTATCATGATCCCGTGCATTAGAACTCGGTAAACTTAAATAAACAAATTGTGTTACCGATGAAATGAAAAAAAAAATACTTAGCCGCTGATAATCATAGAACATTAAAAGATGAAGCATTGGGCAAATTTAGACCCTGTTGTAACACCATAAAATTAGTAACTAGTTCCACAAGTAAGGGTAACTAGACATGAATAAGAAGGAGATCCATAATGGCACAGGTTCCTGTGAATGTTCTAACACACAACAATTCTCATGAACTAGGCATTCCCATCAACTGCTTATTAATCTTCCCCTGAAAAAATTGCTTATTAATCCATGTTTGAACCCTTCACAATCATTTTTCTTTTGGTTGCAACAATAAAATCCAGCCCAAACCTCCAATCATTATGACACCATGTTTTTTGCATGATGGTCTTTGTCGACGATAAAATTAGCGGATCCCGTATACATGGTTATAATTTCTAAATTGTGCTGAGTAGGAAACCCAAGAATTGTGTCAAATAACATAAGCAAGGTTGAAGAAACAATAGAAACAATGTAACTAGCTCAGGCTCACTGACATGGGTAAAAAGTCTTATATCCACCGTCCGGTCTTTTACTATATCTAAAGAATAACTATGGTGCGTGGAAATAATCCGACTTGTATCTAAAAGATTATTTGTGAAGATGCTCCTGGAGCTTGACGTATCTTGTGCATGGCTTATGTGCCGTGAGTTTGTTGAGTTCCGTGGTGGCCTCTTAATCCTTATATATGCGCCTTAGCTTAACTGTTGGGGCATGATCTTCTCTGATATGTGTTTGCAAAAACATACGCTTTGACAGTTCAAGCTCTAGACTCCATGTTGCAAGGTGTGCTACGAGCCATTTCCCTTTATGACTAGTTACAAGTGTTCTTGTAGAACCACTTAGAGTCATATACATACACTTCCTCATATGTGTACATATACAGTATTCATATGTATTTCTTTTCAAATGCATGATGTTTTTCTAAATTCATGAGCATATAAAAAAATGTTTTTTCCAAAAAATAACCTAAACATCTTTTAAACTTGTGAATATATTCAATTTTATTATTCAAATTTGTGAATATTTATAATTTGTGGATATTTTTATTTTACAAAACTTTCAAAAAATTATGAACATATTTTTTCGAAAGTGTGAACATTTGTAAAATTTGAGGTTTTTATCAATTCAGAATCATTTTTTGAATTGAAAAACATGACCTAAATAAAAAAGCAACTGAAAAAAGGGAAGCCAAAAATAAAAAGGTGATGAAAACGGGACCGTGCGACCTGACTGCACAAAACGCAACATGGCCGTCAGCACATGCAATTTAGAGGCATCTCGATCGTCACTTAATGCGAAGACCGGCGAGATGATCAACCAATGCAAGTGCTGGACTCGAAATAAACTGTAGCTGACATATCAGCGGGTAGCCATGGCAAGCATGATGCCGTAGTAAGTGAGATAAACCTTAGAGAAAGTTATTTTCAATGTAATTTTACTTTCGATGGTTATGATGTTAACACATAAACACATAGTTTAGCCAAATACTCTTTATCTCTTGGTCCGGGCGCCACACCTGGTTAGGCTAACCCCATGAACAAACTTCTACCCCACAATTCGTGGCTTTTGATGAATAAAACTTAGCTTTACCCATAAAAAAACTTAATGCAAAGAATAGGGGCTCCACTAAAAACATGCTTGCAGAGTCGATATCGTCGATAATATTTCAGCGACACATGATCAATCTAAAGAGAATCAAGGTTCTGGTCTGGTTTTTCTTATAAAATAGCATGTTGTACCATGAAGATGACAGACACTTGATCATTTGTCTTGCACACGGTTTAAAAAACCTAATTAGGAAACTTGAATTAATTATTTTCCGAAGTTTAGTCGAGTATAATGGGAAAGAAATGCAGTTCCATTTCATGAATATATATGGAATGATATACGTCCGGGATATGCATGGCGTTTTTCATTTTTGGGAAGTAGTACTGCAGGGCATGGATAGACGATGGGCGCGCATCGCTGACTGTTCTCAACGTTCTTTTGGTGTCAAGTCCTTCCAAAAATGACACCCTGCGAACGCATCGAACCTTTGGATTCGAATGTTTGAAACATGGGCAAGCGGGAAAAGACGCGCTCAGATTATCTATATATAGCTACCAAACCAATCCATCCAGCACAAGCACACAGAAAGCCTGTAGCTCTTGCAATCTCGTGCAACTTAGCTCCTCGCGAAAAACAAGGCCCTCATTCGCTCCACCGCCGCCGGCAGCACGAGATGGCTGGGCGCTGGTCCACCAACCTCCCCGACGACCTCATCCTTGAGATCGGCCAGTGCTTGCTGGCGACAAACGAGCTCGACGCCTACGTCGACTTCCGGCACGCCTGCAGCGACTGGCATCGCGCCATCCCCAACCCCGAGGCAGACGCCATGGACCCTAAATTCCTTCCAACCAAGTGGATCATGGCGAAGGACTCTGACTTCGACCACGGCAAGGTCACCTTCGTCAACCTCAGCACCGGGCGCTCCATCTGTAAGACCATCTCTCACGTGCTCCGCAGATACTCCCTTGTTGGCGTCATGACAGGCGGGCTCTTCGTGCTGAGGGAGAAAGAGGAGCCACGGCAGATTCAGGTGCTTAACCCCTTCACGGGGGCTAAAGTCCACTTCAAGGCCGGGATACCGTGGGAAACTGTGGAGGCGGTCACCGTCACGTTGTCCCCTATGAGGGTGTTCGCCACCTGCCCGCAAAGCCACCGCCTAAGGTGGATCGATGAGGATAGTAAGAAAAGCAGGTCCGGTTGGAGCTTCCAAGATGGTTGGGGCTTTCAGGATAAATCGTTCGGGCGGTCACCTTGGTATGGATGCCTCGTCAGCATGACACCATTCGCCGGCGACGTGTACACCACCAATTCTGATGGATCCATCATCTCGGCGACTCATGCTGCCGCTGCGGAAAAGGATCAACGGGAACAACTCCCTGCCATTCTTGGCCCGGAGTCATATGGACAGGTACTTCGTGGCAATTACTTCTACCTCGTGGAGTCCCAGGAGGAGTTGCTGTTCGTGATTGATCGTACGCTGCCGTATTACAAAGGAGGCCCGCTGGTGTACAAGTTGGACGCCGTAAACAAGGGGCTTGTGCCGGTCTGGAGTATCGGCAGCCACGCCCTGTTCGTCGGCCACTGCCGGTGCCTCTCCGTTGAGGCGAGCAAATTACAGACCGTCGAAGCAGGTACCATTTACTACGCAGATTACTCCACGATCGTGGCTTATGATTCCGAGACACATCCAGATGGCGGTTGGGTGGATGGGGAGCCTGAATATGTTGCCGAGTTTGAACGAAATCGAGGAGGTTATTGCCGTCCTTTCAGCCTCGCCCAGATCCTGGTGGATTATTGCAGGAGTGGCCTGTACTCTGAAGTCTAGACCACAGATGCTGCAGCCTTATGGTGGGGTAGTTTCAAATTCAATGAAGATGGCAACGACTTGTACTGTCGTCCTGGTCGATGGATCAACAGAAGTAGCACTTTCTCTAGCTTTTCCTGAGATCGGCAATTTTGTAGTAGTTTTGTTACTTTTTGGTCAAACATATTTCGCTATTTTTGCCATTTTCTATTCACAAAAGCACATCACTGCTTGGTGGAGATATCAGAGATGGATAAAATACCATTCGCAAGTTGGCATTACATGTTTTAAAGTCATTCTATTACACAAGTAGGTTTATCGTTCTTTGCTGGGTCGTTGAACTGTTCGACGTTATGTCACCATTATACATCGGTAGGACTCCTTCATAAATACCGCTTACATATACTACTCATCAACCTTGAATATTACCTTGGGGTGCCTTGGGCATCCCCAAGCTTAGGGTCTTTCCACTCCTTATCTCTCCCTAATATATATATATATAATATAAATCTTTACCTAATAATAAAGCACGGAACGAGTTTGTCGGGTTCACCGTCACAATACGCTTTCTTCTCATGTCATAATACGCTTTTGCGATTTGTATAGATAAAATTTCTTTATAAAACGAGGTGTTACTAATAATTTGGGGATGTTCTATACAACCAATTTGATATCCATCCATGCTGCAACCTATATATCTTCCATGCAGGACAGGTCCCTGTGATGTTAATGCAACCCGCAGTCCACCGTAGCCCAACCGTAAATGAAACAAAAAAAGGTTTCATATGCAACCCTGACTCACCCATCGTTGACATTACAGCCACGCACGACGAGGGTTCCCTCTGCCGCCGCCGCGCCCCCATCCTCCTCTCGCCGGTGCTCGTCATAGTTCACTGGCGCCGGCGTGCTACCGTCCTCCTCCTCTCCCTCTCCATCTCCCTCTCCGGCGCGCTCTTCCACCACCGCCGCGCCACAGACCACATGCTCGTCACGATGCGCCGCACGCGTGCGGCCATGTCTTGCCCGACCGTACGCTCGCACGCCTCCTCCTTTGGGGTCCGGCGAGCGGCGGCGGCGGCCACGACGAACTGGTACGGTGCGGCCAATCCAAGCTTCGGTTAAGGCAGGTCGACCGGGTCCAGTTGCATCTGATGGCGCTATTCACCTGGTTTCAAATCTGATGTGGCGAGGGCGTAGCCACCTATGTTTTTACAGATGCCGTATGTGTATTTTGATTATTGCTGAAGCTTTGCAATACAGATGTGTTTTCTCTCAGGATACACACTCCAATTTCGCCCAGGTGTGTACTATTCCTTCCAGGTAATTTAGGTGAAACTGGGAGATTAAATTTTGTGAAATTGCGCACCTACATGTGCACGCATATACTGTTTATGTGCTTATTATTGACTGCTCCATGTTCGTCCCTTGTGAGGTAAAGTTTGGCAGCCAGACGTTCATGTGGCTCTCATGGCGATGCCACACCCAAGTTGATGGTGCTCTCTGTCGTGCTATCGGCGCTGGTTGTCGATGGTAGTTGAAACTAAAGCTTTTGCAACACCTGATTATTTCGCAAAATAGATTGCAATTTTCAGTTACCCCTGTTGTGTTCTATGCTGGTGTTCCGTGGTTTGATACTTGCACTTGAATTGGCTGGAATCCTTCAGAATTAGTGTCTACAAATACAAGTTGTGCAAATTCCTGTAATGTTATAATTGTAGATAATGTTTTCCTCCAGTCCACGTTTTAAGTTATTTCTCACCAAACTCAAGCAAGCCTCTAAATTAGAATAGAAAAATTGCATAGGCAACAAACTTCTAGATACGTCACATCATTTAGGTAATCAATCTGCATGTTTAATTTTTATGTGCTTTTCTTTTGCTTCACCTTTTCTTACTATCTTACCTTTTCAGTGATTAGGTAGAAGCGACTTCACTAGGAATTGGATGTTGGTTATATATATGTGGAACTTCTTACTACTACTGTTGGGCTTGCCAAAAAGAAACAAATTCAGTATTGTTGTTCTCATGGAACATGCAAAGAGCTCTGTTGGCATGTATATTTTTTGATCTATTCGTTTAATTTCTTTTCAAAACTTATTATGCCCACAACAACTGTCAGGACTTCGTGGCCGGCCTGCTTATCCTTGGCGTGGCGACAATGCGCAACCCAATGTCCGACTTTGAATGCCGACATGGACGGCTGCCTCAAGTGCTTCACCATCTTCTTGGCATGTAGACCGGCACCACTGAGTGCTCAGCCAAGCTGTTTTTTAAACCTATTTAACTACTAAGCACTGGATATTGTCAACTGATATTGTTGGCAGATTGGTAATTTGCTGGGATATATTCTTCATTTTAATTATTGCGGAATGGTATTCAGTTTTATGTCACCAATGTAGACAACTTGGTGAAGGTTGGCTTTAAATTAATCTTCAAGTAAGACAAGGTTTTCCTCTAGAACCGAGCCAGATCGATCTGGGATGTGATAACAATGTGTTGAAGAAAAGAAGGAGGCTGGGCGGGGATATGTCATGCTCTGTTTGTTCTGCTATAAATCTCATGCATGTTCTCTCTTTATATTTATTCATTCTCTCCCTGAAGATGAAGTTCATTCTACCAAAATTGATCATGTCTATGATGAGATCACTTTCCTTTCAAGCCAAAGGTAACATCTGCCTTCAGTAACTCCATTTGTATTTATGTCTATTGGTGACAATGGAACTGAGATTTCGTTGGTTTAATTTTCCCATTCCGCACTCATATTTGTAGGACGGTCGGCTGAATCTAAATTATGGGTTGGATGTATTGAGTAGTAGTGTCAACAATAATAACTTCAAATATGTTTTTATTTTCTCAAAACAAAGATATTACTGATATAGTTTGGAGGTCAAGATCAATTGGGTAGATTCTGGTAGCTAGGTTTGAGAGATCGAATTTTTTCTATTTCTTCTGCTATGTTATTTTACCTGGGGAAAAAAATATTGCGTTGCTAGGTAACTTTATAGGCTGTGGACATATATGAACAGGTGCGTTCATGTGTCACAAGCAACCGAGCTATCCCATGAGACGTACTACAAATATCCTGCTTTGCTGAAGAAGCTAGAAAAGGTTTATCACATTTTTTTCACTGAGACAATAAATCTTTATGATAATCTTAAGTTCCTATCTACCCGCTCATACAGGTAACTCATAGAGAGGAGGAGCAGGGAGAAGGCTGCTAGAGCCTGATAGATTCGTTTTGACTTGGGCTTGACCATTTGGAGAGGTATATGTTGAACTGGTGTGGTACAGGTTTCCATCTGTCATCTTTCTGTCAGCATTTTATTTATCTTGTGGTTTTTGAAGTCATGCAAAATTTTGGGTACAACTGGAATATAGGATTATGTACAATACTTGGTTAATTATATTGCACTAAAGAACCTCAATTTTGCTTTTTAGTTGTATCTAACGAAATATCTGGGTGCTTTTTTTATTGAAGAATTACCTCGAGGTACATCAACATGGCATTGTTCTCATGTACATGCTCCTTGAATGGAGCCGATGAATTAGCATTACGACATAAAATTTTGTTGTGAATAATGCATCTATTGAAAAAATATTGGGAACAATTTATTTGCTCTCAAATAAAACATTTCCTCGTTCCTTTTCATGAACCACCCTGGCTTTTAGGGGATCAATATTGCAAGATAACAGAGGCCACGGTTATTTAAGAGACGGGTCCGGCGGGGAAGGTCGCCGGCAGCGGGGCGTGGTGGAGGTGTGGGG
This sequence comes from Secale cereale, assembly GCA_902687465.1. Taxonomy (NCBI): domain Eukaryota; kingdom Viridiplantae; phylum Streptophyta; class Magnoliopsida; order Poales; family Poaceae; genus Secale; species Secale cereale. Next base: position 732,216,052 of record LR738714.1, on the reverse strand, counting down.
TCGCCGGCGAGGCGGCTTGTGGGCGTGAGGGGAGCGAGGGCAGGAGCGAGCTGCGGGCGGGGTGCGGTCCGGTTCGGCCCCAGGCGGATTTACAGGGGCCTTTTTATAAAGAGAATGCCTAGAACTCATCTAGATAAGACATAATTTGATCTCATTCACCTGTAAAACAAAAACAGATACAAATGAGTAAAAACCCACGCCATCACATACGGATCTTATAGCATCACATCCAATGACTATAAAAGTGAATGAGACATAACTAGAACTCAGCTAGATGAGTTCTAGCAAAACTATTTATAAAATTGAAACGTTTTCCTATCCTATTTCCTATATGCCACTAAAGAAAGGACTGCGAGTTTAATACAGAAAACAGTAGGGCCTTTTATGCAAAACTGTCGCGACGGTGAACCTGACAGACTCAATCCGTGCTTTATTATTAGGGTAAGATTTTTGTTACCTGTTCTATTGCTCAAAATTAAATAACAAGAGGACTCTTAGAAAAAATCGTTCATGTTTCCATTGATCTTCGTATAGACAATTTTTTGATGAAATAGGAATGGGTTTTGCACATAATTCTTATTGAATTTGAGTACACACCAGTTTCCCTTCCCGTTGCAACGCACGGGCATTTGTGCTAGTAATAAAATAATAAAGCATGGATTGACTTTGTCGGGTTCACCGTCACAAACCTTTTATGAAAAGGTCCCTGTGGTTCCTGATAATTGAACCTGCAGTCCACCAAATCCCAAGCATAAGTGAAAAAAAAACGGTTCGTACGCAGCCCTCACTCGCCCGTCGCTGAAATTGCTCCCCCGTCCCCCGCACGAGAACCTGATTTCTTCCGCCGCCACGCCCCCATCCCTCCATCGCCGCCGTCCCTCCACTCTTCAGTGCCCGTCCTCGATCCGGTGTCTCCAAAACCGGACAATATTGGCAGGATCCGCCCCATCTCCCGCAAAACCCATCCGCGAGCTGCTCGTCAGCCATGATGGGAGCACGGACGAGCTGCTCGTCGACGTCCATCCCGCAGCCCCACCGACGACGGTGCCCAGCCTCCTCGATAGCGCGCCTCCTACTTGCCGCACGGTATGTCTCCCCTGCTGCATAGATGATTGACAAGCAGTCAAGCACCACCAAGATCTGTTGACTCGTCCCCTACCCCATCTCCGCAGTTTTCAATAATTAAATGTTTCTAATTGCAACCAGATTTTACAGTAGGGGAAGGATGGATACTGCAGGGCTTTCATATGTTTTTTGATTTTGCGGATAGGGCTTTCTTATATTCTGTCAAGAGTCAAGCTAGCAACGGTGAAGATGCAGAATTCATGCAACTCCATCTTACTCCAACCCTCAGGTTTGTCTTTTTCCATCCTTAATCACATGTATAAAGCACTAATTATCTTTGTGATGCCTCATGCAGCAAAATTGTTGCCTAAATGAGTGAGATCTCTGGCGATTTCCTGCAATATGCTGTGATTACTGCATGCTAATCGTGGGACGATTTCCTAGCAACGAATGAGACGCGATCACAGCCAAATCACCTGTGATTTGAAATCATAGTATAAAGTAGTTCGGCTTGATATTCAATGTTGAGTGTTCATACATATGATTAACATCATACCATCTGGTTTCGTAAGTATTATATCTCAGGGATGCTTAAAACTGTCACCATCTAGCACTACTTTTCCATGACTGCAACCATGTATTATAATTCTTTTGTTTTACAGAATTGTCTGTTCAATTGCTTCCAGTCACAGAGTAAGGAGAGCCCCTTTTTCCAACCAGCAAATGAGTTTTACATTTGTTGGTCATTGTCCTACTCTGAAATTGTTTGTAAGATAGTGCTTTATTTTGTATAGCAAAGGGAAGGAGCCTCAGTTGGTAGCTATGGAGGTGAGTGATCCTTCGTTTGATGAAAAATTGATGTAAAACTGAGAGACTGGTTGTTTTTTATAGTAGCATACTGTTGGTTGTTAATTTTAGTGTAGCATCAGTTCTTTCAGGCACTGAAGTTATGCTCACGACATGGAGAGCTTCAAGGATAACCTGCCTGAACAGTTTCTAACTGATTAGTGAGCTAGGCCATTTACTATACAAATAGTTATTTTGTTGCAAGTTACTTCCGTTGCTTCTAAATACTGCACTTTTGATTGTATGTTGCAACTAAAAATGACACAAGCAGACGCTAAAACAGTCGAGAAACACCCTAGGATAGTACAAGAAGCGTAGTAGTTTACTTCAGTAGAAATTTTGCTTTATTCCACTACTGTGAACATGGGCGTGAGTAGGTAATTGCTCCTAAAAGAAACCTAATTACTGTATTGGCTACCTAATCTTGAGATAATTTTCATTCAACCATTGTACAGTGCACATTAGCATCATCTAAATCCATGTCCTCGGGGGTTTATTTTTGGTGGCAAATTGATTCTTGCAATCATAGTGGAAAGGCCAACAATAAGGCACTTTACACTGATGAAATCTGCTTAAGTATTTCCTTTTGTGCTAAGATTTGACATAAAGTTCCAGCTTTAATATGTTTACTTAGGTAAATATTGAACCGAGGCACCCACCCATACATGCCTAAGCTCCCCAAAAAATAAAACAATATGCAAATAATTGTTCAGGTTTCGGGCTATGAGCTTTAGACATTTTTGTAAGAAATGTTGGATGTTAGTATCAATTGAATCAATTTGACCTTATAAGCAGTGTAGATACTGTTAAATCTGTAGATCTTTAATTTATTCACATGTAACTTGATTTTTTTTTTCACTTCTTTTTTTATAAATGTCATGTAGTCGGTTATAACAATGACATTTTTTCGGTAGTTTGAGAGAGAAATTGTGGGTCTACTTTGGTACTCCCGTGCCTCTCTCACCACCGCCTACAAGAGCACGCACCGGACGCGGCCGTCCCCGCGGCAGCCTGTGTTCCAATGGGATGATCTCAGGAAGGAAAACCTTGCCGACCTCCCTCCGCCTCGCTGCCACCATCGATGTCGCAAGGTATGTATGCTTTTCTAGGTGCTTGCTAGCTTCAACTTGGTGATGACGACTACCTATGGAGTAAAGTTAAAGGTCATGTGCTCCTGTTGTTCTTTAGGACTTTTTTCTTTTTCTCAAACCAGCATAAACTATTCGGAGTTTTAGATGGAAAATCGGTTCTGTGCTTCCACATGAAATACAAGAAAAGCTCAATTGTTCAGAGAAAGAGTACTTCAGGAGCCACTCTTCAGGCATTAAGTCATATATCTCAGAGCTGGATATAGATTTAACAGTGGTATGTATATTTCTAGTTTCATTTGCTTTTGGGGGATGAAAGTATGAAACACAATTGCCAGACTTCTTGTACAGTTTTTATAGGGCATGGTACCCCCCAGGGATCCTTATATCCAGGTTCGGGTGCTGGAGGACTTTGGTGAAGTATCTCTTGGTGACCATTCCATATCATTGACCAAAATTCGCTCCACTTCCTTAGGCGCACCCACTCTGAAATATGAATATTTCCAGTCCGAATAATATTCTGTTTAATTTTAATAGGGTCTCATGGAAGAATTTCTGGAGTAGGGATCACATATAATGTAAAATAGGTATTGCTCCTCAGTCCTCACTGTGATCTTGTTAGTTACTTAAACTGCAGCGTGAACGTGATACATTGACCAGTGCTGGCAGCATGTCTTAGATATGAAAAGGCTTGATGCTTACTGAATACTTTTTTCACCTGACACATGACTTGTACTATTGGCTACCAACTTTGAAATTGTGTTGTGCATTTTGACCTTATTTTTGAATCAATGTGTGAGCTGCAGATTTTAATTGCCACCCACATCATTTTCTTCATTGCTGCAGTCTGGTGGAATATGCACTCTTGAGGTTCTGATCGAGACTATGTGAAGAAGGAAAGAACATATGCTATCTTCAGGTGGCTCTCTGTTCTTCGGCCATTAAATTCGTCACTGAATACTGAAATTCACTTCAATCCTATCGTTTGACCAGGGGAAATTCAGTTATGCATATTTATGAGCACTGGTCTTAATCTCAGTTAATCAGAAGCTTATTTTGTTGTAAAGGTGATGCAGATTGGAGGAGGTCATCCTTATCAACATCAGAAACATGCTTGTGATTGAGGACAACGAGCCGACAGCAAGATGGCATGCGCTCAGCACCGTTACCGGAAGCACCATCTCCATAGTCAGGCCCATCTGGAAGCACATGGAGAACCATAACTTCTATACCATTTGCATTATCTGAAAGCGGACTTTGGAAGATATATATTTTTTCCTCTTTGTCTCATATTTTCGGACAATTGGTTGATTATATTAATGCAGATTTAGTGCCTTACAAAGCCACATATAAAGGTTATTGTTTTTCGGTCTGTCACAGGTGATATGTACTGCGGCTACTCTTTTTTATCATTGTAATCTAAGAGCTACTTAATTTGTAATCTATGGTTGTTAGTGACTTTGCTGGGATCAAATGTACATTCTAGGAATTTCTTGCATACCATTTAACGGTTATTTGTTGATGGCACATACATGTAGGTATCGCTAAACAGATGCAAGGCTCTTCAAATAGGAAGATTTACAATTGTTAGTATTGTGGGGTACCTGATATTTAAAAAGTGTATATTCATGGCCAACTCAGTTTCAATGGCTTATTATTAAATTTATGCTCATTGCCATACATTTCGTTCCCTCACATTTGTGTCTAGATGGTCTTCAATTATTATTTTGTTTGTACTTATCATTTGGACCAGTCATCTTTTGTTTTCACCACTATATAATATCAAATTGATGAAGCTGAAGTAACCCAGTTTGTAGGAGAAGTTGGCCCAGTTTGGCCCCGACCACATTTTTTTGGACACAGTTTGGCCCCAACCACATTCTTTAACTCAACCAGTCGATTTGTTCTCTAGAAAGAAAAAACACAATTAGCGGCAGCGGCTACTGGTCACCTGAGCTTGGACAGAGGGTGTTGATACTCCTTGTGCATCTGGACCATGATCTATCCTTCGATGATTGGCCAAACTTTCAAAGTGTGCCCGTTGGTGGTCCGCCGTGATCCAAACCAACGGACACAAAAGGAAGTCACTCATATCCAGCGTGATGCTCACGTCGGGAGATTTGGAACGAGTGGAATGCCTGGGTTTTTTCGCAAAATTTACACCTTGCCAACAATGATCTTTGCAAAGATCAAGCGTGAGGCGGCATGTTGGGGCAAAACACTTGAGATCATGCCAGGAGATTAATTCCTTGCATGTTATTTGTGCCCTCGGGAAAGTGTTGTAATCATAAATCTTATTAGTGAAATGAGGCAAAGCTTTTGCCCATATTTAAAAAAAATATCCACGGCAGCAGCATGCCTGAACAACAGCCCTGAGGTGACCGGTCGTGTTGTAATGGTCTTCCTCGATTATAACCTCGCTTGACAAAGGATGAAATGAGGCCAAGCTTTGACATTTATTTAAATTGGGTATGAAAAAATGGTGCACGATGAAGCATGAAGTAGGTTGTGCCCATTTTCAACCGGTGCAACGCACGGGCCTTTGTACTATTTCTTCTCATATCGATATGTCACCCAAAGCTTGAAAACTTCAACCACACAAAACTTAACGTAACTTGGTGAGATATGTTAGTATGATAAAGAGTAAACCATTCACTTTGGTACTGTCAAAGACAAGGTTTATAATTGTTGTCACACAATTCCTACTGTACCATATCATTTATACAATTTATATTGAGAAATATAAGCAATAGAAATTAGAAAACAAGCAAACTATGCACTGAAAACAGAATATGTCAGAAACAGAACAGTCTGTAATGATCTGAACAACAACCATACTTCTGATACTCTAAAAATTATGAAATAAATTGGTGGACGTGAGGAATTTGTCTATTAAACTTCTGCAAAAAGAATCAACTCAAAAGCACTATTCTGTAAAAAAAATGGCAGCTAATCCTGTCAGCGCAAAGTTTCTGTTTTTTTACAGCAAGATCACATTAACTTTCACCCAATTCTTCTCAAATGTCTTACTTTGCACTATATTGAAACAAAAGCTATAAAACATGATTACTATTTTAGCTTAATCATGTAAATGCACAAAAACAGTAAGGGTAAATATTGGGTTGTCCCCCAACAAGAGCTTTTCTTTAATGCCTTTTAGCTAGGCATGATGATTTCAATGATGCTCACATAAAAGATAAGAATTGAAACACAAAGAGAGCATCATGAAGAATATGACTAGCATATTTAAATCTAACCCACTTCCTATGCCTAGGAATTTTATGAGCACATAATTTATAGGAACAAGAATCAAGTAGCATAGGAAGGCAAGACAAGTATAACTTCAAAACTTTAAGCACATAGAGAGGAAACTTGATATTATTGCAACTTCTACAAGCATGTATTCCTCCCTCATAAAAAAATTCAGTAGCATCTTGAATGGGTTCAACAATATAACCATCACATAAATCATTCTTTTCATGATCTACAAGCACAGAAATTTTACTACTCTCCACATAAGCAAAATTCTTCTCATTCGAAATAGTGGGAGCAAACTCGAAATAGTGGAATCATTACTAACTAAAGTTGACACTCTTCCAAGTCCACTTTAGATGGTAGTATTATTCAGACTCCAATAGATATAAGTGAAGTTCATGGAGTATTCTAGGATTAATATCGACTAGCAAATATCCAAGCTCAAAATATATAAGTGAAGCACACGAAGCATTCTATAAAACCGTACTCAAAAGATTTAAGTGAAGCACCAAGATCATTCTATAAGATCATACTCAAAAGATATAAGTGAATCACATGAAGAGTTCTATAAATCAAGGAAGGGCTATCTCATACTAGCATGGTTCTTAAAGGAAAAAAATAGAAAAACACAAGGGACACAAATCATGTGAACAAAACAAAAACCGAGGTATACCGACAATTGTTGAAGAAGAAAGATGGATGCCAACTGTAACATACCAAAATTTCAATTTGGAATGTTATACATAGATCATATTGCCTTTTGTGCGTGGCGATCCTCGAAAATTCTAAGCAACTCAAGGACCTACGGAGAGAGTTGGGAATTCTACCGTTTCGTATTTGAGTTTTCTCGAATACCGATCCAGGTATAACACAGAACACAGAGACTTCGGTCCATTCGGATCGCGGTCGCTATAAGATGGTATCAGAGCACACGCTGACTGTAGGACACGACCACTAAGATAATCCCTAGGTCACTCTTCTCTACTTATTTCTGACTTCTCTCCATTTTCTACTCCTTAAGGATGGTGGACCCAAGGAACAAATTCACTCAACCAGATGAAGACACACCTTTTGGACGACACTTGAAGGAAGTCACTAGGTACCTGAACATAGGAATACCAGGCTTCACCGGGACCTACACTGCCACTTTACCAGAAGAGGAGAGATGGAGTATTCAAGTTCAAATTCCCGGGAGGATATTCACACCATCCACTGAACCACTAGAGTTTTCTTTTGATGCACCAACCTGGAGCCTAGGCAAGAGTATGTCAGCCCACATCACTATGGGACGTATTGGAGAAGTCTACAAGCAGGAGCTAAAGGACACTATCTACCAGATTTTTGGACGCCGAGATGAGCGTTGGGACATGATCAGCACCCGGAAGGACAGATCCATTGCAGCGTTCATCGAGGAGTTAAACCAGCACATTCGTTGACAGGAGCACCAGATGTGCGCAAGGATGATAGAATTGAAGAAGGCACTAACCAGGAACTTGGAGCTAGAAGAGGAACTCAAGTCTACTGGTGACGGATACGAGGAGGAGATGATGATACTTGTGGAGAAGAATGATGATTTGACAAGAAAGCTAGGAGTATTCATGGGAGATCGGGCACCAGGAGGAGAGGAAGAAGAAGAAGAACCCAAGGAGATTCGTTCTGAAGACTACATCATCATCGACGACACGGATTCAGACCCCGATGATAGTGATGACGAAGACTACGAAGATGAAGCTGGAGCAGACATCATGAAATCTTCTGCCGATCAAAATTTCTAGATGACCACCCTATGACTAGTAGTTTTCCCCCACAAAGTAGATTTTAGAGCACTTTGTAATGTTAGTTTGATCTTTGTAGCCCTTGTTTGAAATTGATTGGTGTGTTATGATTGTGTTTGTCTCATGTGCATATGGGTAGTGATTTCCCCTTAGATCTCTTTTATATTCTAATCTCTTCCCTCTACACCCATCAGATGCCTCCGAGACATGAGCACGGATTTCAGTTTCCCCCTGAGCTCACTCAGTAGATCCATCAGCAGAACACTTTGATGCAACTTCTTGTCCAGAATAATCAGAACAACAACAACAACAACCCTCCACCACCACCCGTGGACAACCTGACACGTTTCCTAAGGTTGCAACCACCGGTGTTTGCTAGCAGCATTGAACCAATAGTTGCTGATGACTGGATGCGCAAGATTGGAAGGGATTTGACCACCGCCAATTGCACGGATGGTGAGAAGGTGCGATATTCCGCACATCAGTTGTCGGGTCCAGCAACAGCATGGTGGGAGAATTACACAGCCACTTTGCCCGTAGCCAATGTCACTTGGGATCAGTTTCAGCCAGCTTTTCGCACTGCCCATGTCTCAACTAGAGCTATGAACATGAAGAAGCGGGAGTTTCGCAACTTGAGCCAAGGAAATCGTACTGTGGCTCAGTACGTAGATGAGTTTAGTACCCTATCTCGTAATGCCCCGGATGATGTGGCCATAGATGCCGCTAAGCAGGAAAGGTTTATGGAAGGGCTGAATGATGAGATGAGCGTACAGTTGATGGTGGCAACCTTCATCAACTACCAGGAGTTGGTAGATAAGGCTCTTATGATTGAAGGGAAGCAGCAGCAGATTGAGAGCCGCAAGAGGAAGTCTGGACATGGAAGGAGTAATTCTGGAGCCCAACAGAAGCCCCGATTCACACCGAATTCGGGAGGATACACCCATAACCATGGAAGCCACACCCACACTTGAGGAAGTTCTCATAACCACAATGGCTCCAAGAATGGGAATGGGAATGGAGCAAACAATAATCAGCACCGCTCTACTCCATCCACACCCGCCAAGAGGGATTTGAGCCACGTTACCTGTTTCAAGTGCGGGAAGAATGGACATTATGCCACGGAGTGCCCTGAAGCTAAGAATGGGAATGGCAATGGAAGCGCCGGGAAGAAGCCCAACCCGTTCAATAAAGGAAAAGTTAACCACGTGACCGTGTAGGAGGTTGTAGAGCAACCAAATGATGTTGTCGGTAAGTTTTTGGTTAAGTCATTTACCGCAATAGTTCTTTTCGATAATGGTGCATCGCATCCATACATTTCAAGGGAATTCGTAAATAGACATAATTTGCCCACCCAAGTCCTTAAGACCCCCATGTTAGTAAGCTCTCCAGGAGCGGAGTATATGGCACATCAGGGATGTTTTCAGACGCCATTGGTCATAGGACGCCATGTTTTCCGCTCAGACCTGATAGTTTTGGAGTCACAAGGATTGGATGTGATACTAGGAATGGATTGGCTATCGATGTATGGAGGGAACATCAATTGTGCCAGCAAGTCTATTTTGCTTACCACCCCGGAGGGAAAAAGTATCAATTATGTATCTAGGCATTCGCCTAGAAGGACACAAGTACATTCTCTCACGGGAGTTGTTCAAGAGGAAGTGCCTATAGTAAAGGATTACCCGGATGTTTTTCCAGAGGAGCTACCCGGCATGCCACCGGATAGGGATATTGAGTTTTTGATAGAGCTATTGCCTGGCACCGGACCAATATCGAAGAGACCGTATCGGATGCCAGCAAATGATCTGGAGGAGATCAAGAAGCAGATTAAGGAGTTATTGGAGAAAGGATTTATTCGCCGGAGTTCATCACCTTGGGGAGCCCCAGTGCTTTTGGTCGAGAAGAAGGATGGATCTTTAAGAATGGTCGTTGATTATCGAGCACTGAATGAAGTGACTATTAAGAATAAGTACCCACTGCCGATGATCAATGATCTGTTCGACCAACTTCAAGGAGCCAAAGTATTCTCCAAGATTGATCTACGATCTGGATACCACCAGTTGAAAATCCGAGAGAAGGATATACCTAAGACAGCCTTCACCACAAGGTATGGGCTATATGAGTATACGGTTATGTCATTTGGATTGACTAACACCCCTGCCTATTTCATGAGTATGATGAATAAAGTGGTCATGGAGTTCTTGGATAAGTTTGTCGTGGTATTCATTGATGATATTTTGGTGTACTCGAAGAACGAAGAGGAACACACGGAGCATTTGCGTATGGTACTAGAGAAGCTCAGAGAACATCAGTTATACGCCAATTTTAGCAAATGCGAGTTTTGGTTGATGGAAGTTGGATTCCTAGGGCATGTTATATCAGGCGAAGGTATAACATTGGACCCCGTCAAAGTGCAAGCAGTCACTGAATGGTTGGCACCCACTTCAGTTGGAGAGATCCGTAGTTTTCTTGGACTCACGGGATATTACCGGAGATTCATAGAAAATTTCTCGAAGATTGCAAAGCCGATGAAGACATTGGTGAAGAAGGAGACAAAGTTCCATTGGACTGAAGTGTGCGAAGAAAGTTTCCAGGAGTTGAAGAAACATTTGACGACAGCCGCAGTGCTGATCTTGCCAGATATACGCAAGGATTTCCAAGTGTATTGCGACGCTTCACACTTAGGACTTGGAGGAGTACTCATGCAGGATGGAAGAGTTGTTTCTTATGCATCTCGTCAACTACGACTGCACGAGTTGAATTATGCGACGCATGATTTGGAGTTAGCAGCTGTTGTGCATGCTCTCAAAACTTGGAGACATTTCCTTATTGGAAATCGTTGTGATGTGTACACGGATCACAAGAGTTTGAAGTACATTTTCACTCAGAAGGAGCTGAACCTCAGACAGAGGAGATGGTTGGAGCTTATAAAGGATTATGACATGAAGCTGCACTATCACCCAGGAAAGGCCAATGTCGTTGCAAACGCTTTGAGCCGAAAGAGTTATGCAAATACCCTAGTAAAGGGGGAATTGCCACAGATTCATAGAAAATTTCTCGAAGATTGCAAAGCCGATGACGACATTGCTGAAGAAGGAGACAAAGTTCCATTGGACTGAAGTGTGCGAAGAAAGTTTCCAGGAGTTGAAGAAACGTTTGACGACAGCCCCAGTGCTGATCTTGCCAGATATACGCAAGGATTTCCAAGTGTATTGCGACGCTTCACGCTTATGACTTGGAGGAGTACTCATGCAGGATGGAAGAGTTGTATCTTATGCATCTCGTCAACTGCGACCGCACGAGTTGAATTATGCGACGCATGATTTGGAGCTAGCAGCTGTTGTGCATGCTCTCAAAACTTGGAGACATTTCCTTATTGGAAATCGTTGTGATGTGTACACGGATCACAAGAGTTTGAAGTACATTTTCACTCAGAAGGAGCTGAACCTCAGACAGAGGAGATGGTTGGAGCTTATAAAGGATTATGACATGAAGCTGCACTATCACCCAGGAAAGGCCAATGTCGTTGCAGACGCTCTGAGCCGAAAGAGTTATGAAAATACCCTAGTAAAGGGGGAATTGCCACAGGAGTTAGCAGAGGATCTCAGGGAGCTTCGTTTGGAGATAGTTCCTAGAGGATTTGTTGCAACATTGGAGGTTCAGTCAACATTGTTGGGAAGGATACGAGAAGCCTAGAAGGATGACAAAGAGATTGCTGAGATAAAAGAGAAGATGAGTGAAGGAAAAGCAAGGGATTTCGTGAAGATGAACACGGTACCTTGTGGTTTGAGGATCGAATCTATGTGCCCAACAACGTCGAGATCAGTAAGTTGATATTACAGGAAGCACATGATTCGCCATACTCGATACACCCCGGAAACACTAAGATGTATTTGGATTTGAAGGAACATTTCTGGTAGACGGGAATGAAGAAGGATATTGCCGGGTATGTAGCCGTATGTGATGTATGCCAGAGAGTAAAAGCGGAACATCAGAAGCCAGCAGGATTACTACAGCCTATGCCGATACCCGAATGGAAGTGGGACAATCTTGGCATGGACTTTATCATCGGATTGCCCTGGACCAAATCAGGATATGATTCTATCTGCGTAGTAGTGGATCGCTTGACCAAATTAGCCCACTTTATCCCCGTGAAAACCATGTATACCAGTGCGAAGTTGGCCAAGATATACATGACTAGGATCGTATGTCTGCATGGAGTTCCGAGGACCATTGTATCAGATATAGGAACACAGTTCACCTCAAAGTTTCGGCATCGGCTCCACCAAACTTTGGGAACAAGGCTGGAATTCAGTACAGCTTTTCACCCATAGACAGATGGACAGACCAAGAGTCAATCAGATTCTGGAAGACATGTTGAGAGCTTGTGCGTTAGATTATGGATCTAGTTGGGATGAAAACTTGCCCTATGCGGAGTTCTCGTACAACAACAGTTACCAGGCCAGTTTGAAGATGGCATCGTTCGAAGCGTTGTACGGACGGAGATGCTGAACACCGCTGATGTGGGATGAAGTCGGAGACCGTCAGTTATTTGGCCCAGACTTGATCAAAGAATCAGAAGAGAAGGTTAAGCTGATTCGAGATAGACTGAAAGTAGCTCGGAGTATCTGATACAATGGCCCACACCGAGGACGAAGCCACCTGGGAACGAGAAGATGACCTATGCAAGGACCACCCACACCTGTTCTCTAGCCAAGCCGAATCTCGAGGGCGAGATTCATTCTAAGGGGGGTAGGTTTGTAACATCCCAAATTTTCAATTTGGAATGTTATACATAGATCATATTGCATTGCATATCTTATTGCATTTTGTGCGTGTCGATCCTCGAAAATTCTAAGCAACTCAAGGACCTACGGAGAGAGTTGGGAATTCTACCGTTTAGTATTTAAGTTTTCTTGAATACCGATCCAGGGATGACACAGAACATAGAGACTTCGGTCCATTCGGATCGCGGTCGCTACACCAACCGGGGCATCCCCAAGCTTAGATACGTGAGTATCCTTGAAATATTTACTTGGGGTGCCTTGAGCATCCCCAAGCTTAAACTCTTGCCTCTCTTTATTCTTCTCATATTAATAGCTCCTCAATCTTCGAACAATCCATCCACACAAAACATTAACAAAAAATTTGTGAGATCCATTAGTATAATAAAGCAAATCACTACCTTTAGGTACTGTTGAAAACTTATTCCAATTTCAATTAGCACTTTCTCTACCGTTTTCCAACTTCACCATGGTTCATACCCCCCGGTACTACCCATAGATTCATCAAAATAAGCGATCAACACATAGAAAACAGAATCTGTCAAAAACAGGACAGTCTGTAGTAATCTGGAAGTTTAGTAAACTTCTGTAACTCTAACAAATTCTAAAAAAATAAGACAATCTTAAAAATTTGTACACAAGTAATTTGCAAAAAGTTTCATACCCATTTGACCTTCCAGTAAAAAATGTAAAATCACGCGCTACAGCCAAAGTTTCTGTATTTTTTTCTGCACAAAGAAAACAAGCAATCTAATTATCCTAAAACCAAAGCTTGGCACATTATTTTTGTAATACAATGGATATATAGAAGGGGACAATTATTTATAGAGAAACTTCCATGAAAATTTTTACATTGTTTCCGTGAGCATGAACACAAGTGCTCAAGGTTGACCCTCACTTCTTTAATGTATAATTTTCCAATCACTTCTCTTTTGAAAAACTTTTTAGGCATAAGAGGCAAGTAATTTTTTTTGTATTTTCATTCTTTTAAAAAAATTGTATGTTTCACCCACAACTAAACAGAAACAAAAAGGAAAAAACAAAATCTACTTAGTGAAGAAAGCAACGGTGCCAGAAAAGAGCTTGATGGTCCCCACGCTATCAACCCCACGCTATTACTCCTCGGCAACGGTGCCAGAAAAGAGCTTGATGGTCCCCAAGTGTAGGGAATCATCGTAGCAATTCCCAGTGGTGGAAGTGATAAGTATGGTGTGTCGAACCCACAAGGAGCTAAAGGTAAGATCAATATTCTCTCAAGTCCTATCTGCCACTGATATGACTCTACGTACACCGAACATTTGCTTCCAACTAGAAACGAGAAATAAAACTACGTTGTGGGTATGAAGAGGATAACTTTGACTGATATCGAAGAGCTAAAATATAAAAGTAGGTGCTGTTATCATAAAGTTAGAATATACTACTAAATATTATAAATAGAAAGTGTCCAATAATGATGGATCGGTGTGTGGAATTGTCCTAGTCAATTGTTAACAAGACCGGTAGTCATCATTGCAATTTGTTATGAGGGAGAGGCATAAGCTAACATACTTTATCTTCTTAGACCATATGCACTTATGATTGGAACTCTATCAAACATCCGCAACTACTAAAGATCATTAAGGTAAAACCCAACCATAGCATTAAAGCATCAAGTCCCCTTTATCACATACGCAACAATCCCCTTACTCGGGTTTATGATTCTATCACTCAAGCAACCCACTATAAGCGAATCATGAATGTATAGCAACACCCTACAGCGGAAATCCCTCACGCTTGTGCGACACGGAGGGCACCATAGGACAGGACCAAAATAAAACATACAACTCGTACCAATCAAGATCATCAATCAACCCAAAGACAAAGGATATCTACTCATAACATCATAGGATGGCAACACATCATTGGATCATAATATGTGGCATAAAGCACCATGTTCAAGTAGGGATTACAGTGGGGTGCGGGAGAGTGTACCGCGTAAAAGAGATGAGGATCGTGATGTTGATGAAGACGATCACCGCGGCGATGATTCCCCTCCCGATGGCACTCCGACGGCACCGAGAGAGAGGAGGAGAGGTTCTCCCCCTTGTGCTTCCTCCTCCATGGCCTCCCCCCTAGATGGGGAGAGGTTCTCCCTCTGGTCCTTGGCCTTCATGGTGATGATGGCCCCTCCGGGATCCTCCTCCATGGCCTCCGGTGATCATGGCCCCCTTCGGCAGGGTGCTAGAGAGGGCCTAGATTGATTTCTCGTGGTTACAGAGGCTTGAGGTGGCGGAACTTCCGATCTAGGTTATTTTCTGGAGGTTTATGTATTTATAGGAAGTTTTGGCATCAGTCTCACGTCCAGCGGGTCTCCGAGTCCTCCACGAGATAGGGGCCCATGCCCAGGGGGTGGGCGTGCCTCCCACCCTCGTGGACAGCCCGGGACTCTTCTGGCCCAACTCTTTTACTCCAGGGGCGTCTTTTGGTCCATAAAAAATCATCAAAAATTGGCACGTCAATTGGACACCGTTTGGTATTCATTTTATGTAAAACTCAAAAACAAGGAAAAAACAGAAAGTAGCACTGGGCTCTAGGTTAATAGGTTAGTCCCAAAAATCATATAAATGTATATAAAACATCTAAGATGGATAATATAATAGCATGAATACTTCATAAATTATAGATACGTTGGAGACGTATCAGCATCCTCAAGCTTAATTCTTGCTCGTCCTCGAGTAGGTAAATGATAAAAGAAATAATTTATGAAGTGTGAATGCTAGCAGGTGCGCAAGTTTGAACAATGACAATTTCAATCACCTTTTCTAGCATCATTATGTGTCATAACAGTAGCTCATCTCATAAAACTTTTCATGATCAAGTAACAAGCTATTCACGTGTTAAAGTATAGATCATAAACTTTCTTGAAAACTAACAAACAGTGCTCTTAGCCATCAAACAATTGCAATTCATCTTATTTTCGGGAAGGGTATATGTAAGAGCTTTGATTCAGCAAACTCCACATACTCAACTATCATTTTATCTTTCATAATTGCTAACACTCATGTCATATTTATGGGTTCAAAGTTTTAATCGGACACAGAGAAAGATAGGGGCTTATAGTTTCGCCTCCCAACCTTTTACCTCAAGGGTAATGCCAACAATAATAATTTATGAAAACCTACATCCAGCTGGATATATATATATCTGGATCGCTCCAACACAAAGTGCTTGCCAAAGGAAAAATTGTAAAGAGGAAAGGTGATGATCACCATGACTCTTGTATAAGGGTAGAAGAAATAAAAGATAGGCCCTTCGTAGAAGGAAGCAGAGGTTGTCATGCGCTTTTATGGTTGGATGCACAAAAGCTTAATGCAAAAGAACATCACTTTATATTGCCGCTTGTGATGAAGACCTTTATTATGTCGTCCATCGCTTTTATTTCTTCCCTATCACAAGTTCGTATAAAGCTTATTTTCTTCGCACTAATAGATCATACATATTTAGAAAGCAATTTTTATTGCATGCACCGATGACAACTTACTTGAAGGATCTTACTCAATCCTTAGGTAGGTATGATGGACTCTCATGGCAAAACTGGTTTAAGGGATGTTTGGAAGCACAAGTAGTATTTCTACTTGGTGCAAAGAATTTGGCTAGCATGAGAGGGAAAGACAAGCCCAACATGTTGGATGATCCAAGACAATATAATGTTTCGGATACAGGAAAACATAACCCATTAAGTTGTCTTCCTTGTCCAACATCAACCTTTTAACATGTCATATTTTAATGAGTGCTCACAATTACAAAAGATGTCCAAGATAGTATATTTATATGTGCAATCTCTCTTCCTTCAATATTCTTTCATGAATTGTTGAAGTGACCAATTCTGCGTTTGCTAACTTTCAATAAGTTTACTACCTATACTTATTCTGTGTGAAGTAATTACTCCCCATGGTATAAGCATATGAAACATATATAAATTCAGATTTATGATATTCAATTCATTCAACCATTTACTCATAGGATGTACGTGAAGCACGTGAGTAAATGACAAACTACTCCAAAAGATATAAGTGAAGGACACTAAGTAGTCAAATAATTAACTAGCCAGGGGAGGATTCTTTTTCTTTCAAGATTTTAGATCCAATGATTTTATTCAAACTGCAAGTAAAATTGAAAATACGATCCAAGCAAAACACATATCATGTGACAAATAAAAAATATAGCTCCGAGTAAGGTATACCGATAGTTTTGAAGACAAAAGAGGGGATGCCTTCCGAGGCATCCCCAAGCTTAGGCGCTTGAGTCTTCATTGAATATTACCTTGGGGTGCCTTGGGCATCCCCAAGCTTAGGGTCATTCCACTCCTTATTCTCCTAATATCGATATCTCACCCAAAGCTTGAAAACTTCAACCACACAAAACTTAACGTAACTTCGTGAGATAGGTTAGTGTGATAAAGAGTAAACCATTCAATGTGGTACTGTCAAAGACAAGGTTCATAATTGTTCTCACACAATGCCTACTGTACCATATCATTTCTACAATTTATATTGATAAATATAAGCCATAGAAACTAGATAACAAGCAAACTATGAGAAACAAAATCTATCAGAAACAGAACAGTCTGTAATGATCTGAACAACAACCATACTTCTGCTACTCTTAAAATTATGAAATAAATTGGTGGAAGGTGTCTGCATTCTACTTGCATAGTGCTTGCCAAGTTTTCCATTCAAAATAGGTGTAGGTGTCTGCATTGTACAATTTGACGTCAAAGGTATAACCATGCCCGGTCTTCAAATAAACTCTCTTTACCTCCATAGTTTTGTTAGGACTGAAACATATCTTATCCAAGACAAAAATTCTTGCATGGCAGGGGATACGCTAGTAGAATAGTGAAAATTTAAAATTATAAGTTGAAGCAAATGAAGCATATAAGTCATTCTTAATTACAAAAAAATACTTGTCATTGTGACTTACTATATCCATTTCGAAGGTCTCATCCAGCTTCATGCTGAAGCGCGTGTTATCAACTAGGAAATTTTTGTCGTACAGGCCGCGCTCGTCTTCATAGTATTCGCAAATAATGAAAGCATTTTCGTCATCAAACGACATTTCCTATGTTCATAGGTGAAACATTAATTGATAAACACTTAATTAGTAGTTCTATTAATTCAACTAATTCAACTAGTTTTATTAATTCCACCTGTTCTATTAATTCAACTAAGCACTTATTAAAAATAAACTAGTTCTATTAATTTCCTTACTAAAAATAAAATAGCTAGTTCTATGTAGTAAAATTTTAATTAGATGATCAAATCTCATATACCTAAATTTAGTATATCAAATTCATCCAACATTAATATATCTAATTCATATACAACTAAAAAATAAAAAACTAACTCTTCAAACATTAATATCTAGCTAATTCATCTAATTCATCTAACATTTGACATTAATATCTAACATTTATATCTAATTAATTTATCTAATATTTGACATTAATACATCTAACATTTCATAAACATATATA
>LR738714.1:732104263-732197568 GCA_902687465.1 Secale cereale | reverse complement strand
ATATATATATATATATATATATATATATATATATATATATATATATGTGTGTGTGTAATCATCTGACAGAACATTAACCTAGCATTTATATAAACTAAAAGTATAAAAATCTAAAAAACAGAAAACAGAAAAAATCATTAAGAAAAATTTGTCTCTGTTTGTGTACTGCATACGTGTGAGCCACCAGCCATGGCGCGCGCGGCAGGGCCGGCGCGCGCGATCTGTGTGTGATCTGTGTGTGTACTGCATACGTGTGAGCCACCGGCCATGGCGCGCGCGGCAGGGCCGGCGCGCGCGATCGATCTTACGGCGGGGTGACGGCCGGTGATGCGAGGCGAGGGGTGATACGTGTCCAACGTATCTACTTTTCCAAACCATTTTGCCTTTGTTTTGGATTCTAACTTGCATGATTTGAATGAAACTAACCCGGACTGACGCTGTTTTCAGCAGAACTGCCATGGTGTTGTTTTTGTGCAGAATAAAAAGTTCTCGGAATCGCCTGAAAATCAACGGAGAATTATTTCGGAAAATATAAAAAATACCTGCAAGAAGATCCACACCAGGGGGCCTTGGGCCTGTCCACGAGGGTGGGGGCGCGCCCCCTGCCCAGGGCGCGCACCCGTGCCTCGTGGGCCCCCTGGTGCCTTACCGACGTATCCCCAGATCCTATATCTTCACGTTCGGGGAGAAAAAAAATAGGGGAGAAGGAATTATTGCGTTTCACGAGACGGAGCCGCCGCCAAGCCCTAATCTCTCTCGGGAGGGCTGATCTAGAGTCCGTTCGGGGCTCCGGAGAGTGGAGATCGTCGCCATCGTCATCATCAACCTTCCTCCATCAACAATTCCATGATGTTCACCGCTGTGCGTGAGTAATTCCATCGTAGGCTTGCTGGACGGTTATGGGTTGGATGGGATCTATCATGTAATCGAGTTAGTTTTGTTACGTTTTGATCCCTAGTATCCACTATGTTCTGAGATTGATGTTGCTATGACTTTGCTATGCTTAATGCTTGTCACTAGGGCCCGAGTGCCATGATTTCAGATCTGAACCTATTATGTTTTCATGAATATATGTGTGTTCTTGATCCTATCTTGCAAGTCTATAGTCACCTACTATGTGTTATGATCCGGCAACCCCGAGGTGACAATAATCGGGACCACTCCCGGTGATGACCATAGTTTGAGGAGTTCATGTATTCACTATGTGTTAATGCTTTGGTCCGGTACTCTATTAAAAGGAGGCCTTAATATCCCTTAGTTTCCAATAGGACCCCGCTGCCACGGGAGGGTAGGACAAAAGATGTCATGCAAGTTCTTTTCCATAAGCATGTATGACTATATTCGGAATACATGCCTCAATTGCATTGATGAACTGGAGCTAGCTCTGTGTCACCCTAGGTTATAACTTCTACATGATGAATTGCATCCGACATAATTTCCCATCACCGATCCAATGCCTACGAGCTTTACCTATATTGCTTGTTGCTTATTTACTTTTCCGTTGCTACTATTACAAAAACACTATCATTACTTTTATTTCCGCTACCGCCACTATCATATTACTTTGCTACTAAACTATCTTGCTGCAGATACTAAGTTTCCAGGTGTGGTTGAATTGACAACTCAGCTGCTAATAATTAAGAGTATTCTTTGGCTCCCCTTGTGTCGAATCAACAAATTTGGGTTGAATACTTACCCTCAAAAACTGTTGCGATCCCCTACACTTGTGGGTTATCAAGACTATTTTCTGGCGCCGTTGCCGGGGAGCATAGCTCTATTCTTTAAGTCACTTGGGATTTATATCTGTTGATCACTATGAAGAATTTGAAGGACTCAAAAACCAAGATCTTACCCTCAACTACGAGGGGAGGTAAGGAACTGTCATCTAGCTCTGCACTTGATTCTCCTTCTGTTATGAGTAAACTTGCGACACCTACTCCTGCTATTGAATTTGATATGTCATATGTTCTTGATGATGCTACTTCTGCTATGTATGATGAAACTACCTCTATGCCTGATACCGTGCCACTAGGTGAATTTCTAGATGAACAAATTGCTAAGGTTAGGGAGAATGCAAATGTTGAAACTGATGATATTTATGAAAGTGATGATGAAACTACTCCCAATAGATATGAATTGCATGTTGTGCCTGAGGGTTATGTTATGGATGAAGAAACTGCTAGAGACTTTCTTGCTTGCAATGATAGATATGATCTTAAGAAATTATTACCTAAGCTGAAAGAAAAGTCCTTGAATGCTAGAATGAAACATGACCCTGCTTTCGCTACTTCACCTATCTGTGTTACTGATAAGGATTATGAATTCTCTGTTGATCCTGAGTTAGTTACTTTGGTTGATTCTGATCCGTTCCATGGCTATGAGTCTGAAACTATTGTGGCATATCTTACTAAGTTGAATGATATAGCCACCCTGTTTACCAACGATGAAAAGATCTGTTACTATTATATCCTTAAGCTATTTCCATTCTCGTTAAAGGGTGATGCTAAGACTTGGTTTAATTCTCTTGATCCTGGTTGTTGATACGTCTCCAACGTATCTATAATTTTTTATTGTTCCATGCTATTATTTATGAAGTCTTGGATGTTTAATGGGCTTTATCATTCACTTTTATATCATTTTTGGGACAAACCTACTAACCGAAAGGCCCGGTCCAGATTTCTGTTTCTTTGCCTATTTCAGGGTTTTGCAGAAAAATAATATCAAACGGAGTCCAAACGGAATGAAACCTTCGCGAGAGATATTTTTGGAGAAAATCACGCACGCGGAGCTTGAGGACCAAGTCAGGGGACAGAGAGGTGGCCCTCGAGGGTGGGGGGCACTCCCCCCTTCCCAGGGCGCGTCCCCCTGCCTCGAGACCCCCTCAAGTGGCCCCCGGTGCCCTCCTTCTTCCTATATATGTCCACGTACCCCAGAAACTCCATATACAGAGAGAAAACCCTAATTCCACCACCGTAGCTTCTATTCCCGTGGAGATCCCATCTTGGAGCCTGTTCCGGAGCTCCACCGGAGGGGGGGGGTCCATCACGGAGGCCTTCATCATCATCATCATCGCCCTCACCATGAGTTGTGAGTAATTTACCACAGACCTTCGGGTCCATGGCTAGTATCTAGATGGCTTCTTCTCTCTCTCTCCGGATCTCAATACAAATCTCTCATCGGTCTTCGAGGAGATCTATTCGATGTAATCTCTTTTTGCGGTGTGTTTGTCGAGATCCGATGAATTGTGATTTTATGATCAAGGTTATCTATGAAAGATAGTTGGTTCTTCTGTGAAATTTTTATGTGTGCTCATAATATCCTTGCAAGTCTCTTCGAATTATTGGTTTGGTTTGGCCTACTAGATCTATAGTTCTTGCAATGGGAGAAGTGCTTGGCTTTGGGTTCAATCTTGCAGTGTCCTTTCCCAGTGACAGTAGGGGCAACAAGGCACGTATTGTATTGTTGCCATCGAGGATAAAAAGATGTGGCTTACATCATATTGCTTGAGTTTATCCCTCTACATCATGTCATCTTGCTTAAGGCGTTACTCTATTCTTATGAACTCAATACACTAGATGCATGCTAGATAGCGGTCAATGTGTGGAGTAATAGTAGTAGATGTAGGAAGGAGTCGGTCTACTTGTCTCGGACGTGATGCCTATATACAATGATCATGCCTAGATAGTCTCATAATAATTCGCTTTTATATCAATTGCTCGACAGTAATTTGTTTACCCGCCGTAGAATATCACTATCAAGAGAGAAGCCACTAGAGAAAACTATAGCCTCCGGGTCTATTCTCAACATATCAATCTACATCTACTTTACTTTTACTACTTTTATTTCTGTTTTATTAAACCAAAAATACCAAAAATATAAACTATCATCTCTATCAGATCCCACTCTTGTAAGTGACCGTAAAGAGATTGACAACCCCTTATCGCGTTGGCTGCGAAGTTCTTATTTGTTTTTGTAGGTGCGAGGGACTCGCGCGTGGTCTCCTACTGGATTGATACCTTGGTTCTCAAAAACTGAGGGAAATACTTACGCTACTGTGCTGCATCTCCCTTTCCTCTTCGAGGGAATACAACGCAAGCTCAAGAGGTAGCAAGAAGAATTTCTGGCGCCGTTGCCGGGGAGGCTTGCGCAAAATTCATATACCAAGTACCTATCACAAACCCTTATCCTTCGCATTACATTTTTTTCCTCTCGTTTTCCTCTCCCCCACTTCACCCTTGCCGTTTTATTCGCCCTTCTTCCGCCGTGTGTTTACCGTTCACGTGCCTCTTGTTTGCTTGTGTTGCTATGTGCCCTCATTAGCTTGCATCTTTGCTTGCTAAAGTATGAATCCTCATCCACTTGCTAATCTCTTTAAGAGATCCAATTATGTTGAACCTATTGCTAGTGAGCTGCGTGCACTAAAGCATATTTATGGGGTTTTGCTTGAAATTTATGAGTCTGAAAATTGTGATGAAATATTGAAAGAAAATTATAAAGTGGTTCACGATAGCTCCTTGAGTAAAAAGTATGATTGCAATGATGTTACTATAAATTCTATTGATGTCAATTGTGCTAATGGCATGCAAAACCCTAAGCTTGGGGATGCTTATTTTGCTATGTCCACTACTTGTTGATACGATCATGATTGGGGTGATTCTTCTTATGATCTTCCAAAATAGCTACTTGTTATGTTGAGATTGCTATAGTTTCTTTCTCCTTCCTTGCATATGCTAGATCTTGCTTGTCTTCGTAATTTGTTTTACCATAAGATGCCTATGCATAGGAAGTATGTTAGACTTAGATGTGTTTGTCACATGTCTTATGATGCTCTCCTTGTGCTTCAATCCTTGTCCTTTATGTGAGCATCATTGAATTATCATGCCTAGCTAGGGGCGTAAAACGATAGCGCTTGTTCGGAGGCAACCCAATTTTATGTTTTTTTTGTTGCTGTTAGGGAGTAAATATTTCATCTAGCCTCTGATTAGATGTGGTTTCATGTTTTGTTTAGTGTTTGTGCCAAGTAGAACCTTTAGGAAGACTTGTGTGAAGTTTATGTGATCTTGCTGTGAAAAACATAATCGTTGGCGCTCGCTAAAGTAGTTGTGAGATTTTACTGGAGCATGATTTTTTAGTTGATTATTTTTGCAGATGATTGGTAGACAAATTTCACAAATTTACCAATTTAGTTTGAATTTTTTGGAGTTCCAGAAGTAGGCGAAACCTGTAGATTACTACAGACTGTTCTGTTTTTGACAGATTCTGTTTTTCGTGTGTTGTTTGCTTATTCCGATGCATCTATGAGTAGTATTGGAGGATATGAACCATAGAGAAGTTGGAATACAGTAGGTTTAACACCAATATAAACAAAGAATGAATTCATTGATGTACCTTTGAGTAGTGGTTTGCTTTCTTATACTAACGGAGCTCACGGGAATTTTTGTCTAAGTTTTGTGTTGTGAAGTTTTCAAGTTTTGAGTATTGCTTTGATGGACTATGGAACAAGGAGTAGCAAAGTCCTAAGCTTGGGGATGCCCATGGCACCCCAAGTAAATTCAAGATAATCAAAAGCCTAAGCTTGGGGATGCCCCGGGAAGGCATCCCCTCTGTCGTCTTCATCCATCGGTAACTATACTTGGAGCTATATTTTTATTCGCAACATGATATGTGTTTTGCTTGGAGCGTCTTAAATAATTTGAGTCTTCGCTTTTTAGTTTGCCACAATCATCCTTGCTGGACACACCTATTAGAGAGTTAAATATGGCCTAGAAATTATTAGAACACTCTATGTGCTTCACTTATATCTTTTGAGTTGAATAGTTTTTGCTTTAGTGCTTCACTTATATCTTTTAGAGCACGGTGGTGATAATATTTTGTAGAAATTGCTGAACTCTCATACTTCACTTATATCTATTTGAGAGTCTATTAAAACAGCATGGTAATGTGTTTAGGCTAAAATAAGTAGTCTTCACATGATAGACATCCAATGTCAATGTAGTAAAAAAATTCACACCAAGTGCATTGAATAGAATGAGATGTTGGATGCTTGATAATTGTTTTGAGACATGCGGATAGTGATATTAGAGTCATGCTAGTGGAGTTATTATGAAATTTAGAAATACTTGTGTTAAGGTTAGTGATTCCCGTATCATGCACGTATGGTGAACCGCTATGTGACGAAGTTAGAGCATGTGGTATTTGTAGAGTGCCAACCTTTGTGTGGAGGTCGGGGGCGCGCGATGGTTAACTCCTACCAACCTCCCCCTAGGAGCATGCGTTGATTGCTTTGTTTTGATCACTCGTAGATTTTTGCAATAAGTATATGAGTTCTTATGACTAATGTTGAGTCCATGGATTATACGCACTCTCACCCTTCCACCATTGCTAGCCTCTCTTGTACCGCGCAACTTTCGGCGGTGCCATAAACCCACTATATATCCTTCCTCAAAACAGCCACCATATTTTTCCTCAAAACAGCCACCATACCTACCTATCATGGCATTTCCATATCCATTCCGAGATATATTGCCATGCAACTTTCCACCATTCCGTTCATATGACACGCATCATATTGTCATATAGCCATGCATGATCATGTAGTTGACATCATAGCTGTGGCAAAGCCACCATGCATAATTTCTCATATATGACACTCATGATTCATTGCATATCACGGTACACCACCGGAGGCATTCATGTAGAGTCATACTTGTTGTAGTATCGAGTTGTAATTTCGAGCTGTAATAAAAAGTGTGATGATCATCATTATTAGAGCATTGTCCCATGTGAGGAAAGGCCAATAAAAAAAAGGAGATGGCCCAAAAAAAATAGAGGGGCTAATAAAAAAAGAGGAGAAAGCCCCTCCAAAAAATGAGAGAAAAGAGAGAAGGGACAATTGCTACTATCTTTTTCCACACTTGTGCTTCAAAGTAGCACCATGTTCTTCATTCTAGAGAGTCTCATGTTTAGTAATTTGCATATACTAGTGGGAATTTTCATTATAGAACTTGGCTTGTATATTCCAACGATGGGCTTCCTCAAATGCCCTAGGTATTCGTGATCAAGCAAGTTGGATGCACACCCACTAGTTTCTTTTGTTGAGTTTTCATTCATATTTAGCTCTAGAGCATCCGTTGCATGGCAATCTTAACTCACTCACATTGATATCTATTGATGGGCATATCCATAGCCCGTTGATACGCCTAGTCGATGTGAGACTATCTTCCTCCTTTTTATCTTCTCCAAAACCACCTCTATTCCACCCATAGTGCTATATCCATGGCTCACGCTCAAATATTGCGTGAAAGTTGAAAGGTTTGAAAAGATAAAGTATGAAAACAAATGCTTGGCTGAAATCAGGGTTGTGCATGATATGAATATTTTGTGTGATGAAGAGGGAGCATAGCCAGACTATATGATTTTGTAGGGATAACTTTCTTTAGCCATATTATTTTGAGAAGACATGATTGCTTTGTTAGTATTGCTTGAAGTATTGTTATTTCTTATGTCAATATAGACTTTTATCTTGAATCTTTCAGATCTGAACATTCATCCCACAATTAAGAGAATTACATTGAAAAACTATATTTGTTAGCATTCCACATCAAAAATTCTTTCTTTATCATTTACCTACTCGAGGACGAGCACGAATTAAGCTTGGGGATGCTTGATACGTCTCCAACGTATCTATAATTTTTTATTGTTCCATGCTATTATTTATGAAGTCTTGGATGTTTAATGGGCTTTATCATTCACTTTTATATCATTTTTGGGACTAACCTACTAACCCAAAGGCCGAGTCTAGATTGCTGTTTTTTGCCTATTTCAGGGTTTTGCAGAAAAAGAATATCAAACGGAGTCCAAACGGAATTTCGGGGTTTTTTGCCTATTGCTGTTTTTCGCGAGAGATATTTTTGGAGAAAATCACGCACGAGGAGCTTGAGGACCAAGTAAAGGAACAGAGAGGTGGCCCTCGAGGGTGGGGGGCGCGCCCCCTTCCAAGGGCGCGCCTCCCTGCCTCGAGGCCCCCTCAAGTGGCCCCCGGTGCCCTCTTTCTTCCTATATAAGTACACGTACCCCATAAACTCCATATACAGAGAGAAAACCCTAATTCCACCGTTGTAGCTTCTGTTCCCGTGGAGATCCCATCTTGGAGCCTGTTTCGGAGCTCCACAGGAGGGGGGTCCAACACGGAGGCCTTCATCATCATCATCATCGCCCTCACCATGAGTTGTGAGTAGTTTACCGCAGACCTTCGGGTCCATAGCTAGTATCTAGATGGCTTCTTCTCTCTCTCCGGATCTCAATACAAATTTCTCCTTGGTCTTCGAGGAGATCTATTTGATGTAATCTCTTTTTGCGGTGTGTTTGTCGAGATCCGTTGAATTGTGAGTTTATGATCAAGGTTATCTATGAAAGATATTTGGTTCTTCTTTGAACTATTTATGTGTGCTCATAATATCCTTGCAAGTCTCTTCGAATTATTGGTTTGGTTTGTCCTACTAGATCTATAGTTCTTGCATGGGAGAAGTGCTTGGCTTTGGGTTCAATCTTGTGGTGTCCTTTCCTAGTGATAGTAGGGGTAGCAAGGCACGTATTGTATTGTTGCCATCGAGGATAAAAAGATGGGGTTTACATCATATTGCTTGAGTTTATCCCTCTACATCATGTCATCTTGCTTAAGGCATTACTCTGTTCTTATGAACTCAATACACTAGATGCATGCTGGATAGCGGTCGATGTGTGGAGTAATAGTAGTG
Source organism: Secale cereale (assembly GCA_902687465.1). Taxonomy (NCBI): domain Eukaryota; kingdom Viridiplantae; phylum Streptophyta; class Magnoliopsida; order Poales; family Poaceae; genus Secale; species Secale cereale. Next base: position 732,188,812 of record LR738714.1, on the reverse strand, counting down.
ATGCAGGCAGGAGTTGGTCTACTTGTCTCAGACGTGATGCCTATATACAATGATCATGCCTAGATAGTCTCATAATTATTCACTTTTCTTTCAATTGCTCGACAGTAATTTGTTTACCCACCGTAGAATATCGCTATCAAGAGAGAAGCCACTAGAGAAAACTATGGCCCCCGGGTCTATTCTCAACATATCAATCTACATCTACTTTACTTTTACCGCTTTTATTTGCTGTTTTATTAAACCAAAAATATAAACTATCATCTCTATCAGATCTCATTCTCGTAAGTGACCGTAAAGGGATTGACAACCCCTTATCGAGTTGGCTACGAAGTTCTTATTTGTTTGTGCAGGTGCGAGGGACTCGCGCGCGGTGTCCTACTGGATTGATACCTTGGTTCTCAAAAACTGAGGGAAATACTTACGCTATTGTGCTGCATCTCCCTTTCCTCTTCGAGGGGATACAACGCAAGCTCAAGAGGTAGCAGTTGTGTGTGTAGTCCCTAGGATATGATGTATTACTTCTCTGCTAAATATTTTCCCGCTCATAAGAAACAAGCTGCCTTACAGGAAATATATAACTTTGCTCGAGTTGAAGAAGAGAGTCTCCCACAAGCTTGGGGGAGGCTTCTCCAGTTACTTAATGCTTTGCCTGATCATCCTCTTGAGATTCATGATATACTTGATGTCTTTTATAATGGACTAATCGATGCTTCCAGAGACCACCTGGATAGTTGTGCTGGTTGTGTTTTTAGGGAAAGGACACTTGAAGAAGCTGAATTATTATTGAATAATATGCCGGCCAATGAAAATAATTGGACACTTCTAGAACCAGCCCCTAAGCCAACTCCGAAGAAAAGAGGTGTTCTATTTCTCAGTCCTGAAGATATGCAAGAGGCAAAGAAATCTATGAAAGAAAAAGGTATTAAATCTGAAGATGTTAAGAATTTACCACCTATTGAAGAAATACATGGTCTTGATAACCCAACAGAGGTAGTAAAGGTAAATTCTCTTTATAGATTTGATGAAGGTGATATTCCTCGTTATAAGTCTGCTAGCCAATGCTTAGATGAGTTTGACAATTTTATTGTGAAACAAGAAAACTTCAATGCTTATGTTGGTAGACAATTACAACACAATGCTTATATGATTGAATGCTTGAGTGATTATCTATCTAGAGCTAAAGGTGAACTAAAACTCATTAGTATACATGCTTCTATGGTCACCACTCAAGTAAAACAAGTACTTAAGGCTCAGAATGATTTGCTCGATGAATTAAATAATAAGAATAATGACTATGTTGTTAGAGTTGCTACTAGAGGTGGTAAAATGACTCAGGAACCTCTGTATCCTAAAGGCCACCCTAAGAGAATTGAGCAAGATTCTCGGAGAACTAATTTAGATGCACCTAGTTCTGCTAAGAAGAAGAAAAAGAAAAATGATAGGACCTTGCATGCTTCTAGTGAACATGTAGCTGACACACCTGAGAATACCAATGATATATCTGTTTCTGATGCTGAGACACAATCTGGTAATGAACATGAACCCAGTGATAATATTAATGATGATGTTCATGATGATGCTCAACATAGCAACGATAATGATGTAGAGATTGAACCTGCTGTTGATCTTGATAACCCACAATCAAAGAATCAACGTTATGATAAGAGAGACTTTGTTGCTAGGAAGCACGATAGGGAAAGAGAACCATGGGTTCAGAAACCCATGCCTTTTCCTCCGAAACCATCCAAGAAAAAGGATGATGAGGATTTTGAGCGCTTTGCTGAAATGATTAGACCTATTTTTTTGTGTATGCGTTTGACTGATGTCCTTAAAACAAATCATTATGCTAAGTATATGAAAGATATTATTACCAACAAAAGAAAGATACCTAAGTAGAAATTTCCACCATGCTTGCTAATTACACTTTTGAGGGTGGAATGCCTAAAAATTAGGAGATCCAGGAGTACCTACTATACCTTGCTCCATTAAGAGAAACTATGTCAAAACTGCTTTGTGTGATCTTGGAGCCGTTGTTAGTGTTATGCCTCTTTCTTTATATCGTAGACTTGACTTGAGTAAGTTGACACCTACTGAAATATCTTTGCAAATGGCTGATAAATCAACGGCTATACCTATTGGTATTTGTGAGGATGTGCATGTTGTAGTCGCAAATGTTACTATTCTAACGGACATTGTTATACTTGATATTCCCGAGGACGATAGTATGTCTATTATTCTTGGAAGACCCTTTTTGAATACTGCAGGGGCTGTTATTGATTGCAACAAAGGCAATGTCACTTTTGATGTCAAAGGTAATGAGCATACGGTACACTTTACGAGGGAAGAACCTCATGTCCACAGTATCAATTATATTGGAAAAACTTCAACTATTACTATTGGAGGTTTTGAGTTTCCCCTTCCTACTACCAAGAAGACCTATGACATCCTTATTGTTGGGGACATACATATCCCCTTTGAGGTAACCTAGTGTTATTCGAAAGTTCTCCGGTTTCATGTTACTCCAAAAGAGTTTATTAACAAGACCTGATCAACCTTGTTAATGGATTCCATTTGATGAGCATGGGATAGGTGAATCTAGATAGCACAACCTTATGTACCCTCTTTTTACTTTATGTTAATTAAGATAAATAAAGCAAAAATAGTATTTTCTGTCTGTTTCCAGACTTACCCGTGCAATGAAAAAATATCCCGAAAATAAAAGTTCTCCAAATGCCATGAAAATGAAATATGATTTTTTTCTAGAATATTTGAGGAAATATGGCACTGAACACACAGTGAGGGGAGCCAGCACGTGGCCACAAGGGCCCAGGGCGCGCCCCCTGCCTCGTGGGCCCCATGTGCCCCCCTCCACTTATTCCTGCACCCATGCTCTTCTTCTTCCTCCCCAAAAAAATCCCCAACCAGCTCAAACCCGAGTTCTAGCTCTTCTTGCTGCCATTTTCGATCTCCTTGCTCAAAGTACCATTCACCAAACTGTTTGGGGAGACTGTTCCTTGGTATGTGACTCCTCCATTGGTCCAATTAGTTTTTGTTCTAGTGCTTTATTTGTTGCAAATTTATGCTGCTGTGGTGACCTTGTTCTTGAGCTTGCATGTCAAATTTTCTTGGTCCCAAGTAGTTCTAATGCATGATATAGTCTCTAGGCACTTATAGTAGTTGTTGCTATCAATCTTATTGAGTTTGGTTAACTTTTATTTTGAAGTTACTAAAAATTTCATAAAATTTCAGAAAAATGTCCAGGAGAAACTTCCAAGGTGGTTCTTCAAGAAAGAAAGAACCGAGGCTCGCGTTCCGTGAGCCGGACGATGAACCACCAAGGGATGCCGATGTGCGGCCCTGTGAATGGCCGTCAGATGAATTCATGGGCCAAGCTGGCATCAAGGATGAATTTTACGCATACGTGTGCAACGATGACCTTGAGGACTTCATGTAAGATAAGTACACTCAATACCGTGGTTTAACCGATAGCTTTGTGAGAAGGTTTAAATTTTCATCTTCATGTAATTCTCACACTGTATAGTTTGATCTATATGATAAATCTTATACCATGGATTTAGAAGATTATAAATATTCTTGCAAGCTCCCACAATGGGGCAGTATGAGTGATCCCCGCAAATCTGAATTTAGAGAATTCCTTCCTAGTATTACAGTGGGGGAGTCCAGGGAAATCACACAGGCTACCATGGGGAGCATACATTTTCCTGCTATTCATTACTTTGCTTTCTTTATCGGTAGATGCATAAATGGTAAGGATGAGGCTTGTCACATGTGTGTCCCTGATCTTAGTGTTCTCAGGAGTGTTGTACTAGGTGATAGGCAATATAACTTGGGAGCTATTGTTGCACGTAGGGTACACAATAATGGTTTGCATGGAGATTTATTCGGTGGGATCTATGCTACCCACATAGCCCGCTTTCTTGGTGTGTCTGTGCACGTGAATGATGAACCTTTACCTCCTGCTTATTTAGACTGCCATCCTATGACTAGTCACCGGTTTATAGAGTGGGATTATCAAACCCTCAAATATCGACTAATCTTTAACAGGCAGGCCATCCCTATTGGTCTTCCTGCCCCCACTTTGTTTAACTTTCAGGAAAAAGGGAGATACACTATAACTATGGAGGCAGCCCGCCTTCGAGCTGCAGCTCGGCATGCAGCATCTACTGCATCCCAGTACGACCCCAACTACAACTTTGGATATTCATCAGGCCAATACTGGCCATAGACCAACTTAGGCCAAAAGCCTAAGCTTGGGAGAGTACGTGTTTCTCACCGACTTATATTCATGTTCACACACGTATTCTAGTTGTCGGCGCTCACACTCTTTCACTGTACCATCCATGTTTAGTTCAATTTCTTTTTCTTAGTCTTTTTCTTATGTGCTAGAAAAACCCAAAAAACTAAAAAATATTAGTTGTAGCTTCTAGCTAGTTTACTTTCTTTGCTTGTAGTAGTAGTTAAATTGAAAACCCAAAAAGATTTTCCGTTGTTATTTTGCTTGTTGGGAGCTTTCCGGTGTAAATAGGTTCTTTTCTTTTCTTTAGGGGTTAAGAATAGAAGACCATGATAGAAATGCTTAGTGCCTCTCATATGCTTTGTTGTGAATTAACCTTGAGCCATATTACCTTGTATTCTCTCTTGTATTATATGCCTGCAGATTCCAGCTTAGTCCAATGCACGTGCACTATTATTTTTATACACGCCGTTCGGTCCTGCGAGTGAAAGGATGATATATGATGAACTAATTGAGATGAGAAAAGCTGGTATGAACTCGACCTCTCTTGTTTTTGTAAATATGATGGCTCATAGTTCCTGATTCAGCTTATTATGATTGAAACATGTTTGCAATGACAATTAGAGGTCATAGCTGCTTATGCCATGCTTAATTAGATGAGAGTTTATAATGGTCTATCTTGCGTGCCAACATGATATTAAAATGGTTGTGATGTGGTATGATGGGTGGTATCCTCTGAACGATTTAAGTGACTTGACTTGGCACATGTTCACGCGTGTAGTTGAAACAAATCAACATAGCCTTCACGATATTTATGTTCATGGTGATTTATATCCTACTCATGCTTGCATTCATTGTTGATTAATTTTAATGCATGTTCATGACCGTTGTTGCTCTCTAGCTAGTCGCTTCCCAGTCTCTTTCTAGCCTTCACCTGTACTAAGCGGGAATACTGCTTGTGCATCCACTTCCATAAACCTCAAAGTTATTCCATATGAGTCCACCATACCTTCCTATATGCCGTACTTACCTGCCGTTCCAAGTAAATTTGCATGTGCCAAACTCTAAACCTTCAAATGAAATTAATTTTGTATGCTCGAATAGCTCATGTATCAACTAGGGCTATCTATATCTTCCATGCTAGGTGGGTTATTCTCACGATGAGTGGACTCCGCTCATCATTCATGAGAAAATGGCCGGTAATCGAGATGCCCAGTCCCATGCTCAAAATCATAATAATTAAACAAAACTCCCCCAGGGCTGTTGCTGGTTTGGACGGTACCCGTTGTTTTGGGCTAGCCGTGGAGTGTGCTTGTTGGTGGTTGGGGGAGTATAAACTTTACCATTCTATTTGGGAACCTCCTATAATGTACGTAGCATGGGAGATATCGAGATTCTTGGTTGTTATGTTGACAATGAAAGTATACCGCTCAAAATGTTATTCAATCTCTATTTAAAAATCAAGCTCTGGCACCTCTACAAATCCCTGCTTCCCTCTGCGAAGGGCCTATCTATTTACTTTTCTGGAGAGTCATCATCCTGTTATCAAAGAGCACCAGTAGGAGAGCACCTCTGTCGTTGCATGTATTACTATTAATTTGCATTGAGTATGATCATGACTGGATCTCTTTTACCATGAATTACAATGTCTTGTCAGTCCTTGATCCATAAAGGTGCTCTGCATTTATATTTTGCGGTCTCAGAAAGGGCTAGCGAGATACCATCCTGTTATATCATATCATGACTGTTTTGAGAAAGTGTTGTCATCTGAGGTTTATTATTATTGCTCACTAGTTGATTATGCCATTGATGTGAGTAGTCTTGAGACCTGAAAGTTATTGTGAATGTGGTTAGTTCATGATCTTGTTGAAAACTTGAATGCTAGCTTACATATTTACAACAACAAGAGCAAACAGAGTTTGTCAAAGTTTTTCTTTATCACTTTCAGTTTATCAACTGAATTGCTTGAGGACAAGCAAAGGTTTAAGCTTGGGGGAGTTGATACGTCTCCAATGTATCTACTTTTCCAAACCCTTTTGCCCTTGTTTTGGACTCTAACTTGCATGATTTGAATGGAACTAACCCGGACTGACGCTGTTTTCAGCAGAACTGCCATGGTGTTGTTTTTTCTGCAGAATAAAAAGTTCTCGGAATCGCCTGAAAATCAAAGGACAATTATTTCAGAAAATATAAAAAATACCTGCAAGAAGATCCACACCAGGGGGCCTTGGGCCTGTCCACGAGGGTGGGGGGCGCGCCCCCTGCCCAGGGCGCGCCCCCTGCCTCATGGGCCCCCTGGTGCCTTTCCGACGTATCCCCAAATCCTATATCTTCACATTCGGGGAGAAAAAAATAGGGGAGAAGGAATTATCGCGTTTCACGAGATGGAGCCGCCGGCAAGCCCTAATCTCTCTCAGGAGGGCTGATTTGGAGTCCGTTCGGGGCTCCGGAGAGTGGAGATCGTTGCCATCGTCATCATCAACCTTCCTCCATCACCAATTCCATGATGCTCACGCCGTGCGTGAGTGATACGTCTCAAACGTATCTACTTTTCCAAACACTTTTGCTATTGTTTTGACCTCATTCTTGCATGATTTGGACTAAACTAACCCGAACTGACGCTGTTTTCAGCAGAGCTGCCTGTATGGTTTATTTGTGTGCAGGAAAACGGATTTTTAAGCATCTCAGAAAAATCCACGAAAAATCAGAGAAAATCCACGCACCCGAAGGAACCAAATACCAGAAGTGGGGCCAGAGGGGGGCCAGGGGGTGCCCAGGCGCCCTGTGGGCGCGCCCCCCTGGGCCGCGCAGGGGGGGCGCATGGGTGGGGCCCACACCCCCTGGTGCCCTACTTTAGCCCGTATTTTTCCTCCCGACGGAGAAATCCCAGATCGGAAGTTCTTTCGCTGTTTTTCGTCGCGGAGCCGCCGCCACCCTCTGTTCTTCTTCGGGAGGGCTAATCTGGAGGCTGATTTGGCCTCCGGAGAGGGGAGATCATCGCCATCGTCATCGTCATGACCACTCCATCATCCCTCCATGACTTCTCCCTCCATGTGTGAGTAATTCCCTTGCTGTAGGCGAAGGGGATGGTAGGGATTGGATGAGTTAGATCATGTAATAGTTCGTCAGATTGTTGGGGGCATGTTGCCTATCATCTAGTATGGTGTTTATCATCTTTGCTACAACTTGTTATTCTTAATGCTTGACACTTAGGGCCTGAGTGCCATGATTTCAGATCTGAACCATATGTGTTTGCATGAATATATTTGTGTTCTTGATCCTATCTATGAGTTGTATGCACCTGTTACGGTTCGGAACCGGCGATCCCAAAAGTGACAGCTTGGGACACCAAAGGGGATGGTGCGTAGTTTGAGGATTACATGTATCCATTGAGTTCATTGCTTTGTTCCGGTGCTCTTTGACAGGAGCACCTTAATATCCATTAGTTCCTTTTGGCCCCGTTCGTAGCGGGATGGTAGGATAAAAGATGTTGTGCAAGTTCTTATTGCAAGCACGTACAACTACCTACGGGATACATGCCTAATGTTTAATATTTGCCTAGATGATCATTACTATTCCGTGTGCCATGCCCCAAGTTAGAATCTATCTCATCCATGCAGCGCCCAACCATCCATCTCCCTAGCCTACAGTATTTTAAACCTTGCTTGTCACTAGTTGCTACTTTTGCCATTTACTACTGCTATTTACTTTTACTGTTCACTTTTTACTATTACTATCATCACTATCATATCACTGTTACCGCTTATCTTTTGTTGCAAGTTAGTATATTTCAGGTGCGGTTGAATTGACAACTCAACTGTTAAAGCTTATAAATACTCTTTGGCTCCCCGTGGGGAGCATAGCAATATTTACAAGTCTACTTGAGATATTCTACCTGCTGCACTATATTCACTATGGGTAAGAAAGGAGACCCCAAGGTTCCGATCTTACTATCCACTACAAGAAGAGGTACTGCTCTGAGCACTAGTGCTATGCTTGATTCACCTTCTGTTATGAGTAAGTTTGCCTCACCACCACCACATGATGCTCCTACTGAATCTGTTATTATGTCTGATACTCTTGATGATGCTTCTACTACTTTTGATGATGATATTAGTTTGCTTGGTTATGCTCTTGAGAAACAAATTGTTGTTGCTGCTGAAAAATATGGAATTGAACTTCCTATTACTCGCTACCCTATTGGTGAAACTTATGATTATCCTAATTTGTGTAAACTCAAGGAGAGTCTCCTTGATGATGATTACTATATGCTTGATGAAGATCTATGCAGGGAACTAACAGAGTTTGCTGGCTCTGACCCTGAAGTTATTAAGAAAATATTTGAAAAACACTCTTTGAAAAACAAAACCGTTCCTAATCCTGAGTTTGGTACATCTCCTATATGCATTGATGATCCTGATTTTGATTTCTCTATTGATCTTTCACTAATACCTATGGTTGAAGCTGACCCCTTTTATGGCAGAGAAAATGATGATGCTATTGCACACCTAACTAAACTTGGTGAGCTAGGTAGCTTGTTTACCACAGATGAAAAGATATGCTACTTTTATGTGACCAAGCTTCTTCCTTTCTCCTTGAAGGAAGGTGCTAAAGCATGGTATGATTCACTCCCATGCGATTCTATTAAGAGTCCTCAGGACTTAGCTCACTCTTTTGTTGATAAGTACTTTCCTGCTCACATACAACATGCTGCTTTACAAAGAATTTATAACTTTAAACAGTTGCAGGATGAGTCCCTCCCTAAAGCTTGGGGGAGGTACTGCGGATTGATTCGGGCTAGACCAGGACATGAAATTCCTAAGAAGGAATTAATTGATATATTCTATGCTGGCCTAACTGATGAATCTAGGTCCTATTTGGACAGTTGTGCTGGTTGTGTTTTCAGGAAAAGAACACCGGACGATGCGGAAGATCTGATGGGCAGGATTGCCAAAAACCATGAAGATTGGTCTGTCCCTGAACCGCCTCCACCAACAAAGAAGAGGGGCATGTTTGTTCTAAGCCCCGAGGATATGCGAGAAGGAAAGAAGTCTATTAAAGAGAAAGGTATTAAAGCTGAAGACGTGAAGAATCTACCCCCTATTGAGAAGTTGTGTGAGCCTACCACTCACCCTCCTATGGTAGAGGTACACTCTCTTTTAGATTTCAGCGCGAGTGACATCCCTCATGGTAAGCCTCCTGATCAATGTTTAGATGAGTTTGAAAATTTTATTATGAAACAGAATCATTTTAATGAGAGGATAGAAAGTCAGTTGCATGATAATTCCCTTGCTATCAAAAAGTTGCTTGGTGTTTTAGATAGAACAGTTAATGATGTTCAATGTCTTGTGAAGCATTTTCATATGGTTCAAACTCAGCTCGATCAAATTTCTAATGTGCAAAGAGATTTGCTCGCTAACAATGCCAAACAAGATAAATTGCAGGCTTTTGGGATTAAGACCCGAGGAGGAACTAGTACTCAAGATCCTCTTTATCCAGAGGGACATCCGAAGAGAATCGAGCAAGATTCTCAAATGCAAGAAGAAGAAATTGTTGTCTCTCCAAATAAGAAGAAGAAACATAAAGAGACTGACAATTCTAATGATCCTATTGCAGATGAAGAGCCAGCTATTGATCCCAACAGTGTATCTATTTCCGATGCTGAGACTGAAGACGGTGCTGAACCTGAAGGTAATAATAATGAGAAAAATGATCCGCCTGAAGTTCGAGAAGAAGAAGCACCTGACAAACGTAAGAGGTACACTAAAGAAGACTTCATCGCAAGAAAACATGGGAAGGAGAAAGAACCATGGGTACAGAAACCCATGCCCTTTCCAGGTAAGTCCATTAAATCTAAAGAAGAAGAGCATTACAATAAGTTTTGTGAATGGATTAAACCTCTTTTTCTTCAAATTCCTTTGACTGATGCTATTTAGTTACTCCCTTATTCTAAATATATGAAAGATATTGTCACTAACAAAAGAAAAGTTCCTAATGATGCAATATCTACTATGCTTGCTAACTATTCTTTCAGTGGAAAGATTTCTGAGAAGCTCGGTGATCCAGGTATACCCACCATTCCTTGCTCCATAAAGAATAATTATGTCAAAACCGCTTTATGAGATCTCGGAGCGGGATCTCGTGGACAGGCCAGACAAGATAAACTAATTCCTACAGATATCTCCCTTCAGATGGCTGACAAGTCAACCGCTGTTCCGATAGGTATTTGTGAGGATGTTCCAGTTGAAGTTGCTAATTGTTTAATTCTTACTGATTTTGTTGTGCTTGACATGCCCGAGGATGGGAGCATGTCCATTATTCTTGGTAGACCTTTCCTTAACACCGCAGGTGCTATTATTGATTGCAACAAAGGGAAGGTTACCTTTCATGTGAATGATAAAGAACACAGGGTATATTTTCCAAAGAAGACCGACAGGAGGCATGCCCTCAACTCTATAGAGAATATCGAGACCGTGAAAATTGGAGAATGGGACTGTCCACTACATGTGCCTCATAAATATAAAACTATCATGGTAGGGACAATGTCCATCAAGGTAAAAGTTCAGTGATTACTTCGTAGGAGGTGAGACTTTTTGCTCTATATATCGCTTGTTTGTTGGTAAGACTTGATCAACCTTACTAGTGAATGTGTTTTATATGGATAAAAAGTTAAGCTTGCTATGTTTTCATTTTGTTTTTAGTGTTGCCCTACTTGCTGTACCAAATATTTATGTTTTTGAAGCTTCACAATACTACTAACTGCTCCAAGTTTTCAGAGAGTTTCGCAGCTTTTTGCACTTCGAAAAAATTTCAACAGTGAAGTTTTCAGAAAAATTCCAGAAAAATTATAATAAAAATTTCCACAACAGGAGAGACCCAGAAAGTCCTGGGGCCAGCCAGGAGGGGCCACCAGTGGCCCAGGCGGCCAGCTGGCGCGGCCCAGCCCCTGGCCGCGCCCACCGGGCGCCTGGGGCCCACGGGACCCCCCTCCAGGTACTTCTTCTTCCCCTCTCTCTCTCTTGTTCCAGAAACCCAAGTTCTGGCCCTGTTCTTGCTGTTCTTGCTGTTCTTGGAGGCGATTCTTCGATCTCTCTCTACAGCCCATCATTTGAGCTGAAATTTTGAGCAAATACTCCCTGGTATGTGACTCCTTCACCCCTCCAATTAGATTTTTGATTGGTGGCCTCATTTGTTAGTATTTAGTAGTTCTTGGTGCTGTAGAGATGAGCTTGCATGCATGTGTAGAAGGTTATTTTCCAAGTTTTGATGCAAGTTTATGCCTTGGGCAAGTGAGTTGAGTAGTTTGCCTTAGCTCACTTTGTTTTAATCCTCGTTTTTGTAAATTGTAAAAAAAAAATTCAGAAATGAGTTTGTTAGGAAGGGCAAAAGGATGGCTTGAGAAGAGGAGGCCCGCACACTCCGATTGAGTCACTAGAGCCGCAACTTCACCATCGACTGCAAGGGTGAGCTATAATGAGGATCATGTGCCCCTGGAGTTGTTGGAAGACACAAGTCCAGCACGTGCGATGACATTTCCATGTGATGAATTCATGGAAGCTGCGGGAATCAAGGATGAGTTTTATAATCTTTGTGCTAATGCAGGTTTGACACGACTCGTCACGAGCCGTGTTACTCAGTATCAGAAACTCACCTCCGGTTTCATTAACAGTTTTAGATATAATCCTGATTCAGGTGCTATTGAGTTTAAAATTTATAATGATCTTATCACCATGACTCTGGGAAATTTTTGTGAAGTAATAGGTGTGCCAAACGTTGGGAGGACGGCAAGGATGGCCACTCAGCCCTCCGAGCTGAAAACAGTCATCAACTCTCTCTGCAGCATGGGTACGAGGGATATTCATCGGTCGAAGATCTCCAGTATCTTGTTTCCTCACCTCAGGTATTTTACATATTATATTGCTAGAGGGGTGTTAGCTCGTGACAACATGAGCAGCATTTCTGCTCCGGATATCGCTATCCTGGCAGCAGCCCTCTCAGGGAGGTCTAATTATAATATGGGTACCTTAATTGCTCGACGCCTTGCTATGAACGGTAACAAGGGGGACTTATATGGTGTCATTTATGCCACACTTATTTTAGAGCATCTTGGAGGCACCCCACACCCTGATGATACTCATTTTACTTATTTAAGCTTTGATCTTGCTGCTATGAAAAGGCATAAGTTTGTTACCATGGGTTCTGAGCTCGATAACCTTGTTTATATCTTGCGTTTCGGAACTACCGCGGAACGCGAGATCCTTCTACCTGCACCTCTTTTGTTTGATTTTTCTCGCAGGAACGAATGGTCCTTTGATGTTGTCCAGTTCGATGAGTTCATGGTCCAGCATCAGTTCCATAACCCCATGGAGGGGGTTGTGCCCGACGAGGAGAGGCACGGTGAGATACCACATTTTCAGGATGAGACCGCCACCGAGTTTGGTGAAGGGTCTTCCTCTGTTTGGCGCTCGGAACCTTCCTCGTGGGAGACTCCGAGGAGTTCGGTGTACGCGCCAGCATCCTTCTACGACCCTTGGTCTCACCACCATACCCCTGGAGCAGGAGGCTCCTGGGGGCAGTAGCTGCTACCAACTTAGGCCAAAAGCCTAAGCTTGGGGGAGTATGTGCCCTTCTCACTTTTTCATTGTATTATCCGTTTGATTCACTTTGATCTTTTCGAAGTTTTTGCACGTTCTTCTTTATTTCTCTCTTTGCAAAAACAACAAAAAGATTTTCTCTTTCTTTTGCTTTTTATTCAACCTTTGAAAAACTCAAAAAGATTTCCTTTCTCTCTTTAGTTTGCTTTGTTTTCAGAGATCAGCTCGAGTCCGTGATGGCATTTGATTATATTTCCTACGTTCGATCGTGCAAGTGACAAGCAGTAATGACGAAGATCGACTGAGAGGAAGCAACAAGGAAGACCGGTATGAACTCTTATTGTTTCTACTTTTGTACATATGCCTGTACTTATGATCCAGAGACCAGCTTGTAGCGACATAGTGCTATGTTTACAATGCTCTTCCAGTGGTTCATGCTTTCCTTGTGGCTAGTCCCGAATAACTAGAGTATATAATGTGTTACTGAAATGATCGACATGCATTGCACTGTTCATAGTCTGGTATATTAAGGTGGTATTTCCCTTTAGAGAATTTTTGGATTGACTTGGCACAGGCTCACACATGTTTAAGACTAAAAAGTCTACTTTGCCTTGATGATCTTTGAGTTTTAGAATAGTTATATCACTTTCATGCCCGATTCAATGTTGCTTTGTCGCTCTGCATGATTATGACCGTTATTGCTCTCTAGTTGGTCGCTTCCCAGTCTTTTGCTAAACCTCCACCCGTACTAAGCGGAATGACTGCTTGTGCATCCAAAACCTTTAAACATGTTATGCCATATGAGTCCACTATACCTTCCTATACATGGTATTTACCTGCCATTCCTAACAAAGACTTTCATGTACCATCTCGAAATTAATCAAAAGCATTTCTCTTTTTGTGCTTATGTTTTAGCTCATGAGGAAGTAGTAGTTAATTCATAATCTTTTTAAGTTGGACTAGTTTCACCCCTGGATTGCATGCATAATGTGCAAACCCCTAATATGAAAAGGAACTGGCATTGAGTGCGCCCGGCTCGAAAAGATAATATAACAAACAAACCCTCCTTCACGCTTTGTTCATGAGAAATCAGAAAACTTTGGCGGTGATAAACAAAGGAGATTAAGAGGACGTGATCGTCCTCGTGCGGGTGCCGTTCCTCGAGACTTGTCTAGCTTAAAAAGTGATTGAGTTATCTGCTAGCATTCGTTGACGAAATATGCACCTCTCAAAAACATATTTACTTCTGTTTTTAAAACCAAGAGCTCTGGTACATGTTTGGTTTTTGCTTCCGATCACGGGTTTTCAACATTGCCAATAAAAGCCACGGTTCGAGAGTCTCATCTTCTTTCTTCAAAGCACTGACTAGGAGAGCATAATTGTCATTCTGAGTGTAATGTGCATTGTCCCAAAGTATTACATTGTCTTCTGCATACTTGTGATATGATTTATTCTGAAATTCTTAGCTCTAGTCTCCTTTAAAACTCTGGAGGAGTTTCTGCATTTATGTTTTGCTTCACTCATGGAGACTAGCAAGATACCACCTTAATATGCTCAAGCTATGTGCAATGTGATCTTGTCTTGATTTTCAGTAATATATTATTTACTCTTAATTATTTGTGACTGGTCACTTGAAAGAAGGATTGCTCCTTGCATTGTTCTCATAAGTACTGTTTTAATACTTGCTGAACTCTTTTCGTAGTACATGCTTATATACATCTAATGAAGCAAATGAGTTTGTCAAAGTTTTCTTTGTCGCGTCCAGTTCGTTGAACTGAATTGCTTGAGGACAAGCAATATGCTAAGCTTGGGGGAGTTGATACGTCTCAAACGTATCTACTTTTCCAAACACTTTTGCTATTGTTTTGACCTCATTCTTGCATGATTTGGACTAAACTAACCTGGACTGACGCTGTTTTCAGCAGAGCTGCCTGTATGGTTTATTTGTGTGCAGGAAAACGGATTTTTAAGCATCTCAGAAAAATCCACGAAAAATCAGAGAAAATCCACGCACCCGAAGGAACCAAATACCAGAAGTGGGGCCAGAGGGGGGCCAGGGGGTGCCCAGGCGCCCTGTGGGCGCCCCCCCTGGGCCGTGCCGGGGGGGCGCCTGGGTGGGGCCCACACCCCCTGGTGCCCTACTTTAGCCCGTATTTTTCCTCCCGACGGAGAAATCCCAGATCGGAAGTTTTTTCGCTGTTTTTCGTCGCGGAGCCGCCGCCACCCTCTGTTCTTCTTCGGGAGGGCTAATCTGGAGGCTGATTTGGCCTCCGGAGAGGGGAGATCGTCGCCATCGTCATTGTCATCACCACTCCATCATCCCTCCATGACTTCTCCCTCCATGTGTGAGTAATTCCCTTGCTGTAGGCGAAGGGGGTGGTAGGGATTGGATGAGTTAGATCATGTAATAGTTCGTCAGATTGTTGGGGGCATGTTGCCTATCATCTAGTATGGTGTTTATCATCTTTGCTACAACTTGTTATTCTTAATGCTTGACACTTAGGGCCCGAGTGCCATGATTTCAGATCTGAACCATATGTGTTTGCATGAATATATTTGTGTTCTTGATCCTATCTATGAGTTGTATGCACCTGTTACGGTTCGGAACCGGCGATCCCAAAAGTTACAGCTTGGGACACCAAAGGGGATGGTCCGTAGTTTGAGGATTACCTGTATCCATTGAGTTCATTGCTTTGTTCCGGTGCTCTTTGACAGGAGCACCTTAATATCCATTAGTTCCTTTTGGCCCCGTTCGTAGCGGGATGGTAGGACAAAAGATGTTGTGCAAGTTCTTATTGCAAGCACGTACAACTACCTACGGGATACATGCCTAATGTTTGATATTTGCCTAGATGATCATTACTTTTCCGTGTGCCGTGCCCCAAGTTAGAATCTATCTTATCCATGCAGCGCCCAACCATCCATCTCCCTAGCCTACAGTATTTTAAACCTTGCTTGTCACTAGTTGCTACTTTTGCCATTTACTACTGCTATTTACTTTTACTGTTCACTTTTTACTATTACTATCATCACTATCATATCACTGTTACCACTTATCTTTTGTTGCAAGTTAGTATATTTCAGGTGCGGTTGAATTGACAACTCAACTGTTAAAGCTTATAAATACTCTTTGGCTCCCCGTGTGTCGAATCAATAAATTGGGTTATTCTTACCCGCGAAGACTATCTCGATCCCTTACGGTTGAGGGTTATCAGTGAGTAATTCCATCGTAGGCTTGCTGGATGCTGATGGGTTGGATGGGATCTATCATGTAATCGAGTTAGTTTTTGTTAGGGTTTGATCCCTAATATCCACTATGTTTTGAGATTGATGTTGCTATGACTTTGCTATGCTTAATGCTTGTCACTAGGGCCCGAGTGCCATGATTTCAGATCTGGACCTATTATGTTTTCATGAATTTATGTGTGTTCTTGATCCTATTTTGCAAGTCTATAGTCACCTACTATGTGTTATGATCCGGCAACCCCGAAGTGACAATAATCGGGACCACTCCCGGTGTTGACCATAGTTTGAGGAGTTCATGTATTCACTATGTGTTAATGCTTTGGTCCGGTACTCTATTAAAAAGAGGCCTTAATATCCCTTAGTTTCCAATAGGACCCCGCTGCCACGGGAGGGTAGGACAAAAGATGTCATGCAAGTTCTTTTCCATAAGCATGTATGACTATATTCGGAATACATGCCTACAATGCATTGATGAACTGGAGCTAGTTCTGTGTCACCCTAGGTTATAACTTCTACATGATGAATTGCATCCGACATAATTTCCAATCACCGATCCAATGCCTACGAGCTTTACCTATATTGCTTGTTGCTTATTTACTTTTCCGTTGCTACTATTACAAAAACTACAAAAACACTATCGTTACTTTTATTGCCGCTACCGCCACTATCATATTACTTTGCTACTAAACTATCTTGCTACAGATACTAAGTTTCCAGGTGTGGTTGAATTGACAACTCAGCTACTAATACTTAGGAGGTGTTTGGTTTACTGGACGGTAACGTAAACGGTAAAGGTATCAGGTCGCAGCGAGATCGAAGGTGTAACAATCCACATGTTGTTTTGTTTGGCCCATGCTAGTAACGTTATCAGTTTACTTCACTCTGTTTGTTTTGGCACTGTGAAAAAGCCTCTTCGTGAGGCCGGTGGTGACCGGCGGCTCGTGCTGCTCCCCGTTCTGATTCTTGCGAAGAACGAGGTCAGATGAAGGGCTATCCCTGCCGCTCACTGGTAGATCTTGGGCCGCGGAGAAGATCAAGGGCGAAGGGGGTGGATCGTGGATGGTGGGAGGCGGAGACGGAGGGGACCTGGGTAAGCGATGGGAAGCGGAGGTGGAGACGGGCCAGGGAAATTTGATGGAGGGGAGACTTCCAATGAAAAAAGCGGGGGTTGCGGGAGGAGAGATCAGCCCGGAGTCGCTAGAGGAGGCGGAGCAGGACGAAGGATGGGGGGGAAGGGCTTCGCTCGGGGGTAACGCAATGCGTTAGCGGAGGGGTTCGGGCGTAATCAGTGGAATACTACGATGGGATCTGTTTACAGCTATGGAATTACAGAGCGGTTTAAACAAACACCACTTAACGCTATCTGTTACCGGGCGTTAATAGATGACGTTACAAAACAACCAAACAAACACCTCCTTAAGAGTATTCTTTGGCTCCCCTTGTGTCGAATCAACAAATTTGGGTTGAATACTTTACTCTCGAAAACCGTTGCGATCCCTTAAACTTGTGGGTTGTCAACGGGGACGTACGAGCCGGGGCGATGACCGGCCGGCGTGAGCTCGCGATCGAAAACGCCAGAGACGGGCGCGCACAATGTGGTGGGCGGCGACGTCGACGGGGACGGGCGTGCGCGACGGAGGCGGTGACGAAGACGAGGAAGAAACTAACTAAAATTTCGTAAGTGATGTTTATATAGGAGTGGCCATTAGTACCGGTTGGAGCCACGAACCGGTACTAAAGGTCAATTTTGGCCAGGCGCCTTTAGTACCAGTTGGTGGCTCCAACCGGTACTATAGACCCCGTCTTTAGTACCGGTTGGAGCCACGAACCGGTACTAAAGGTGGCGCGCTCCCATTCCGCTGTGCACAAAGTTTAGTCCCACCTCGCCGAGCGAAGGGCAGCCGCACTGGTTTATAAACCCAGTTGCGGCTGCTTCTTCGAGCTACTCTCTAAAGCAGGCTTTTGGGCCTAACTTTGCCGCCCTGCCCTGTGAGCCTGCTGGGCCTTATGGTCCTGCATATCCATGCCCACGGCCTAGCACGCCCACTGAGCAGCACGCAAATAAATTTTTTATATAGTTTTTTTTCTTTTATGTATTTCTGAGTGGTTTTTCGCTGTATTCACAGTTTCTTTAAGAATATTTTTTCTTCAGGTACAAAAAATTACAAACTTTCTGTTAGTGCCAGTAGTTTTCAAATTTGAATAGTTTAAATTTGAATTATTTGAAATTTGTGTGAATCACTACTTTGTGAATAACTTAACTTTAAAAATAGATTTTCCAGTTTGTACACGAAGTGCATCCAGTTTTTCATTTAACCCTCTCTACTTTTTTGCACATGCTATGTGGGTGAAATGATGATACCATGCCAAGTTTCAACCTTTTCAGAGTTCATTTTGTAGTGCTTTTCAATTTCACGGTCATTTAGCTCTCAAAACAAATTAGTAAATGAATGAAAAATAGCAAATGATGTGAGAAATGATTGAAAGTTCATGATGTGGCTTTGAATCGTGCATACTGAACGCAAAAAAAGTCCGGAGTTGTAATAAGTTTAAAAAAATGAAGTGCCGATGTAACAGATGGGTTTTTTCGTCCGAAACCCTGATACTTCAAAAAAGATTGTCCATTTTGTACATGAAGTGCATCCAGTTTTTGCTGTAACCCTCTCTACTTTTTTGCACATGCTATGTGGGTGAAATGATGATACCATGCGAAGTTTCAACCTTTTCAGAGTTCATTTTGTAGTGCTTTTCAATTTCACGGTCATTTAGCTCTCAAAACAAATCAGTAAATGAATGAAAAATAGCAAATGATGTCAAAAAGGGTTGAAAGTTGATGACGTGGCTTTGAATCGTGCATACTGAACGCAAAAAAGTTCGGGGTTATAATAAGCTTATTCAAATGAAGTGTCGATGTAAGAGATGAGTTTTTTCGTCCGAAACCCTGATATATACTTCGAAAAAGATTGTCCATTTTGTACACGAAGTGCATCCAGTTTTTGACGTAACCATCTCTACTTTTTTGCACATGCTATGTGGGTGAAATGATGATACCATACTAAGTTTCAACCTATTCAGAGTTCATTTTGTAGTGCTTTTCAATTTCACGGTCATTTAGCTCTCAAAACAAATCAGTGAATGAATGAAAAATAGCAAATTATGTCAGAAAGGGTTGAAAGTTGATGAAGTGGCTTTGAATCATGCATACTGAACGCAAAAAAAGTCCGGAGTTGTAATACGTTTAAAAAATGAAGTGTCGGCGTAACAGATGAGTTTTTTCGTCCGAAACCCTGATACTTCGAAAGAGATTGTCCAGTTTGTACACGAAGTGCATTCAGTTTCTGCCGTAACCCTCTCTACTTTTTTGCACATGCTATGTGGGTGAAATGATGATACTATGCCAAGTTTCGACCTTTTCAGAGTTCATTTCGTAGTGCTTTTCAATTTCACGGTCATTTATCTCTCAAAACAAATCTGTAAATGAATGAAAATAGCAAATGATGTCAGAAAGGGTTGAAAGTTGATGGCGTGGCTTTGAATCGTGCATACTAAATGCAAAAAAGTCTGGAACTTTAATACGTTTAAAAAAATAAAGTGCTGGTGTAACAGATGAGTTTTTTCGTCCGAATCCCTGATACTTCGAAAGATATTGTCCAGTTTGTACACGAATTGAATGCAGTTTTTGCAGTAACCCTCTCTACGTTTTTGCACATGCTATGTGGGTGAAATGATGATACCATGCCAAGTTTCGACCTTTTCAGAGTTCATTTCATAGTGCTTTTCAATTTCACGGTCATTTATCTCTCAAAAAAATCAGTAAATGAATGAAAATAGCAAATTATGTCAGAAAGGGTTGAAAGTTGATGATGTGGCTTTGTATCGTGCATACTAAACGCAAAAAAAGTTCGTAGTTGTAATAAGTTTTAAAAAATGATGTGCCGGTGTAACAGATGAGTTTTTTCGTCTGAAATCATGATACTTCAAAAGAGATTGTCGAGTTTGTAGACGAAGTGCATCCAGTTTTTGCCGTGATCCTCTCTACTTTTTTGCACATGCTATGTGGGTGAAATGATGATACCCTGCCAAGTTTCAACATTTTCAGGGTTCATTTCTTAGAGATTTTTAATTTCACGGTCATTTAGCTCTCAAAACAAATCGTAAATGAATAAAAAATAGCAAATGGTGTTAGAAAGGGTTGAAAGTTGATGACATGGTTTTGAATCGTGCATACTGAATGCAAAAAAAGTCTAGAGTTGTAATATGTTATTAAAAATAAAAGAGAGGTGCAATGCTCACCTGCACGTTGCTTAGCTTCAGGCCTCACCGGTTTCATCAATGATCTTTTTGTGTACAATCTGAATTGTCAATATGATTCCTCACCGGTTTAGCAACCGGAGAAGACTCATATTGTGGCCACAAATTCTACACGTAGAGTTCAATGAAGACCAAGTGGTTGTGATAGTTTGAGAAGTAACATATTTAAGGTGGTAAAAACTCTGTTAGCGGAGCGAGGTGGGACTAAAAAAGCGCTGCATAATGAATCAACTAGAAACCTCTACTACCGGTTTGTGGCATGAATCGGTACTAAAGGTGTTGGTGGGGCCCCAGCCTGACCACAGCCTGCCACAACTTCTTTAGTACCGGTTCGTGGCACGAACTGGTACTAAAGGTTTACCACGAACCGGTACTAATGAGCTCCTCCCATCTAGCCGTTGAACCGGCACTAATGGTCACATTTGTGCATGTTCAGTACCAAACCGGGACTAATGTGCTTCACATTAGGCCATTTTCTACTAGTGTATGTAAGGCCTTGGTAAAACCGTCTGCAACTTGATCTTGAGAGTGAATAAATCGAATGTCCAATTTCTTGGAAGCAACTCTTTCTCTGACAAAATAAAAATCTATTTCGATATGTTTGGTCCTTGAATGAAAAACTGGATTAGCAAAAGGTATGTGGCACCAAGATTGTCACACCATAGACATGGAGCTTGCATGCAACGTATAGCAAGCTCTCTCAACAAGGACTGAACCCAAATGATTTATGATGTGGCATTAGCTAATGCTTTATATTATGCTTTTGTACTAGAACTAGATATAGTAGCTTGTTTCTTTGCACACCAAGAAATTAAATTAGGACCAAAGAAAACTGCAAAACCACTTGTTGAACGCCTATCATCCAGACAACTTGCCCAGTTAGAATCAGAGAATGTACTCACAAAAGTTGATGATGACTTGTTGAATCTTAGTCCGATGCTCAAGGTATCTTTAACATATCTAAGTATGCATTTTGCAGCTGTCAAATGTACTGTAGTAGGTGCATGAAGAAATTTGCATATTTTATTGACAGCAAATGAAATATCAGGTCTAGTCAGAGTTAAGTACTGTAGCGCACCAACCATACTTCTGTACCTGGTGGCTGGTGATGTCCTCTTGATTCAAGAGTTCTCCTTCTGACAAAGATATTTTTTCTATACTAGATAAAGGTGTTGGAGCTGGTTTACATCCCTGCAATCTTGCTCTGGCTACAAGATCAGTTGCATAATTCTCTTGAGATAAGTGAAGACTATCTCCATTCTTCCTGACTTCAATCCCAAGGAAATAATGCAAGTCTCCTAGATCCTTAAGAGGAAACTCAGAGTTCAAATCCTTTAGCAGTCCTGTAACAGCCCCATTTTATGAACTTGTAAAAATAATATCATCAACATATATAAGCACAAATATAGAGGTATTCGACTTATTGTAAATAAACAATGAAGTGTCAAACTTAGAAGTAGTAAACCCAAGTGTTTGAAGTTTTGAGCTCAATCTGGAATACCATGCCCTAGGAGCTTGCTTCAGTCCATATAAGGCCTTATCAAGTTTGCACAGATGAAAAGGTTTGTTTTTGTCCTCAAACCCAGGAGGTTGTTGCATGAACACTTTCTCTTCTAGAACACCATGAAGGAACGCATTCTGTACATCTAGCTATCATAGACTCCATCCCCTAGACACAATAATAGACAAAACAAGGTGAATAGTAGAATCCTTCACAACAGGACTGAAGGTGTCCTCATAGTCTATGCCATATCGTTGCTTAAAGCCTTTTGCAACTAGTCTAGCTTTATAGAGATCTATGGTTCCAACAGATTTTCTCTTAATTCTGTAGACCCACTTGCAATCAATCATGTTTTTACCTTGACATGCAGGAACTAGGTGCCAAGTTTTATTTACCTAAAGCGCCATGTACTCCTCTTGCATAGCCTTCTTCTACCGTGTATCGCTCAAGGCTTCTACAACCGTAGTTGGTTCATATGTGGTACAAGCAAGACAAAATTTTACTATGCTTTTATAAGTATAATTTTTGGGTTGAGTTACTCCCCTTTGAAGCCTTGTTCGTAATGGTGAATAAGTTGGCGCAGAAGATCCGAAGGGCTCACCAAGAGATCCCACAGAAGGGACAACCGTGGATCTGAAGATGATCTGTCCGGCTGGGGCGGCGTAGTTGGATCTTCTGTGGCTGCAGCAGGTGTTGGGCGAGAAGGAACTGGCGCAGAGGATCCAGCACCAGCCCCCATATCCGCTGCAGCAAGATGAGCAGTTGATGTGTTGGCCCCAACCGGATCAGCACAGGACTCCGTGTTGTGTCGCGCCGTGCACCGCACGTAACAGCGTGGTTCGTTGCCAAATTGTCCAGGCACGGGCTGGCCAGCTGAGGGCCACGTGGTGGTAGAGGATTGGTGCGGAACAGAGTGATCCACTGAGCCACCGTTGGCATTGGCGACGTGACATGGCACAAGTCCCGGTGTGGACCGATCCGCCGCACACGGCGCAGATCCCGTAGGATATCGTGGGACAGACCTGCAGGATAAGGATCCCGAGGCTTCCACGCTGCGATCCCGAGGCTGATTCGCCTCTGTATTGTTGCTGCTTTGTCCAGGGACCATGAAATATTGATTCTGATCAACTTCTTCAGCATTTTCTGCATCGTTTTTTTCTGTTTCATCACAACGCTCATGTTCACCATTAGTAAGAGTATTATTCAATAATTGATCATCAGTATTTAACTCGTCTTCATGGTCAATGCCGGTGAGATGAGACGGTAAAAGAAGGATCTCTTTTTGAAGAAGGGCACCAGCATTTGGATGGAGATGTGCAAAGGGAAAGATAGTTCCATCAAACACAACACAACGGGAGATGTATACATGTCCGGTGGAAACATCCACACATTTTACACCTTTGTGTTGTGGACTGTAACCCAGAAAAACACATTGTTTGGATTTAAACATGAGCTTGCGATTATTGTACGGGCGAACATTGGGCCAACAATCACACCCGGACACTCATAAGGAAGTGTATTAGGGTTTGGTGTGGAGCAAGCATTTTACCGGAGTTTCATTGTTGATGACACGATTAGGCAATATGTTACTAAGATGAACTGCGGTGAGGAACGCTTCATCACAAAATTTTAGTTGCATGGTTGCAGCAGCAAGCAAGGAAAGACCCACTTCAACAATGTGCCTATGCTTACATTCGGCAGATCCATTCTGCTGATGAGCATGAGGACAATACACATGGTTGGATATGCCAATTTGTTGGAAGAATGAGTTTAGATTTCGGTATTTTCCTCCCCAATTAGATTGGAGAGCTAGAATTTTGCAATCGAATTTTCCTTCTACAAGTGCTCGAAAATTGTGAAACACTTGGAATACATCGGATCATTTCTTAAGAAAATAGATCCATGTGTATTTCCTGTACTCATCGATAAAACTAACGTAATAGGAGTGTCTTCCAACAGAAGTAGGGGTAGGCCCCCAAACATCAGAAAATATAAGTTGAAGAGGTTTGGTAGAAACACTTGTAAACACGGGATAAGGTAATTGATGACTCTTAGCACGTTCACATGAATCACAAATTGTTTCAAAACTACGCTCACCAAAAAAAGGGAGCTTATTTTTCCTAAGCACTTGATTGACCAAAGAAAAAGATGCATGCCCTAATCTATCGTGCCACCGTGTTGACGAAACTTTGGTGACACCATAGGCTTGTTTATTCAACCTCCTAAGCTCCAGAATCAACGGGTAAAGCCCTCGAACGCATTTACCCCGATATAGGATTTTCTTCGTGAGACCTTATCCTTGATCAAAAAGAAGAACGGGTGAAATTCAAGAAAGACATGGTTATCAAGGGCAATGCGATGAACAGAAAGGAGATTTTTCGAGGCTCTAGGAATATGCTAGATTTTTCTAAGATGGATTTTCCTATGGGGAGTTTTAAATACTATATGACCAATATGGCTAATTCTCATACCTTCTCCATTGGCAGTGTGAACTTGGTCATGTCCATGGTACTTCTCACATACGGTTACCTTCTCCAGCTCGCCTGTAAGATGGTTTGTCGCGCCACTGTCCACATACTAGTTTGTATTGACGCCGTAGGAGCCTTCTGCTGTTGCTGCAACTTTCTCATCTTGGGAAAATTCTTCATCTTCTTCAAACTGGTACCAGCAGTCCCTTGCTATGTGGCCCGGCTTGCCACAGATCTGGCAGCGTGTGACATCTGCGCGCTCGCGAGGCTTGCCAGAAGAGTTGCGGCAACCCATGTTGTTGTTGTAGAAGGGCCCCCCGCCATCGCCCCTGTTGGAGGAGTTGCCACTGCTGCTGTTGCCTCCACCTGATGGCTTTCCCTTGTTGCGCGGTTGCCCACGGTAGCGACAGCCGCCACCTCCTCGACCGCGGAAGGCCGCGTTGGCAGAAGACTTGATGCTTCCACCAGAGCTCGCCCCGTTGTAGAGAGAAAGGCGCTGATCAAAGATGCTGATCTGATCAGTGAAGAGGTCGTCGAGGCTGATGGGCTCGGTACGGGCATCGTCGGCGGATATGAGGGGCTGGTACTCCATGTCAAGGACGGCGGTGATGTAGGAGGCCAGTTCATCATCACCGATTGATTTTCTGGTGACTGCGAGTGATCGCATGTGCGCAAAGTACATCGCCACCATGCCCTTTTGCGTTGTGGAGAGTGCGGCGCGGATGTTGTTGACGCGGGCTCTAGACTGCGACGAGAACATGTGCACAAGGGCGGTCCAGAGTTCATGCGCCGTAGCTATGGATGTGACCTGCACAAGGACTTCCTTGGTGAGATTGTTTAGCAAGTATCCAAGTACCAGTTGTCCTTCTTTGAACCAGATCGCGTGAAGGGGATTCGGCGTCTGTTCATCTTTCCCGTCCTTGTCCTTCATGGTGAAGAACTTGGAGGGCTCCGGCATGGTCTGGTCGACGTAGCCCAAGAAACCAGCTCCCCTCAGCTGCGGTGTCATATGCGCACGCCACAACATGTAGTTGGTGCGGGTGAGCTTCTCCGTGACCTGCCCAGGAAGGGAGGCCTGGCCGATGCTTGAGGAGGACGACATGGCTGGCGATGGAGATGAGTTTTTTTTTCTAGATGTGGTGGATAGAGGAGACTCTGTATACCATGTAAACTAGCGATGAACAGTGTACCTCGTTGGAGGCGACGGTTTCGTGTTATATAGGGAGGGGCGTATCCCTGAGATATGCATACAGGCAGTATAGATTACATCTTGAGAACCAAGTAAAGAGAGAGAAGATAGAAATGAAAAGAGGTTACAATAATATTGTCTCACTCTATCTCTAACTAAACTAGTACGGCCTAGGTGGGACCATTGCGCCTAGCATATCACGGTTAACACAAAGAACATGTACTTGGCATCCAGAATTAAGATGAAGATAAAAATTGTGTGTGCTCATATACAAAATCCATAAAATAGTACTCCCTCTGTCCTAAAATATGTGACTCAAAAGTGACTCAACTTTATACTAAAGTTAGTACAAAGTTGAGTCATTTTTTATTCACTTATTTTAGGACGTAGGGAGTAGTATACTAAAGCACATGGATTAGTAGATTGAAAGATAAATATGTCCTAAACCCTCTAACGAAGTGTCGAGTACACCACACCAAGCACTGGACTGATGCATTTGCCAGAATTGAAGCAGCACTTTGGATCTATGCAAGAGAAGAGAAAAGGAGGTCAGACATGCTTCTGATGCAGACAGTTTATGTATAGTGAACTGAACAAACCTAGTCTTGTACCTTATTTACCACCGAGTTAGGAGTTAGTATATCACATGCATAAGCACAAAAACAAACCAACTTCCCAGCCTGATTTCTCTGCTGATAGCCTTCTCAATAAAAACTCCGCTAATGGATTGCAAGATATATCTTGACTTCATGGGTGCATGTATATACTAAAAATTATTCCTTCTAGAAGCTAGTCATGAGCACGTCCTTGATCTGCGCTAGACCTGTAATTAACTACACTTGATTGATACATACGGGAGAAAGATCATAGACCGTGGACGTGACGTATTTCTTTGAAGGTGAAATAATCGATTAAACAACCTAATATGACTCGACCAGTGTTTATCTAAAGAGCCAATCTGCATACATACGAGCCACCACGCTAGCTGTTGATCTGAACTCTACTTGCACAACCAGTACCTAGATGATGTTAATTCACTTTAGCAGCATGGCTTTATTTGGTCCTTCAAGCATCAGTGTGACGCTGCATGAGAACAAGCTGTGATGACCTCCAGCATCGACGGCCCCATATGGCAATTCATAAATCTGGACAGAAAAATCTTAAGCATGGGAGATGAGTGATTACATGGTATTAAAGATTGCTGTCTTAGAGAAGGAAAGAAATAAGAACTTCTAGATCTAATTATGTATCATGAAATTTGCTTTTTATTGTAACGTGATGCAAATCCTTTTTGGTAACGCATTATGGTTGCATCTCATCAGATCTACCTGGGCTATTGTACAAATTGAGGCGTTATAACACGGCTATGTATCTTCAGATTCAAATCTAAGCCACCAGTAGCAATAAAGAGAAAATTTCAAAGGTGCAGAGATAGTCAAATTTACCTGCTCCGGGGACAGAAAATCGAAGGTGAAGAGAACCAATCAGTGGGGAAACGATGGGACAGAACGAAACGATGGTTTGTATATGTGTAGATTACGTCACGTTTCTTAGATACGTTTGATTTTCATACTACTACTTGCTTAGAGATTGCATCATATTTTTTTGCATTTTAAAATGGAGAAGTTGCTAGAAAGATCAAGATAGGACTTTTTTTCTAGGCTTTTTGTGGGTTGATCTACACCGTAATAACTCAGTCTCACCAGATTAACGGCTGATAAAATCTGATTAACGTGGTAATTTTTAGGGAGTGCATAATTAGTATAGGAATAGATAGATAGATAGATAGATAGACTAGGACATATGCCCGTGCGTTGCAACGGAAGAGATATTTCTTTACCAGAAGCAATGAGAGAGATAATTGATGTATCCACCAAAAACGATCTCCATAGCGGTGCGATAGAGAGAGGAGTTGTGGTCTTCTTCAGGTCATGTTTGTCCAGCGAGATGTTGATAGTGGTGGGGTTAGTCGGCATGGCGGCAATCATCCAACTGGTGCATTTTTCTCCTTTAGATCCGCTTTGTCTCGGCGTTATGTCTGCCTCCTTATTTAATAGCGCTCACGTGCCCACAATTTAGCGCATAACCAAATGGATTACTACCTGGATGGATTACTTATTGTAGGACATAACTCCTATTTCATTAGCATATTTAGCGCATAACCAGACATCAATGTCCCTTTTTTATTAGGGTTTATTTTCTTTTAATATTTTAGCCCTCACGTGCCTACAATTTTTATTTGAACCAAATCAACATATTCTCTTTTATTGGCCCAAGAAAACAATTGCTCCCTCAGACGACCCAATATGGGAGTACGGCTGAGGCCCAATACTGCCTGCGCAACGGAGCAATTTTTTTTTCTTCGACCAACTACGTTGGGGCTACTATGTGACGCTAGTTACGTAAAATAGCATGTTCGACGCACATTAGTGCGTGTATGGGCCAACACACTGGTAGGCTCCAAGACGACGCGTGTTCGTAAGTCGTGAAGAAATCCAAAAAACGACGAGTAAAGCCCAGACTACATGCTGCTAGCCACTCAAAAAAATGAGTCCTACCAATGAATGGCTAGTCAAACGTTTAAGAACATACTCCAATGTCAGATTCGAATTTATTTTTCGTTTTTTTCTGAACTTGTTACAAAATATATAAATTACGGAATATTTTTTGAAGCATGAATAATTTGAAAATTGCAAACAATTTTCTTAAATTATTATAAAAATGGAACAAAATATGAAACATTCAAAATTCAAACTTTTATTTAAAAATATGAACCTTTTATAATAATATGTACATTATTTTATTTCTTATTTTTTCGGAAAATAAAACATATTTTGAACATTTAGAACAATTTTGGAAAATGTGTTTCTTTAAACTCGGACATTGTTCTGAATATGTGAACATATCAGCAAAACAAGATTGTTTTTTATTTGGAACATTTTTAAAATGCAATTTTTTGGAAAATCTAAAACAACTTTGAATAAAATAAAGAAAAAACGGTAATGTTGTTAAAATTCTAAATAAATTTTGGAATGAGAACGAAGATTTAATGTTCTTAAAAGTTTTTAAAATGGAATATTTTAAAAATTCGAAAAAATATAAACATTCCATTTTTCAGAAATTATGAACTTTTTGAACATTTGCAATTTACGAAAAATGAGAAATAAAAATAAAGTTTAAAGGAAAAAGGATAAAGTAAATAGGAAAATTATTGAAATAAACGAGAAAAAGAAAAATATATACATAACACAAAACAAAAAAAGGAAAACGATTCAGCCAATTTGTGTGCCCTGTGCGAATTTGCAACTATTTCACGCCCAACACGATAAATAGGGTGCCCTGTGCACAGAGACAAATGGGCTGGCTTTGCTGGGCCATATGTCCGCCGGCCCATGTCCGAATTCTGGCATTTTTCCTTTTCAAATAGATGAACGGAGAAGAATTTAGTACCACCTCGAATATAAAAAAATCTTTTCAATGGTGAACAGATGAAAAAAATCGGAGAAACACACCTTACATTATTAGTTCTAGCATAGCACTAGCACTAGCACATATGCTCGTGCGTTGCAACGGAAAGATACTTTTTTTTGCAAAAAAACAGAAGGAGAGATAATTGATGTGTTCATAAAAAACGGTCTCCACGAGGATGGGCAACAGAACGAGGAGTTGCGGTCTTCTCACTGGTCATGTTTGCCCCGTGAAATCTTGATATAGTGGTGGGGTTTGTTGGCCTGGCGGCGACCACCCAACTGGCGGCGCCCGGTCTCCTACTGGATTGATACCTTGGTTCTCAAAAACTGAGGGAAATACTTACGCTATTGTGCTGCATCTCCCTTTCCTCTTCGAGGGGATACAACGCAAGCTCAAGAGGTAGCAGTTGTGTGCGTAGTCCCTAAATATGAACAAGTTGCCTTACAGGAAATATATAACTTTGCTCGAATTGAAGAAGAGAGTCTCCCACAAGCTTTGGGGAGGCTTCTCCAGTTACTTAATGCTTTGCATGATCATCCTCTTGAGATGCATGATATACTTGATGTCTTTTATAATGGACTAATCGATGCTTCCAGAGACCACCTGGATAGTTGTGCTGCTTGTGTTTTCAGGGAAAGGACACTTGAAGAAGCTGAATTATTATTGAATAATATGCTGGCCAATGAAAATAATTGGACACTTCTAGAACCAGCCCCTAAGCCAACTCCCAAGAAAAGAGGTGTTCTATTTCTCAGTCCTGAAGATCTGCAAGAGGGAAAGAAATCTATGAAAGAAAAAGGTATTAAAGCTGAAGATGTTAAGAATTTACCACCTATTGAAGAAATACATGGTCTTGATAACCCAACACAGGTAGTAAAGGTAAATTCTCTTTATAGATTTGATGAAGGTGATATTCCTCGTTATAAGTCTGCTAGCCAATGCTTAGATGAGTTTGACAATTTTATTGTGAAACAAGAAAACTTCAATGCTTATGTTGGTAGACAATTACAACACAATGCTTATATGATTGAACGCTTGAGTGATTATCTATCTAGAGCTAAAGGTGAACTAAAACTCATTAGTATACATGCTTCTATGGTCACCACTCAAGTAGAACAAGTACTTAAGGCTCAGAATGATTTGCTCAATGAATTAAATAATAAGAATAATGACTATGTTGTTAGAGTTGCTACTAGAGGTGGTAAAATGACTCAGGAACCTCTGTATCCTAAAGGCCACCCTAAAAGAATTGAGCAAGATTCTCAGAGAACTAATTTAGATGCACCTAGTTCTTCTAAGAAGAAGAAAAAGAAAAATGATAGGACCTTGCATGCTTCTAGTGAACATGTAGCTGACACACCTGAGAATCCCAATGATATATCTGTTTCTGATGCTGAGACACAATCTGGTAATGAAAATGAACCCAGTGATAATATTAATGATGATGTTCATAATGATGCTCAACATAGCAACGATAATGATGTAGAGATTGAACCTGTTGTTGATCTTGATAACCCACAATCAAAGAATCAACGTTATGATAAGAGAGACTTTGTTGCTAGGAAGCACGGTAGGGAAAGAGAACCATGGGTTCAGAAACCCATGCCTTTTCCTCCGAAACCATCCAAGAGAAAGGATGATGAGGATTTTGAGCGCTTTGCTGAAATGATTACACCTATCTTTTTGCGTATGCGTTTGACTGATGTTCTTAAAACAAATCATTATGCTAAGTATATGAAAGATATTATTACCAACAAAAGAAAGATACCTAAGTAGAAATTTCCACCATGCTTGCTAATTACACTTTTGAGGGTGGAATGCCTAAAAAAATAGGAGATCCAGGAGTACCTACTATACCTTGCTCCATTAAGAGAAACTATGTTAAAACTGCTTTGTGTGATCTTGGAGCCGGTGTTAGTGTTATGCCTCTTTCTTTATATCGTAGACTTGACTTGAGTAAGTTGACACCTACTGAAATATCTTTGCAAATGGCTGATAAATCAACTGCTATACCTATCGGTATTTGTGAGGATGTGCATGTTGTAGTTGCAAATGTTACTATTCTAACAGACTTTGTTATACTTGATATTCCCAAGGATGATAGTATGTCTATTATTCTTGGAAGACCCTTTTTGAATACTGCAGGGGCTGTTATTGATTGCAACAAAGGCAATGTCACTTTTGATGTCAATGGTAATGAGCATACGGTACACTTTCCGAGAAAAGAACCTCATGTCCACAGTATCATTATATTGGAAAAACTTCAACTGTTACTATTGGAGGTTTTGAGTTTCCCCTTCCTACTACCAAGAAGACCTATGACATCCTTATTGTTGGGGACATACATATCCCCTTTGAGGTAACCTAGTGTTATTCAAAAGTTCTCCGGTTTCATGTTACTCGGAAAGAGTTTATTAACAAGACCTGATCAACCTTGTTAATGGATTCCATTTGATGAGCATGGGATAGGTGAATCTAGATAGCACAACCTTATGTACCCTCTTATTACTTTATGTTAATTAGGATAAATAAAGCAAAAATAGTATTTTCTGTCTGTTTCCAGACTTACCCGTGCAATGAAAAAATATCCCGAAAATAAAAGTTCTCCAAATGCCATGAAAATGAAATATGATTTTTTCTAGAATATTTGAGGAAATATGGCACTGAACACATAGCAAGGGGAGCCAGCACGTGGCCACAAGGGCCCAGGGCGCGCCCCCTGCCTCGTGGGCCCCATGTGGCCCCCTCCACTTATTCCTGCACCCATGCTCTTCTTCTTCCTCCCAAAAAAAATCCCCAACCAGCTCAAACCCGAGTTCTAGCTCTTCTTGCTGCAATTTTCGATCTCCTTGCTCAAAGTACCATTCACCAAACTGTTTGGGGAGATTGTTCCTTGGTATGTGACTCCTCCATTGGTCCAATTAGTTTTTGTTCTAGTGCTTTATTTGTTGCAAATTTATGCTGCTGTGGTGACCTTGTTCTTGAGCTTGCATGTCAAATTTTCTTGGTCCCAAGTAGTTCTAATGCATGATATAGTCTCTAGGCACTTATAGGAGTTGTTGCTATCAATCTTATTGAGTTTGGTTTACTTTTATTTTGAAGTTACTTAAAATTATAGAAAATTTCAGAAAAATGTCTAAGAGAAACTTCCAAGGTGGTTCTTCAAGAAAGCAAGAACAGAGGCTCGCGTTCCGTGAGCCGGACGATGAACCACCAAGGGATGCCGATGTGCGGCCCTGTGAATGGCCGTCAGATGAATTCATGGGCCAAGCTGGCATCAAGGATGAATTTTATGCATACGTGCGCAACGCTGACCTCGAGGACTTCATGTAAGATAAGTGCACTCAATACCGTGGTTTAACCAATAGCTTCGTGAGAAGGTTTAAATTTTCATCTTCACGTAATTCTCACACTGTACAGTTTGATCTATATGATAAATCTTATACCATGGATTTAGAAGATTATAAATATTCTTGCAAGCTCCCACAATGGGGCAGTATGAGTGATCCCCGCAAATCTGAATTTAGAGGATTCCTTCCTAGTATTACAGTGGGGGAGTCCAGGGAAATCACACAGGCTACCATGGGGAGCATACATTTTCCTGTTATTCATTACTTTGCTTTCTTTATCGGTAGATGCATAAATGGTAAGGATGAGGCTTGTCACATGTGTGTCCCTGATCTTAGTGTTCTCAAGAGTGTTGTACTAGGTGATAGGCAATATAACTTGGGAGCTATTGTTGCACGTAGGGTACACCATAATGGTTTGCATGGAGATTTATCTGGTGGGATCTATGCTACCCACATAGCCCGCTTTCTTGGTGTGTCTGTGCACATGAATGATGAACCTTTACCTCATGCTTATTTAGACTGCCATGCTATGACTAGTCACCGGTTTATAGAGTGGGATTATCAAACCCTCAAATATCGACTAATCTTTAACAGGCAGGCCATCCCTATTGTTCTTCCTGCTCCCACTTTGTTCAACTTTCAGGAAAAAGGGAGATACACTATAACAATGGAGGAGGCAAATGCTTATTATAACATGATGGAGGCAGCCCGCCTTCGAGCTGCAGCTCAGCATGCAGCATCTGCTGCATCCCAGTACAACCCCAACTACAACTTTGGATATTCATCAGGCCAATACTGGCCATAGACCAACTTAGGCCAAAAGCGTAAGCTTGGGGGAGTACGTGTTTCTCACCGACTTATATTCATGTTCACACACGTATTCTAGTTGTTGGTGCTCACACTCTTTCATTGTACCATCCATGTTTAGTTCAATTTCTTTTTCTTAGTCTTTTTCTTATGTGCTAGAAAAACCCAAAAAAACAAAAAAATATTAGTTGTAGCTTCTAGCTAGTTTACTTTCTTTGCTTGTAGTAGTAGTTAAATTGAAACCCCAAAAAGATTTTCCGTTGTTATTTTGCTTGTTGGGAGCTTTCCGGTGTAAATAGTTTCTTTTCTTTTCTTTAGGGGTTAAGAGTAGAAGACCATGATAGAAATGCTTAGTGGCTCTCATATGCTTTGTTGTGAATTAACCTTGAGCCATATTACCTTGTCTTCTCTCTTGTATTAAATGCCTGCAGATTCCAGCTTAGTCCAATGCACGTGCACTATTATTTTCATACACACCGTTTGGTCGTGCGAGTGAAAGGCAATAAGGATGATATATGATGAACTAATTGAGATGAGAAAAGCTGGTATGAACTCGACCTATCTTGTTTTTGTAAATATGATGGCTCATAGTTCCTGATTCAGCTTATTATGATTGAAACATGTTTGCAATGACAATTAGAGGTCATAGCTGCTTATTCCATGCTTAATTAGCTGAGAGTTTATAATGGTCTATCTTGCGTGCCAACATGATATTAAAATGGTTGTGATGTGGTATGATGGGTGGTATCCTCTGTAAGATTTAAGTGACTTGACTTGGCACATGTTCACGCATGTAGTTGAAACAAATCAACATAGCCTTCACGATATTTATGTTCATGGTGATTTATATCCTACTCATGCTTGCATTCATTGTTGATTAATTTTAATGCATGTTCATGACCGTTGTTGCTCTCTAGCTAGTCGCTTCCGAGTCTCTTTCTAGCCTTCACCTGTACTAAGCGGGAATACTGCTTGTGCATCCACTTCCATAAACCTCAAAGTTATTCCATATGAGTCCACCATACCTTCCTATATGCGGTACTTACCTGCCGTTCCAAGTAAATTTGCATGTGCCAAACTGTAAACCTTCAAATGAAATTAATTTTGTATGCTCGAACAGCTCATGTATCAACTAAGGCTGTCTATATCTTCCATGCTAGGTGGGTTATTCTCACGATGAGTGGACTCCGCTCATCAATTATGAGAAAATGGCCGGTAATCGAGATGCCCAGTCCCATGCTCAAAATCATAATAATTAAATAAAACTCCCCCAGGACTGTTGCTGGTTTGGACGGTACCCGTTGTTTCGGGCTAGCCATGGAGTGTGCTTGTTGGTGGTTGGGGGAGTATAAACTTGACCATTCTATTTGGGAACCTCCTATAATGTGCGTAGCATGGGAGATATCGAGATTCTTGGTTGTTATGTTGACAATGAAAGTATACCGCTCAAAATGTTATTCAATCTATATTTAAAAATCGAGCTCTGGCACCTCTACAAATCCCTGCTTCCCTCTACGAAGGGCCTATCTATTTACTTTTCTGCAGAGTCATCATCCTGTTATCAAAGAGCACCAGTAGGAGAGCACCTCTGTCGTTGCATGTATTACTATTAATTTGCATTGAATATGATCATGATTGGATCTCTTTTACCATGAATTACAATTTCTTGTCAGTCCTTGATCCATAAAGGTGCTCTGCATTTATATTTTGCTGTCTCAGAAAGGGCTAGCGAGATACCATCCTGTTATATCATATCATGACTGTTTTGAGAAAGTGTTGTCATCCGAGGTTTATTATTATTGCTCGCTAGTTGCTTATGCCATTGATGTGAGTAGTCTTGAGACCTGAAAGTTATTGTGAATGTGGTTAGTTCATGATCTTGTTGAAAACTTGAATGCTAGCTTACATATTTACAACAACAAGAGCAAACAGAGTTTGTCAAAGTTTTTCTTTATCACTTTCAGTTTATCAACTGAATTGCTTGAGGACAAGCAAAGGTTTAAGCTTGGGGGAGTTGATACGTCTCCAATGTATCTACTTTTCCAAACCCTTTTGCCCTTGTTTTGGACTCTAACTTGCATGATTTGAATGGAACTAACGCGGACTGACGCTGTTTTCAGCAGAACTGCCAGGGTGTTGTTTTTTCTGCAGAATAAAAAGTTCTCGGAATCGCCTGAAAATTAAAGGAGAATTATTTCAGAAAATATAAAAAATACCCGCAAGAAGATCCACACCAGGGGGCCTTGGGCCTGTCCATGAGGGTGGGGGGCGCGCCCCTGCCTCGTGGGCCCCCTGGTGCCTTACCGACGTATCCCCAGATCCTATATCTTCACGTTCGGGGAGAAAAAAATAGGGGAGAAGGAATTATCGCGTTTCACGAGATGGAGCCGCCGGCAAGCCCTACTCTCTCTCGGGAGGGCTGATTTAGAGTCCGTTCGGGGCTCCGGAGAGTGGAGATAGTTGCCATCGTCATCATCAACCTTCCTCCATCACCAATTCCATGATGCTCACCGCCGTGCGTGAGTAATTCCATCGTAGGCTTGCTGGATGCTGATGGGTTGGATGGGATCTATCATGTAATCGAGTTAGTTTTGTTAGGGTTTGATCCCTAGTATCCACTATGTTCTGAGATTGATGTTGCTATGACTTTGCTATGCTTAATGCTTGTCACTAGGGCCCGAGTGCCATGATTTCAGATCTGGACCTATTATGTTTTCATGAATATATGTGTGTTCTTGATCCTATCTTGCAAGTCTATAGTCACCTACTATGTGTTATGATCCGGCAACCCCGAAGTGACAATAATCGGGACCACTCCCGGTGATGACCATTGTTTGAGGAGTTCATGTATTCACTATGTGTTAATGCTTTGGTCCGGTACTCTATTAAAAAGAGGCCTTAATATCCCTTAGTTTCCAATAGGACCCCGCTGCCACGGGAGGGTAGGACAAAAGATGTCATGCAAGTTCTTTTCCATAAGCATGTATGACTATATTCGGAATACATGCCTACATTGCATTGATGAACTGGAGCTAGTTCTGTGTCACCCTAGGTTATAACTTCTACATGATGAATTGCATCCAACATAATTTCCCATCACCGATCCAATGCCTACGAGCTTTACCTATATTGCTTGTTGCTTATTTACTTTTCCGTTGCTACTATTACAAAAACTACAAAAACACTATCGTTACTTTTATTGCCGCTACCGCCACTATCGTATTACTTTGCTACTAAACTATCTTGCTGCAGATACTAAGTTTCCAGGTGTGGTTGAATTGACAACTCAGCTGCTAATACTTAGGAGGTGTTTGGTTTACTGGACGATAACGCAAACGGTAAAGGTATCAGGTCGCAGCGAGATCGAAGGTGTAACAATCCACCTGTTGTTTTGTTTGGCCCATGCTAGTAACGTTATCAGTTTACTTCACTCTGTTTGTTTTGGCACTGTGAAAAAGCCTCTTCGTGAGGCCGGTGGTGACCGGCGGCTCGTGCTGCTCCCCGTTCTGATTCTTGCGAAGAACGAGGTCAGATGAAGGGCTATCCCTGCCGCTCACTGGTAGATCTTGGGCCGCGGAGAAGATCAGGGGCGAAGGGGGTGGATCGTGGATGGTGGGAGGCGGAGACGGAGGGGACCTGGGTAAGCGATGGGAAGCGGAGGTGGAGACGGGCCAGGGAAATTTGATGGAGGGGAGACTTCCAATGAGAAAATCGGGGGTTGCGGGAGGAGAGATCAGCCCGGAGTCGCTAGAGGAGGCGGAGGAGGATGAAGGATGGGGGGGAAGGGCTTCGCTCGGGGGTAACGCAATGCGTTAGCGGAGGGGTTCGGGCGTAATCAGTGGAATACTACGATGGGATCTGTTTACACGGTATGGAATTACAGAGCGATTTAAACAAACACCACTTAACGCTATCTATTACCGGGCGTTAATAAATGACGTTACAGAACAACCAAACAAACACCTCCTTAAGAGTATTCTTTGGCTCCCCTTGTGTCGAATCAATAAATTTGGGTTGAATACTTTACCCTCGAAAACTGTCGCGATCCCTTAAACTTGTGGGTTGTCAACGGGGACGTACGAGCCGGGGCGATGACCAGCCGGCGCGAGCTCGCGATCGAAAACGCCGGAGACGGGCGCGCGCAATGTGGTGGGTGGCGACGTCGACGGGGACGGGCGTGCGCGACGGAGGCGGTGACGAAGACGAGGAAGAAACTAACTAAAATTTCGTAAGTGATGTTTATATAGGAGTGGCCATTAATACCGGATGGAGCCACGAACCGGTACTAAAGGTCAATTTTGGCCAGGCGCCTTTAGTACCAGTTGGTGGCTCCAACCGGTACTATAGACCCCGTCTTTAGTACCGGTTGGAGCCACAAACCGGTACTAAAGGTGGCGCGCTCCCATTCCGTTGTGCACAAAGTTTAGTCCCACCTCGCCGAGCGAAGGGCAGCCGCACTGGTTTATAAACCTAGTCGCGGCTGCTTCATCGAGCTACTCTCTAAAGTAGGCTTTCGGGCCTAACTTTGCCGCCCTGCCCTGTGAGCCTGCTGGGCCTTATGGTCCTGCATATCCATGCCCATGGCCTAGCAGGCCCAGTGAGCAGCGCGCAAAAAAAAATTATATAGTTTTTTTCTTTTATGTATTTCTGAGTAGTTTTTCGCTGTATTCACAGTTTCTTTAAGAATATTTTTGCTTCAGGTACAAAAAATTACAAACTTTCTGTTAGTGCCAGTAGTTCTCAAATTTGAATAGTTTAAATTTGAATTATTTGAAATTTGTGTGAATCACTACTTTGTGAATAACTTAACTTTAAAAATAGATTTTCCAGTTTGTACACGAAGTGCATCCAGTTTTTCACGTAACCCTCTCTACTTTTTTGCACATGCTATGTGGGTGAAATGATGATACCATGCCAAGTTTCAACCTTTGCAAAGTTCATTTTGTAGTGCTTTTCACTTTCACGGTCATTTAGCTCTCAAAACAAATTAGTAAATGAATGAAAAATAGCAAATGATGTGAGAAACGATTGAAAGTTGATGACGTGGCTTTGAATCGTGCATACTGAACGCAAAAAAAGTCCGGAGTTGTAATAAGTTTAAAAAAATGAAGTGCCGATGTAACATATGGGTTTTTTCGTCCGAAACCCTGATACTTCAAAAAAGATTGTCCATTTTGTATACGAAGTGCATCCAGTTTTTGCTGTAACCCTCTCTACTTTTTTGCACATGCTATGTGGGTGAAATGATGATATCATGCGAAGTTTCAACCTTTTCAGAGTTCATTTTGTAGTGCTTTTCAATTTCACGGTCATTTAGCTCTCAAAACAAATCAGTAAATGAATGAAAAATAGCAAATGATGTCAAAAGGGTTGAAAGTTGATGACGTGGCTTTGAATCGTGCATACTGAACGCAAAAAAGTCCGGAGTTATAATAAGTTTAAACAAATGAAGTGTCGATGTAAGAGATGAGTTTTTTCGTCCGAAACCCTGATCCTCGAAAAAGATTGTCCAGTTTGTACACGAAGTGCATCCAGTTTTTGACGTAACCATCTCTACTTTTTTGCACATGCTATGTGGGTGAAATGATGATACCATACTAAGTTTCAACCTTTTCAGAGTTCATTTTGTAGTGCTTTTCAATTTCATGGTCATTTAGCTCTCAAAACAAATCAGTGAATGAATGAAAAATAGCAAATTATGTCCGAAAGGGTTGAAAGTTGATGACGTGGCTTTGAATCATGCATACTGAACGCAAAAAAAGTCTGGAGTCGTAATACGTTTAAAAAATGAAGTGCCGGTGTAACAGATGAGTTTTTTCGTCCGAAACCCTGATCCTTCGAAAGAGATTGTCCAGTTTGTACACGAAGTGCATTCACTTTCTGCCGTAACCCTCTCTACTTTTTTGAACATGCTATGTGGGTGAAATGATGATACTATGCCAAGTTTCAACCTTTTTAGAGTTCATTTCGTAGTGCTTTTTAATTTCACGGTCATTTATCTGTCAAAACAAATCAGTAAATGAATAAAAATAGCAAATGATGTCAGAATGGGTTGAAAGTTGATGACGTGGCTTTGAATCATGCATACTAAACGCAAAAAAGTCCGGAGCTTTAATACGTTTAAAAAAATAAAGTGCCGGTGTAACAGATGAGTTTTTTCGTCCGAAACCCTGATACTTCGAAAGAGATTGTCCAGTTTGTACACAAAGTGAATCCAGTTTTTGCAGTAACCCTCTCTACGTTTTTGCACATGCTATGTGGGTGAAATGATGATACAATGCCAAGTTTCTACCTTTTCAGAGTTCATTTCATAGTGCTTTTCAATTTCACGGTCATTTATCTCTCAAAACAAATCAGTAAATGAATGAAAATAGCAAATTATGTCAGAAAGGGTTGAAAGTTGATGACGTGGCTTTGAATCGTGCATACTAAACGCAAAAAAAGTTTGTAGTTGTAATAAGTTTAAAAAAAAGATGTGCCGGTGTAACAGATGAGTTTTTTCGTCTAAAATCATGATACTTCGAAAGAGATTGTCGAGTTTGTAGACGAAGTGCATCCAGTTTTTGCCGTGATCCTCTCTACTTTTTTGCACATACTATGTGGGTGAAATGATGATACCCTGCCAAGTTTCAACATTTTCAGGGTTCAATTCTCACCTGTGGGTCATTTAGCTCTCAAAAAAAATCATAAATAAATGAAAAATAGCAAATGATGTTAGAAAGGGTTGAAAGTTGATGACATGGCTTTGAATCGTGCATACTGAATGCAACAAAAAGTCTAGAGTTGTAATATGTTATTAAAAATAAAGGAGAGGTGCAATTCTCACCTGCACGTTGCTTAGCTTCAGGCCTCACCGGTTTCATCAATGATCTTTTTGTGTACAATCTGAATTGTCAATATGATTCCTCATCGGTTTAGAAACTGGAGAAGACTCATATTGTGGCCACAAATTCTACACGTAGATTTCAATGAAGACCAAGTGATTGTGATAGTTTGAGAAGTAACATATTTAAGGTGGTAAAAACTCTGTTAGCGGAGCGAGGTGGGACTAAAAAAGCGCTGCATAATGAATCAACTAGAAACCTCTACTACCGGTTTGTGGCATGAATCGGTACTAAAGGTGTTGGTGGGGCCCCAGCCTGACCACAGCTTGCCACAGCTTCTTTAGTACCGGTTCATTGCATGAACTGGTACTAAAGGTTTACCACGAACCGGTACTAATGAGCTCCTCCCATCTAGCCTTTGAACCGGCACTAATGGTCACATTTGTGCATGTTCAGTTCCAAACCGGGACTAATGTGCTTCACATTAGGCCGTTTTCTACTAGTGTATGTAAGGCCTTGGTAAAACCGTCTGCAACTTGATCTTGAGAGTGAATAAATCGAATGTCCAATTTCTTGGTAGCAACTCTTTCTCTGACAAAATGAAAATCTATTTCGATATGTTTGGTCCTTGCATTAAAAACTGGATTAGCAAAAGGTATGTGGCACCAAGATTGTCACACCATAGACATGGAGCTTGCATGCAATGTATAGCAAGCTCTCTCAACAAGGACTGAACCCAAATGATTTATGCTATCGCATTAGCTAATGCTTTATAATCTGCTTTTGTACTAGAACTAGATATAGTACTTGTTTCTTTGCACACCAAGAAATTAAATTAGGACCAAAGAAAACTGCAAAACCACTTGTTGAGCGCCTATCATCCAGACAACCTACCCAGTCAGAATCAGAGAATGTACTCACAAAAGTTGATGATAACTTGTTGAATCTTAGTCCGATGCTCAAGGTATCTTTAACATATCTAAGTATGCGTTTTGCAGCTGTCAAATGTACTGTAGTAGGTGCATGAAGAAATTTGCATATTTTATTGACAGCAAATGAAATATCAGGTCTAGTCAGAGTTAAGTACTGTAGCGCACCAACCATACTTCTGTACCTGGTGGCTGGTGATGTCCTCTTGATTCAAGAGTTCTCCTTCTGACAAAGATATTTTTTCTATACAAGATAAAGGTGTTGGAGCTGGTTTACATCCCTGCAATCTTGCTCTGGCTACAAGATCAGTTGCATAATTCTCTTGAGATAAGTGAAGACTATCTCCATTCTTCCTGACTTCAATCCCAAGGAAATAATGCAAGTCTCCTAGATGCTTAAGAGGAAACTCAGAGTTCAAATCCTTTAGCAGTCCTGTAACAGCCCCATTTGATGAACTTGTAACAATAATATCATCAACATATATAAGCACAAATATAGAGGTAT
Source organism: Secale cereale (assembly GCA_902687465.1). Taxonomy (NCBI): domain Eukaryota; kingdom Viridiplantae; phylum Streptophyta; class Magnoliopsida; order Poales; family Poaceae; genus Secale; species Secale cereale. Next base: position 732,147,362 of record LR738714.1, on the reverse strand, counting down.
TCGACTTATTGTAAATAAACAATGAAGTGCCAAACTTAGAAGTAGTAAACCCAAGTGTTTGAAGTTTCGAGCTCAATCTGGAATACCATGCCCTAGGAGATTGCTTCAGTCCATATAAGGCCTTATCAAGTTTGCACACATGAAAAGGTTTGTTTTTGTCCTCAAACCCAGGAGGTTGTTGCATGAACACTTTCTCTTCTAGAACACCATGAAGGAACGCATTCTGTACATCTAGCTATCATAGACTCCATCCCCTAAACACAATAATAGACAAAACAAGGCGAATAGTATATCCTTCACAACAGGACTGAAGGTGTCCTCATAGTCTATGCCATATCGTTGCTTAAAGCCTTTTGCAACTAGTCTTCGCGGGTAAGAATAACCCAATTTATAGATTCGACACACGGGGAGCCAAAGAGTATTTATAAGCTTTGACAGTTGAGTTGTCAATTCAACCGCACCTGAAATATACTTACTTGCAACAAAAGATAAGTGGTAATGGTGATATGATAGTGATGGTGGAAACAGCAAAAGTAAACAGCAAAAGTAACAACTAATGACCAGCAGGATTTAAAACACTGTAGGCTAGGGAGATGGATGGTTGGGCGCTGCATGGATGAGATACATCATGAATCTAACTTGGGGCAAGGCACACAGAAAAGTAATGATCATCTAGGCAAATATCAAACATTAGGCATGTATCCCACAGGTAGTTGTACGTGCTTGCAATAAGAACTTGCACAACATCTTTTGTCCTACCATCCCGCTACGAACGGGGCCAAAAGGAACTTATGGAGATTAAGGTGCTCCTGTCAAAGAGCACCGGAACAAAGCAATGAACTCAATGGATACATGGAATCCTCAAATTATGGACCATCCCCTTTGGTGTCCCAAGCTGTCACTTTTGGGATCGCCGGTTCCGGACTATTATAGGTGCAAACAACTCATAGATAGGATCAAGAACACAAATATATTCATGCAAACACATAGGGTTCAGATCTGAAATCATGGCACTCGGGCCCTAAGTGACAAGCATTAAGAGCAACAAGTTGAAGCAAAGATGATAAACACCATATTAGATGATAGGCAACATGCCCCCAACAATCTGATAAACTATTACATGATCTAACTCATCCAATCCCTACCATCCCCTTTGCCTACAGCAGGGAATTACTCACACATGGAAGGAGAAGTCATGGAGGGAGGATGGAGTGGTGATGATGATGACGATGGCGACCATCTCCCCTCTCCGGAGGCCAAATCAGCCTCCAGATTAGCCCTCCCGGAGAAGAACAGAGGGTGGTGGCGGCACCGCGACGGAAACTGGGAAAACGACTTCTGTTCTGGGGTTTTCTCGTCACGGGGATAAATACGGGCCAAGGTAGGGCACCAGAGGGGGAAGGACCCGCCCAGGCGGCCTCCCGAGGCGGCCAGGGGTGGGGGCGCCTGGGGCCCCCCTGGCTGCCCTCTGGCCCTTCTTTTGGCACAAGGGCCCTTCGGGTGCGTGGATTTTCTGTGATTTTTCTTGAAATTTTCTGAGATACCTAAAAATCAGTTTTCCTGCACACAATAAAACCATACAGGCAGCTCTGCTGAAAACAACGTCAGTCCGGGTTAGTTTAGTTCAAATCATGCAAGAATGAGGGCAAAACAATAGCAAAAGTGTTTGGAAAAGTAGATACGTTTGAGACGTATCATGGTTCCAACAGATTTTCTCTTAATTCTGTAGACCCACTTGCAATCAATCATGTTTTTACCTTGACATGCAGGAACTAGGTGCCAAGTTTTATTTTCCTGAAGTGCCATGTACTCCTCTTACATAGCCTTCTTCTACCGTGTATCGCTCAAGGCTTCTACAACCGTAGTTGGTTCATCTGTGGTACAAGCAAGACAAAATTTTACTATGCTTTTATAAGTATAATTTTTGGGTTGAGTTACTCCCCTTTGAAGCCTTGTTCGTAATGGTGAATAAGTTGGCGCAGAAGATCCCAAGGGCTCACCAAGAGATCCCACAGAAGGGACAACCGTGGATCTGAAGATGATCTGTCCGGCTGGGGCGGCGTAGTTGGATCTTCTGTGGCTGCAGCAGGTGTTGGGTGAGAAGGAACTGGCGCAGAGGATCCCGCACCAGCCCCCATATCCGCTGCAGACTCAAGAAGAGCAGTTGATGTGTTGGCCCCAACCGGATCAGCACACGACTCCGTGTTGTGTCGCGTCGTGCACCGCACGTAACAGCGTGGTTCATTGCCAAATTGTCTAGGCACGGGCTGGCCAGCTGAGGGCCACGTGGTGGTAGAGGATTGGTGCGGAACAGAGTGATCCACCGAGCCACCGTTGGCATTGGCGTCGTGACATGGCATAAGTCCCGGTGTGGACCGATCCGCCGCACACGGCGCAGATCCCGTAGGATATCGCGGGACAGACCTGCATGATAAGGATCCCGAGGCTTCCACGCTGCGATCCCGAGGCTGATTCGCCTCTGTACTGTTGCTGCTTTGTCCAGGGACCATGAAATATTGATTCTGATCAACTTCTTCAGCATTTTCTGCACCGTTTTTTCTATTTCATCACAACGCTCATGTTCACCATTAGTAAGAGTATTATTCAATAATTGATCATCAGTATTTAACTCGTCTTCATGGTCAATGCCGGTGAGATGAGACGGTAAAAGAAGGATCTCTTTTTGAAGAAGGGCACCAGCATTTGGATGGAGATGTGCAAAGGGAAAGATAGTTCCATCAAACACAACACAACGGGAGATATATACATGTCCGGTGGACACATCCACACATTTTACACCTCTGTGTTGTGGACTGTAACCCAGAAAAACACATTGTTTGGATTTAAACATGAGCTTGCGATTATTGTACGGGCGAACATTGGGCCAACAATCACACCCGAACACTCGTAAGGAAGTGTATTAGGGTTTGGCGTGGAGCAAGCATTCTACCGGAGTTTCATTGTTGATCACACGATTAGGCAATATATTACTAAGATGAACTGCAGTGAGGAACGCTTCATCCCAAAATTTTAGTTGCATGGATGCAGCAGCAAGCAAGGAAAGACCCACTTCAACGATGTGCCTATGCTTACATTCGGCAGATCCATTCTTCTGATGAGCATGAGGACAATACACATGGTTGGATATGCCAATTTGTTGGAAGAATGAGTTTAGATTTCGGTATTTTCCTCCCCAATTAGATTGGAGAGCTAGAATTTTGCAATCGAATTTTCCTTCTACAAGTGCTCGAAAATTGTGAAACACTTGGAATACATCGGATCATTTCTTAAGAAGATAGATCCATGTGTATTTCCTGTACTCATCGATAAAACTAACGTAATAGGAGTGTCTTCCAACAGAAGTAGGGGTAGGCCCCCAAACATCAGAAAATATAAGTTGAAGAGGTTTGGTAGAAACACTTGTAAACACGGGATAAGGTAATTGATGACTCTTAGCACGTTAACATGAATCACAAATTGTTTCAAAACTACGCTCACCAAAAAAAGGGAGCTTATTTTTCCTAAGCACTTGATTGACCAAAGAAAAAGATGCATGCCCTAATCTATCGTGCCACCGTGTTGACGAAACTTTGGTGACACCATAGGCTTGTTTATTCAACCTCCTAAGCTCCGGAATCAACGGGTAAAGCCCTCGAACGCATTTACCCCGATATAGGATTTTCTTCATGAGACCTTATCCATGATCAAAAAGAAGAAAGGGTGAATTCAAGAAAGACATGGTTATCAAGGGCAATGCGATGAACATAAAGGAAATTTTTCGAGGCTATAGGAATATGCTAGATTTTTCTAAGATGGATTTTCCTATGGGTAGTTTTAAATACTGAATGGCCAATATGGCTAATTCTCATACCTTCTCCATTGGCAGTGTGAACTTGGTCATGTCCATGGTACTTCTCACGTACGGTTACCTTCTCCAGCTTGCCTGTAAGATGGTTTGTCGCGCCACTGTCCACATACTAGTTTGTATTGACGCCGTAGGAGCCTTCTGCTGTTGCTGCAACTTTCTCATCTTGGGAAAATTCTTCATCTTCTTCAAACTCGTGCCAGCAGTCCCTTGCTGTGTGGCCCGGCTTGCCACAGATCTGTCAGTGTGTGACATCTGCGCCCGCTCGAGGCTTGCCAGAAGAGTTGCGGCAACCCATGTTGTTGTTGTAGAAGGGCCCCCGCCATCGCCCCTGTTGGAGGAGTTGCCACTGCTGCGGTTGCCTCCACCTGATGGCTTTCCTTTGTTGCGCGGTTGCCCACGGTAGCGACAGCCGCCACCTCCACGACCGCGGAAGGCCGCGTTGGCAGAAGACTTGATGCTTCCACCAAAGCTCGCCCCGTTGTAGAGAGCAAGGCGCTGATCAAAGCTGCTCATCTGATCAGTGAAGAGGTCGTCGAGGCTGATGGGCTCGGTACGGGCATCGTCGGCGGATATGAGGGGCTGGTACTCCATGTCGAGGACGGCGGTGATGTAGGAGGCCAGTTCATCATCACCGATTGATTTTCTGGTGACTGCGAGTGATCGCATGTGCGCAAAGTACGTCGCCACCATGCCCTTTTGCGTTGTGGAGAGTGCGGCGCGGATGTTGTTGACGCAGGCTCTAGACTGCGACGAGAACATGTGCACAAGGGCGGTCCAGAGTTCATGCGCCGTAGCTATGGATGTGACCTGCACAAGGACTTCCTTGGTGAGATTGTTTAGCAAGTATCCAAGTACCAGTTGTCCTTCTTTGAACCAGATCGCGTGAAGGGGATTCGGCGTCTGTTCATCTTTCCCGTCCTTGTCCTTCATGGTGAGGAACTTGGAGGGCTCCGGCATGGTCTGGTCGACGTAGCCAAAGAAACCAGCTCCCCTCAGCTGCGGTGTCATCTGCGCACGCCACAACACGCAGTTGGTGCGGGTGAGCTTCTCCGTGACCTGCCCAGGAAGGGAGGCCTGGCTGATGCTTGAGGAGGACGACATGGCTGGCGATGGAGATGAGTTTTTTTTCTAGATGTGGTGGATAGAGGAGACTCTGTATACCATGTAAACTAGCGATGAACGGTGTACCTCGTTGGAGGCGACGGTTTCGTGTTATATAGGGAGGGGTGTATCCCTCAGATATGCATACAGGCAGTATAGATTACATCTTGAGAACCAAGTAAAGAGAGAAGATAGAAATGAAAAGAGGTTACAATAATATTGTCTCACTCTATCTCTAACTAAACTAGTTCGGCCTAGGTGCACGTGGGACCATTGCGCCTAGCATATCACGGTTAACACAAAGAACATGTACTTGGCATCCAGAATTAAGATGAAGATAAAAATTGTGTGTGCTCATATACAAAATCCATAAAATAGTACTCCCTCCGTCCTAAAATATGTGACTCAAAAGTGACTCAACTTTGTACTAAAGTTAGTATAAAGTTGAGTCATTTTTGATTCACTTATTTTAGGACGGATGGAGTAGTATACTAAAGAACATGGATTAGTAGATTGAAAGATAAATATGTCCTAAACCCTCTAACGAAGTGTCGAGTACACCACACCAAGCACTGGACTGATGCATTTGCCAGAATTGAAGCAGCACTTTGGATCTATGCAAGAGAAGAGAAAAGGAGGTCAGACATGCTTCTGATGCAGACAGTTTATGTATAGTGAACTGAACAAACCTAGTCTTGTACCTTATTTACCACCGAGTTAGGAGTTAGTATATCACATGCATAAGCACAAAAACAAACCAACTTCCCAGCCTGATTTCTCTGCTGATAGCCTTCTCAATAAAAACTCCGCTAATGGATTGCAAGATATATCTTGACTTCATGGGTGCATGTATATACTAAAAATTATTCCTTCTAGAAGCTAGTCATGAGCACGTCCTTGATCTGCGCTAGACCTGTAATTAACTACACTTGATTGATACATACGGGAGAAAGATCATAGACCGTGGACGTGACGTATTTCTTTGAAGGTGAAATAATCGATTAAACAACCTAATATGACTCGACCAGTGTTTATCTAAAGAGCCAATCTGCATACATACGAGCCACCACGCTAGCTGTTGATCTGAACTCTACTTGCACAACCAGTACCTAGATGATGTTAATTCACTTTAGCAGCATGGCTTTATTTGGTCCTTCAAGCATCAGTGTGACGCTGCATGAGAACAAGCTGTGATGACCTCCAGCATCGACGGCCCCATATGGCAATTCATAAATCTGGACAGAAAAATCTTAAGCATGGGAGATGAGTGATTACATGGTATTAAAGATTGCTGTCTTAGAGAAGGAAAGAAATAAGAACTTCTAGATCTAATTATGTATCATGAAATTTGCTTTTTATTGTAACGTGATGCAAATCCTTTTTGGTAACGCATTATGGTTGCATCTCATCAGATCTACCTGGGCTATTGTACAAATTGAGGCGTTATAACACGGCTATGTATCTTCAGATTCAAATCTAAGCCACCAGTAGCAATAAAGAGAAAATTTCAAAGGTGCAGAGATAGTCAAATTTACCTGCTCCGGGGACAGAAAATCGAAGGTGAAGAGAACCAATCAGTGGGGAAACGATGGGACAGAACGAAACGATGGTTTGTATATGTGTAGATTACGTCACGTTTCTTAGATACGTTTGATTTTCATACTACTACTTGCTTAGAGATTGCATCATATTTTTTTGCATTTTAAAATGGAGAAGTTGCGAGAAAGATCAAGATAGGACTTTTTTTCTAGGCTTTTTGTGGGTTGATCTACACCGTAATAACTCGGTCCCATCAGATTAACGGCTGATAAAATCTGATTAATGTGGTAATTTTTAGGGAGTGCATAATTAGTATAGATAGATAGATAGATAGATAGATAGATAGATAGATAGACTAGGACATATGCCCGTGCGTTGCAACGGAAGAGATATTTCTTTACCAGAAGCAATGAGAGAGATAATTGATGTGTCCACCAAAAACTATCTCCATAGCGGTGCGATAGAGAGAGGAGTTGTGGTCTTCTTCAGGTCATGTTTGTCCAGCGAGATGTTGATAGTGGTGGGGTTAGTCGGCATGGCGGCAATCATCCAACTGGTGCATTTTTCTCCTTTGGGTCCGCTCTGTCTCGGCGTTATGTCTGCCTCCTTATTTAGTAGCGCTCACGTGCCCACAATTTAGCGCATAACCAAATGGATTACTACCTGGATGGATTACTTATTGTAGGACATAACTCCTATTTCATTAGCATATTTAGCGCATAACCAGACGTCAATGTCCCTCCTTTATTAGGGTTTATTTTCTTTTAATATTTTAGCCCTCACGTGCCCACAATTTTTATTTGAACCAAATCAACATATTCTCTTTTATTGGCCCAAGAAAACAATTGCTCCCTCAGAGGACCCGATATGGGAGTACGGCTGAGGCCCAATACTGCCTGCGCAACGGAGCAATTTTTTTTTTCTTCGACCAACTACGTTGGGGCTACTATGTGACGCTAGTTACGTAAAATAGCATGTTCGACGCACATCAGTGCGTGTATGGGCCAACACACAGGTAGGCTCCAAGACGACGTGTGTTTGTAAGTCGTGAAGAAACCCAAAAAACGACGAGTTGAAGGATTGAAACCATGCCCTTAAAGCCCAGACTACATGCTGCTAGCCACTCAAAAAAATGAGTCCTACCAATTAATGGCTAGTCAAACGTTTAAGAACATACTCCAATGTCAGATTCGAATTTATTTTTGGTTTTTTTCTGAACTTGTTACAAAATATATAAATTACGGAATATTTTTGGAAGCATGAATAATTTGAAAATTGCAAACAATTTTCTGAAATTATTAAAAACAATTGAACAAAATATGAAACATTCAAAATTCACACTTTTATTTAAAAATATGAACCTTTTATAATAATATGTACAATATTTTATTTCTTAATTTTTTGGAAAATAAAACATATTTTGAACATTTAGAATTTTTTTGGAAAATGTGTTTCTTTAAACTCGGACATTGTTCTGAATATGTGAACATATCAGCAAAATAAGATTGTTTTTTATTTGGAACATTTTTAAAATGCAATTTTTTTGGAAAATCTAAAACAACTTTGAATAAAATAAAGAAAAAACGGTAATGTTGTTAAAATTCTAAATAAATTTTGGAATGAGAACGAAGATTTAATGTTCTTAAAGTTTTTAAAATGGAATATTTTAAAAATTCGAAAAAAATATAAACATTCCATTTTTCTGAAATTATGAACTTTTTGAACATTTGCAATTTACGAAAAATGAGAAATAAAAATAAATTTTAAACGATAAAATAAATAGGAAAATTATTGAAATAAACGAGAAAAAGAAAAATATATACATAACACAAAACAAAAAAAAGGAAAACGATTCAGCCAATTTGTGTGCCCTGTGCGAATTTGCAACTATTTCATGCCCAACACGATAAATAGGGTGCCCTGTGCACAGAGACAAATGGGCTGGCTTTGCTGGGCCATATATCTGCCGGCCCATGTCCGAATTCTGGCATTTTTACTTTTCAAATAGATGAACGGAGAAAGATTTAGTACCACCTCGAATATAAAAAAATATTTTCAATGGTGAACAGATGAAAAAATCGGAGAAACACACCTTGCATTATTAGTTCTAGCATAGCACTAGCACTAGCACATATGCTCGTGCGTTGCAACGGAAAGATAATTTTTTTTGCAAAAAAACAGAAGGAGAGATAATTGATGTGTTCATAAAAAACGGTCTCCACGAGGATGGGCAACAGAATGAGGAGTTGCGGTCTTCTCACTGGTCATGTTTGCCCTGTGAAATCTTGATATAGTGGTGGGGTTTGTTGTCCTGGCGGCGACCACCCAACTGGTACCTATTTCCCTTCGGGAGATGATCTGAGAGTTGTGGTTGCGTCCTTATTTGGTTGCTGCGCGGCGACCTTCAAGGCACGGCTGCTTCGACCATTTTCTCCTACCACAATATAACCAGATGAATTACTAATTGCAGCGCATAAGTTATTTTTCATTAGCATAATCAGCGTATAACCAGGCATGAGTGTCCCTTCATTGTCATGATTTATTCTCTCAACTATTTTATTAATTAGAGCAAAACTAACACATTATTTTTTATTAGCATGTGCCCACAATTTTTTTTCATTTTGGCCAACCAGCATAATGTCTATTATTGGCACGTGCAAGTTATCTCCGGCAATAATTTGTGGAGTCCCTCGTGCTGCTCATAATTTTCGGGACAACTACCTTATTCTCACACAATCTCCTTATTTTCAGAAAACTTAGAGACATATAAAAACTGGTGTGATTTGTTATAAAATTGCAAAATGGGACTGTTCCTATCATAATTGCAAGCTACCTTAGTAGGTTTTATCCGTCGGCACAATAGGGAAGGTCCATAGTTCAATCCCCGCGTGTCCGTTATTTTTTGTTGCTCGTCCGTCCAACACAAAAAGAAATACGTGGTAGGTCCGGTTTGGCTGACCGGGGATAACCAAAAAAATTGGGGAACTACGTGCGAAATGGACTGAACAAAATCTATACGTTTTTCTTTTGTTTTCTTAGGGCAGTTGTGTGGGAGCTAGTATATGGCGCTAGTTGCATCAAATAGCGTGTGGAACACACAACAATTTGCGTGTAGCCAGCCCACTGGCAGGCACTGAAATAACCTGTGATTGCAAGGCACGAGTCATAATCCAGAAAAACTACGTGTTGATCGATTCAACACATGACCTTAAAGACCCGACAATGTGCAACTAGCCACGGCAATAAACGCTTATTGCTAACCAATGCCCAGCGTGAATATTTAACAACATTGTGCAACGTCGGATTTAAAACGTTTTTGAACTTTTTAAAAAATATGAATTGCCGAATATTCTTGGAAACGTGAACATTTTTTGAAATTACGAACAATGTTTTTAATATTCAATCCATTTTGGAAAAATAAACATGAACAAAATTAGAAACAACATCATTTTCTGATGACATGAACCTTTTTAACATAACCCATTTTTTAACTTTGTGATCGACTTTTGAAAAAGTAACATGCTTTAATCTGAATAATTTTATAAAATTTGTATTTAAACCTGGACATTATTTTAAATCTGTGCATATTTTATTATACCAAAAATATATTTAAAATTTCAAATAATTTTTATAAACATGTTTTTAAAATCCCAAACAATTTTGGAATATTTCTGAATTTGGAAGAATTGACACGAGATAATAAATTAATGTTCCAAATATTTAAAAAGGGGGAAGACAATATTTTAATTCAAATATTTTTTGACAATTTGAAAAAGTAAATTCTATTTTTTTAAAAATAATTTGAATTACGAAATAATGTAAAAAAATAAAATTGGACGGAAAAGCAAAACGGACCGGCCCAGGCATGGGCGCCTTGTGCGAACTCCAAATATCTACCGCGAAGTGCAAGAAATAGGGTTTTTATGCCTAGATAGGCATGCGAATAAATGGGCTGCATTAGCCGGGCCACAGCATGTGCTGGCCAATTTATGGATTGCTAAAAAAACAGATGGACGCACACAAATTTAATACCACCTTGGATGTAGAAAAACAAATTTTGACGGTGAACGGATGAAAATATCGGAGAAACACACCCTGCTTTATTACTCACTCCGACCCATAATGTAAGACGTTTTTTGACACTACACTAGTGTGAAAAAATGTCTTACATTATGGGACAGAGGAAGTAATAGGTATAGATATAGATACAGATATAGATATAGATACATATATAGATATAGATAAATAAAAGATGTGGAGTTGTCGATAATCTGCATATATCGCCTTATACTACATGACTAACTTAGCTATAACAACAATAGGTCATGTCCCAGATTTTATCTTTTAGCAACTTTAGCTGGATTAGAAAGTCCAAAAAGAAATCGTAAAAACTAAACATGTGCGGTGAAACTTTATTTATTTTCTTTTTCGGAGGGCAATGCCATCAACACTTAGAGCAATAACAAAAATCATTAGGGCTAGGGCCATGACAACGACCACCATTATAGTGTAACCCGGTGCAATAGAAGTCGCAGTTGACAACTGGATGAACATCACGACATGGCGGGCCATATGCCTTCGTTTCCGTGCAAGTATGTCTGGCTGGTAGCAATGGAGCCAAATTATCATCGCGTCTATCTGTTGCTGGAGATGGAGCCAAAGCATTCTCACCTCGTCCTGGAGATGAATGTGAAGCACCACCATCAATAAACTTTTGTCCACCTAGTTGCTCTCCACTACTGGGTTCTGTTTGTGAAGTCAAGTCCTGAATTAGCATCAAGAGGTAAAAGGACAAGGCAAAACTGAGAAATAAAAGGAAAAGCATACAAGTGTGGATCAGTTCTCCCTTTGGTATAAGTTGTACACATCTATTGTTATGCCTAATACATTTTAGAAGAGTATACCAAGCCTATTGTTATCATAAGTTCACAATGACGAATTTGAGATAATACACAAATACCAAGTACTGTTATGAATATAGTAGTACTACACCTGCAACTAAATATAAGAAGTATTTGGTATAGTCTTTCTATATATACATACGTATGGCAAATGTAGGTTAATGTACGGTTTATTGTACCTTCAATGGTTAATAGGACCAGAAACATGATCACTAGAATGGTCATTTTCCTGGCCATCATTTTGCGCTGCTTGCGAAAAGCCTGAAGTGTTCTTTCAGAGGGACTCTATTTATAGGCACATGGATTAAGCAACTTTGCCGAAGTGATGTATAAGATATCTTTAAGGTATTGTAGCAATATCTCATGACTTATATCAATAAAATATATTAGAAGATATGCATCTACCATTAGTTCGACATACATAATATATTTCCACAAGATATACATGATGATCAAGATAGGTATCTCCACAACATATACATGACAATGAAGATAGATATCTCCATAAGATATACATTATGTCAAAAAGATTGTTGTCATATGGTGTACGTGGGTGTGGAAGCATCTTATATCTTATATCTTATCTATCTATCTATCTATGTATCTATCTATCTATACATATACTAATTATGGAATCCCCGAAAATTCCCACGTTTATAAAAAATTAAGAACCATTAATCTCATGGGATCAAATTAGTATGTTGTAGATCAATCAGCCAATACAATTAGTGTTGGAATTTTCTAGTATTTACTAGTCCAAATAAATTCAGAAATTCTCATTGACACATTATTATTTTGTTAATTGGGAAAATTAATGAGTCATTGATTAATTGGTAACGGTCGCGTTTATTGGGGCTGTTTCTATTTCATTAACAGACGCGGTTATTACGACCGTTTCTGACTCATTAACAAACGCGTTTATTTTTACTGTTTCTATTTCATAAACGGACGTGTTAAGTACGACAGTTTCTAAATCATAAACGGACGCGTTTATGGCGGCTGCTTTGACTTCCAACATACACTATATAAACCCGTACCGAGCTAGCCTTGGGAGTAGGTTGTTTTCGTATGGTTTCTCACCGTTCCAAAATATTGCGCCGCCACTCAAGCCTTCTCCATCCCTCCTTCCGGCGTGCACCAGAAGAAGGGACAGCAGGCCTCCGGAACCCCGCCTCTTGCGATCCTGTACGGGAGAGGGGCGATCAGGTTTTTGGGGAGAGCTCTCGCTCGACTGCTGACAGCGATCACTTCCCCAACGACGACTTCTTCCCCGACATCGGCAACCTCTTCCTCGATGACGACATGGCCCAGACCGGGGACAACACAGCCGCTACTATAGCTGCTGCAACGTATGCATCTCTCTCTCATCTGTATCAGATCTCGCTACAATTTCTATGTCTAGTACTTGCCGTAGATTGGATCTGTTTCCCCATTGTACTAGATAGTTGCTTCTGTCATGATTAATTTTATGATATTTCGGATTAAACCATATGATGAATTGCTAATATATTCAACAATCCAAAAACCTGATTATAGGCAATTTGCTACACCTGCTTTTCTTACGTCGACAAAGCCCGATCGGTTCAAGGGTGTGAACTATAAGAGGTGGCGCACGAGAGCAGTGTTGTGGTTTCAATCCATGAACTGCTATGCGGCCACCAAGGGCATGCCTGAGGGCGATCTTGAACCTGCACAGCGGGAAGCCTTTGAAAGGGTTGATATTATGTTTAAGACAACCCTCCTCGGTATTATTGATGATTCCATTGTGGATCCTTATATGTCGTTTGATAATGGCAAGGACATGTGGGCCGCGCTCGAGGCCAAGTTTGGGGTCTCGGACGCTGGTAGCGAGTTGTACGTCATGGAGCAATTCTATGACTACAAGATGACTGATGAGCGTTCTGTTGTTCAATAGGCTCATGAGATACAGTCACTCGCTAAGGAACTTGAGCACTTTAAGTGTAATTTACCGGACAAATTTGTGGCCGGTGGCATCATTGCCAAGGTTCCACCTTCGTGGGGCACCTTTGCTACTTCTCTGAAACACAAGAGACAGGAGTTTTCCGTTTTGGACCTCATCGGATCTCTTGATGTGGAAGAGAAGGCGAGAGCAAAGGATACACGTGCTCGGGTTGCTGAGGTAGGTTCTGCTGCGCACATGGTGCAGAAGAAAAACTACCAGCCCAACAAGCCTAAATATAACAAGAAGAAATACGAGGGTAAAGGCAAGCCTGACAACAAGTTTAAGCCATCGTCCTCTACCAACTTTAAGAAGAAGAAGGGATCATGCCACGTTTGTGGCGACCTGAGCCATTGGGCTCCGAGATGCCCCAAACGGCATGAGCTGCAGCAGCTGGAGAATAGCGGCAAGACCGCTAATGTTGTCATGGCTGACACCGAGATGAAGGATATTGGGTACGGTATAATTCCTACCATTCTTTCAATTTGTCATTCTCCTGATTGGTTGATTGACACAGGTGCCAATGTACATATTTGTGCTGATGCCTCCATGTTCTCTTCTTACCAGGTCACAGGGACTTCCCCCGTGCTGATGGGGAACGGGTCACATGCCACTGTTCGTGGTGTTGGTACGGTCGATCTGAAGTTTACTTCGGGGAAGATCGTGCGACTGAAGAACGTGCATCATGTGCCCTCCATCAATAAGAATCTCGTCAGCGGTTCGCGTTTATGTCGAGATGGTTATAAGTTGGTTTTCGAGTCCAATAAAGTTGTAATTTCCAAGTATGGACAATTTGTTGGTAAAGGCTATGAGTGCGGAGGCTTGTTCCGCCTATCTTTGTCAGACTTATGCACTAAAGTTATTAATCATGTTTGCCACGATAATGAATCTGATATTTGGCATTCACGACTTTGTCATATTAACTTTGGTTGCATGACGCGGTTAGCAAATATGAGTTTAATTCCGAAATTTACTACTATGAAAGGTTCCAAATGTCAAGTGTGTGTTCAAGCTAAGCAACCTCGCAAGTCCCATAAGACTGCGGAGGTAAGAAATTTAGCACCACTGGAGCTTATACATTCTGATCTTTGTGAGATGAATGGCGTGTTGACAAAGGGTGGAAAGAAATACTTTATGACACTCATTGATGACTCCACTAGATATTGTTATGTGTATCTTCTGAAAACAAAAGATGAGGCTTTAACTTACTTCAAAAACTATAAGGCCGAAGCAGAGAACCAACTTGATCGTAAAATTAAACGGCTTAGGTCTGATCGTGGTGGAGAGTATTTTTCAAATGAATTCAATTCGTTTTGTGCGGAACATGGTATTATCCACGAGAGGACGCCTCCCTATTCACCTCAGTCAAATGGGGTGGCTGAAAGAAAGAACCGAACTCTGTCTGATTTTGTTAACGCCATGTTAGACACTTCGGGTCTCTCCAAGGCATGGTGGGGGGAGGCGCTAATGACTGCATGTCATGTCCTAAACCGAGTTCCCACAAAGAATAAAACCATTACTCCATTTGAGGAATGGGAAAGGAAAAGATTGAAACTCTATTACTTACGTACTTGGGGTTGTTTGGCGAAAGTCAATATACCAATTCCCAAGAAGCGCAAGCTTGGACCTAAAACCGTAGATTGTGTTCTTCTGGGCTATGCTTTTAATAGCATCGGTTATAGATTTTTGGTAGTAAAATCTGAGGTATCCGACATGCATGTCGGTACGATTATGGAGTCGAATGATGCGACTTTCTTTGAGAACATATTTCCTATGAAGGATATGGCTAGCTCATCAAATCAGGAAATACCTATTTTATCGAGTCAGGAAATAACTGAGATTCCTGAACCCACCATTCCAATAGAACATGTTGAGAATCCCTTGGAGGATGACAATAAAGTTCCTGTTAGGAGCAAGAGACAGATGATTGCAAAGTCCTTTGGTAATGATTTCATTGTGTACCTCGTGGATGACACACCTAGGACTATTTCAGAAGCCTATGCATCTCTTGATGCTGACTACTGGAAAGAGGCTGTCCGTTGCAAGATGGATTCCATCCTGGCTAACGGAACCTGGGAGATCACCGATCGTCCCTATGGGTGTAAACATGTAGGGTGTAAGTGGGTGTTCAAGAAAAAGCTTAGGCCTGATGGTACAATTGAAAAGCACAAAGCAAGGCTTGTGGCCAAGGGTTATACTCAGAAAGAAGGTGAAGACTTCTTTGATACTTACTCACCTGTGGCTAGATTGACCACTATCCGAGTGCTACTGTCTTTGGCTGCCTCGCATGGTCTTCTCGTTCATCAAATGGACGTTAAGACAGCTTTCCTTAATGGAGAGTTGGATGAGGAAATTTATATGGAGCAGCCAGACGGTTTCGTAGTGCCCGGTCAGGAAGGAAAAGTGTGTAAGTTATTGAAGTCATTATATGGCCTCAAGCAAGCTCCTAAGCAATGGCACGAGAAGTTTGAAAGGACTTTGACTTTTGAAGGCTTTGTTGTAAACGAAGCTGACAAATGTGTGTACTATCGCCATGGTGGGGGCGAGGGAGTTATTCTTTGTCTATATGTCGACGACATACTGATATTTGGAACCAATCTTGATTTAATTAAGGAAGTTAAGGATTTATTATCTCGTTGTTTTGAGATGAAGGATCTAGGAGTGGCTGATGTTATCTTGAACATCAAGCTGCTGAGAGATGATAATGGTGGGATTACACTGCTTCAATCTCACTATGTGGAAAAGGTCTTGAGTCGCTTCGGGTATAGCGACTGTAAGCCTTCTCCAACTCCATATGATCCTAGTGTGTTGCTTCGAAAGAATCGACGGATTGCTAGAGATCAACTGAGATATTCTCAGATTATAGGCTCGCTTATGTATTTGGTGAGTGCCACGAGGCCTGACATCTCTTTTGCTGTGAGCAAATTGAGCCGGTTTGTTTCCAATCCGGGAGATGATCATTGGCGTGCGCTTGAGAGAGTTATGCGCTATTTAAAAGGCACATCGAGCTATGGAATTCACTATACCGGAAACCCGAGGGTTCTGGAAGGCTATAGTGATTCTAATTGGATATCTGATGCTGATGAGATTAAGGCCACTAGTGGTTATTTATTTACACTTGGTGGTGGCGCTGTTTCTTGGAAGTCTTGCAAGTAGACCATCTTAACGAGGTCAACTATGGAAGCAGAACTCCCAGCATTAGATACAGCCACTGTTGAAGCAGAGTGGCTTCGTGAGCTTTTGATGGACTTGCCTGTGGTTGAAAAACCAATACCCGCGATCCTAATGAACTGTGATAATCAAACCGTGATCATCAAAGTGAACAGTTCTAAGGATAATATGAAGTCATCAAGGCATGTGAAGAGGAGATTGAAATCTGTCAGGAAACTGAAAAACTCCGGAGTTATTACAGTGGATTATATCCAAACGACTATGAACTTGGCAGATCCCTTCACAAAGGGTTTATCACGTAATGTGATAGATAATGCATCGAGGGAGATGGGTTTGAGACCCACGGTATGAGTTGTCCACAGTGGTAACCTACTCTATGTGATCGGAGATCCCGTGAATTAGAAGTAAGAGACAAGCTGTTGGTCAGCTGAGAGGAGAGTATTCTTATATTTTATCCCACTCCGTGAAGATGCAATATTCTCCTAATCTGTATGGTAGGTTGACATTTATCTTAATGTGTTCCAAGTGGTTTACTTATATAAGCGGAGATGTGTCCTACAGAGCATCTCTTGAGGAACTCACCTATATGAGCTTGATTGTTGAACGTCGCAATCTGTGAGAATTGGGTGTTCTCTAATAAACTCATGAAAGGCCTTCGGAGTGTGACGCATAAGCTCCAACCGCGGGGAAGCCTTGCGGCAGCCTAGTATCGGTCTAGACGTTGTGTGAAACTGGTATCACAGCAAACTTGTAGTTCAAGGCATAGTCCACTATCCAAGTTGTGAATTAGTGTAACATAACATTCTAGGTGGAAGTTCAACTTAACAGTCTCCACTAAGTACCGGTATATAAACAATGCTTTGGAACTTAAAAAATGAGGAGATGTGTCTATGAGATTTTGTGGGGGATTGTTGGAATTTACTTGTATTTACTAGTCCAAATAAATTCAGAAATTCTCATTGACACATTATTATTTTGTTAATTGGGAAAATTAATGAGTCATTGATTAATTAGTGACGGTCACGTTTATTGGGGCTGTTTCTATTTCATTAACAGACGCGGTTATTACGACCGTTTCTGACTCATTAACAAACGCGTTTATTGTTACTGTTTCTATTTCATAAACGGACGTGTTAAGTACGGCAGTTTCTAAATCATAAACGGACGCGTTTATGGCGGCTGCTTTGACTCCCAACATACACTATATAAACCTGTACCGAGCCAGCCTTGGGAGTAGGTTGTTTTCGTATGGTTTCTCACCGTTCCAAAATATTGCGCCGCCACTCAAGCCTTCTCCATCCCTCCTTCCGGCGTGCACCAGAAGAAGGGACAGCAGGCCTCTGGAACCCCACCTCTTGCGATCCTGTACGGGAGAGGGGCGATCAGGTTTTTGGGGAGAGCTCTCGCTCGACTGCTGACAGCGATCACTTCCCCAACGACGACTTGTTCCCCGACATCGGCAACCTCTTCCTCACCGACGACATGGCCCAGACCGGGGACAACACAGCCGCTACTACAGCTGCTGCAACGTATGCATCTCTCTCTCATCTGTATCAGATCTCGCTACAATTTCTATATCTAGTACTTGCCGTAGATTGGATCTGTTTCCCCATTGTACTAGATATTTGCATGCTCGCTTTAGTTGCTTCTGTCATGATTAATTTTATGATATTTCGGATTAAACCATATGATGAATTGCTAATATATTCAACAATTAGGACGTAGGTTTCTTTAATTCTGCTGATAAAAAGATTGCTTCAAATAGATGGCTCGCGGGCCTTCCTGGGAAAACGTTCAAAATTTGTTTCGCAAAAAGAGGTCTAATTCTAAGCTATACTATTCCACTGTCCATTACTCATTCATTATTTCTCCCGGTCTATCTATCTATCTATACCTATACTAATTATGGACTCACTGAAAATTCCCATGTTCATCAGATATTAGAAACCGTTAATCTCGTGGGATCAAATTATTATGGTGTCGATCGAATATTCCCACTTTGGTCAGAAATTAATAACCGTTAATCTTGTGGGATCAAATTATTATGATGTAGATCAGTCAGCCCATATAGTTAGGACATAGATTTTTTTAATTCTGCGGATAAAAGAAATCTATCTATCTATACCTGTACTAATTATGGACTCCTTGAAAAGTCACATGTCAATTAGAAATTAGGAGCCGTTAATCTCGTGGAGCAAATTATTACCGTGTAGATCGACCAGCCCATATAATTAGGACGTAGATTTGTTTAATTCTGTGGATAAAATAATTGCGTCAAATAGAAGGCTCACGGCCCTTCCTGGAAATTGATTCAAAATTTAGTTTGCGAAAGGAGATTCGATTCTAATCTATACTATTCCACCATCCTTCCCTATATGTATACATCTTTACCTAATAATAAAGCACACGATGCTTCTGCCTGCTCACCCGTTGTGGTATTTTTTGCAAAAAGGCCCTCATGTTTTCTTGTAATTGAACTCGCAGTCCCTCCTTAAGTGCCTATTCTGAGAAAACGTTTCATTCTTACACAAAGGACCCTCTATTTTTTGTATTCAAAGCTAGGTGGTTTCTATTGAGCGAGCTAGAGGTCGAGGTTGGCCGCGATGCAGACGACATCGGGCACGCGGTGGCGTTCACATGCCAGATCTGGTCGAGGAGGCGCGGCAGGGGCCAGATCCGGTGGCAAGGATGGCGCGGAGGCGATCTAGGAGGCGTGGGAGGAGGTCCAGTGGCGGGGCTTGAACTCCAAGTTCATGGCGGCGGTGTTCATCGTCGGTTCCAAGCGATCTGGCTAGCTTCGGTTGGGTCTCTCCATGGCGACGGTGGCGGGGCACGAGGAAAGGCCGGGAGGTCCTGGCGGTGCCCGACTCCTTCGAGCGGGGTGGGGGATGAGGTGCACGGTAGCAGGTTAAAGCAGCTCTCCTGCGTGCGGCCAGAGAGAGGGAGAGAGAGATGACAGAGAGCCGAGAGGAACAAGGGATGGAACACTTGTAAAAAACATGGCTTTTCTCCCGGTTCCAGAGGCCCTTTAGTCCCGGTTCTCCAACCGGGAAAAACGATAGGGACTAATGCTCTCCACTTTTAGTCCCGGTCGTGACACGTACAGGGACAAAAGGTGCTCCACGTGGCCGCTGCGGGGGGCGAGGCAGGAGGACCTTTAGTCTCGGTTCTTGAAATGAATCGGGACAATAAGGTAGCCACGCGTCAGCACTTGCCACGCGCCAGCACTCCACTTTGGGTTCGAGCTTATCAGGCAGAAGCCTTTTAACATAAGCGTCGCATACCCAAACTTTAAGAAACAATAGCTTAGGTTTCTTGCCTAACCATAATTCATACGGTGTCATCTCAGTAGATTTAGATGGTGCCCTATTTAAGGTGAATGCATCTATCTCTAATGCATAACCCCAAAATAATAGTGGAAAATCAACAAGAGACATCATAGATCACATCATATCTAATAAAGTACGGTTACGACGTTCGGACACACCATTACGCTGTGATGTTCTAGGTGGTTTGAGTTGTGAAACAATTCCACATTGTTTAAAATGAAGGCCAAACTGGTAACTCAAATATTCGCCTCAACGATCAGATCGTCAAAAATATATTTTCTTATTACAATGATTCTCCACTTCATTCTGAAATTCTTTGAACTTTTCAAATGTTTCAGATTTGTGTTTCATCAAGTAGATATATCCCTACCTACTTAGATCATCCGTGAAGGTTAGAAAATAATGATATCCGCCACGTGCTTCAACACTCATCGGACCGCATACATCTGTGCGTATTATTTCCAATAAGTCATTAGCTCGCTCCATTGTACCGGAGAATGGAGTTTCAATCATCTTATCCATGAGACATGGTTTACAAGTATCAAATGATTCATAATCAAGTGATTCTAAAAGTCCATCCACATGCGCTTTACACCAATATGACCTAAACCGCAGTGCCACAAGTATGTTGCACTATCATTATCAACTTTGCATCTTGTGGCATCAATATTATGAATATGTATATCACTATGATCGAGATTCAATAAACCATTTACATTGGGTGTATGACCATAGAAGGTTTTATTCATGTAAACGAACAATAATTATTCTATGACTTAAATGAATAACCATATTGCAATAAACACGATCCAATATTGTTCATGCTCAACACAAACACCAAATAACATTTATTTAGGTTCTACACTAATCCCAAAAGTATAGGAAGTGCGCGATGATGATCATATCAATCTTGGAACCACTTCCAACACTCATGATCACCTCACCCTTAACTAGTCTCCATTTATTATGCAACTCCTGTTTCGAGTTACTAATATTTTGCAATAAATTTATGAAAAGTAGTATTTGGAGAAATTTGTTTTGTAAGATATATGTTCACATTTTAATTTCAGCGTATTAAGATGGGCATTTGAGCCATAAAGTGCAGAAGGAAGTTTCTAAATACTCGCTAATCAAGAATATTAAGAAAAATATATTTCTTCTTTGGATACATATGAAGTTATTTTAAGACCAACTGTTCATGTTGTCCCTCAAAAAATGATTAACTATTTATGACAACCATCGGAATAATCAAGCACCCAATTTAGTGATATTTTCTTCAATCTTGATTCATATATTTTTGCAAATGCTAACCGCATGTCACTCGGGGAGTGCGTGCATATACATGCAGCAGCTAAGAAATTCTGCTACACGTGTGTATGCCTTTAGCGAAATGCGGCCTGTCTCATTCAAACAGCCAGGATTGAAATAAACATGTTGTTGTTCTGATAATATTTCTCCACCGGTTCTACGACGTAGACGTCCCAAAGTGCGCGCCTTCTCTCCTTCTTAGGTATATGTGTGATGTAGATCATGTTCATCTTTTTTACCTTGGGAGGGAACTGCCTTTGGCCTCCGTTGTTCGGCCCGCGAGGTTCGTCATCATCATCCTCGCTGCATGGGCCCTTGCCTTGTTTCTCAGCTATGAGCTTGCCAGCCTGTTTGGTCACCCAATAGTTATGGTTGGTATGATTGGCGGGCTTGTCCGAGGTGCCATGTATTTGGCAGGGCCTGTCTAGGATCTTGTCCAGCACGGTGGGGCCGTTCCGGTTCCCTTTAGAGGGCCGTTTCTGCGGTCTGGACTTCAAGTTGCTGAATCCGGCATTTACTATTGTGTCTTTGGCCTCATCAATGTTGTGCCAACGCTTGTTCTTGTTGCGCCGTGGTTTCCCGTTTCTATCCCGGACTTCTGAGGTGCTGGTGTCTTCGGAATTATTGCTTCGACGAGCCAACCAGTTGTCTTTGCCCGCACAAAAGTGAGTCATAAGTAGGGTAAGGACCGACATGGTCTTCGGTTTGTGTTGACCGAGCTGACATGCGAGCCATTCGTCTTGGATACTATGTCTGAAAGCAGCGATTGCCTCTGCATCTAGACAGTCGACGATTTGGTTCTGCTTTGTCAAGAACCGATTCCAAAATTGTTTGGATGACTCACCGGTCTCTTGAACGACGTGGCTCAGGTCATTGGCATCTGGCGGAAGGACATAGGTACCCTGTAAGTTAGCTCGGAAGGCATCTTCGAGCTCCTCCCGGCTTCCGATGGATTTTTTGGGTAGGCTATTTAGCCAGTGTCGTGCTGGACCCTTGATCATTAATGGCATATATTGTATGGCATGGAGGTTGTCTTCCCGGGCCATATGAATGTGGATAAGGAAGTCTTCGATCCACACAACGGGATCAGCTGTACCGTCATATTGCTCGATGTTTACGGGTTTTAACCCTTCGGGGAACTGGTGCTGCATCACCTCGTCTATGAAACACATCGGGTGTGCGGTGCCCCTAACTCGAGTTGCATCGTGTTGGAGATCAGTTGTCATCCGATCACGGTATTGTTCCCCGGGTCTGTCGTTTCTATCACGCAAGGCCTGGTATCCGTCATGTCCAACAGGAGTGTATCCTTTGGACCAATAGATTGACATTGTTTGGCCTGCTCTAGTGTTTAGATTTTGCCGCAGGTCATATGGGTCCTTCGGTTGTAGTGGTTCTTTGCCTGTTCGACGTGAGGGTGGTGGTGGGTGTTCGGCTTCATCATTCGTCATGTCCCGTCCTCGAGGGGGGCGATCGGTCTGGTATGTCTACGCTCTCCTAGGGGGTATGGGCTTAAAAGCCTCCTCGTCAAACTACAGTAGTAGTCGTCACTTTGGGTAACTCTTGCACTGGCCCTACCGCTTGTCATCCAGGCCCTCTTCGGCTTGGAAGACCTTTGTCAATCTGTTGTTGAGCATATCCTACTCGGCCAGTAGTTGTTGTTTCTTCTTCAAGCTTGGAGAGGTGGCTATAAGCCGCCGCTTGAATTATTCTTGGTCAAGAGGGTCTTCGGGGACAATGAAATATTCGAGGCCGGGGCTTTCCTAATCCTCAGAAGGAGGTAGGTAGTTACTATCCTCAGAGCCGTCATTCATTAGGGTCACCGTTGTTTTCGAGATCACCGTTGTCATCATGGTTCTCCGGAGCGGCTGGGCTTTGTCCGGGGGTGGCGTTACCGCCAAGCTCCTCCATGTTGTTTGGAGCGGAATCATCCTGAGCGCCATTGGTTACTTCTTTGGTCCCTCCATGTCCCATGTGTGGCTTTCTCTGGCGATGGGGTCCAGATGAATCCTTTGCAGGGTCCTCGTCGTCTTCTTTGGGGGTGTCAACCATGTAGACATCATAGGTAGAGGTAGCCATCCACTTTCCCGTGCTAGGGGTGGAGGCTACCGTATCGGGAATGGCGTCGATATCCTCGTCCATGTCCTTGGCTTCCTCTGAGGCATAGTCCAACACATTGATTAAGTCATCGATAGTGACTACTAAGTGGGTGGTGTGTGGGGTCTCCAACGTATCTATAATTTTTTATTGTTCCATGCTATTATTTATGATGTTTTGGATG
Organism: Secale cereale; assembly: GCA_902687465.1. Classification (NCBI taxonomy): domain Eukaryota; kingdom Viridiplantae; phylum Streptophyta; class Magnoliopsida; order Poales; family Poaceae; genus Secale; species Secale cereale. The sequence goes on along the minus strand of LR738714.1, from coordinate 732,123,907 downwards.
TTCAATGGGCTTTGTTATACACTTTTATATTATTTTCGGGACTAACCTATGACCCAAAGGCCCAGTCCAGATTGTTGTTTTTTTGCCTATTTCAGGGTTTTACAGAAAAGGAATATCAAATGGAGTCCAAACGGAATGAAACCTTCGGGAGAGATATTTTTGGAGCGATATCTTCATGGGAGACTTGAGAACCACGGAATAGGGCACACATGGCGTCCAAGAGGGTGGGGGCGCCCCCCCCCCTATAGTGCGCGCCCCCTGCCTCGTGGGTCCAACGTTGGTCCCCCGATGCCCTCCTTCTTCCTATATATACCCATGTACCCTAAAAACATCAGAGACAGAGAGAAAAAAAATCTAATTCCACCGCTGCAACCTTTTGTTCCCCTGAGATCCCATCTTGGGGCCTGTTCCGGAGCTCCGCCGGAGGGGGGATCTACCACGGAGTGATTCTACATCAACACCATTGCCTCACCATGAGTTGTGAGTAGTTTACCACAGACCTTTGGGTCCATAGTTAGTACCTAGATGGCTTCTTCTCTCTCTTTGAATCTCAATACCAAGTTCTCCTCGGTCTTCGAGGAGATCTATTCGATGTAATCTCTTTTTGCAGTGTGTTTGTCGAGATCCGATGAATTGTGGGTTTATGATCAAGATTATCTATGAGAAATATTTGGTTCTTTTCTGAATTCTTTTATGTATGATTATAATATCCTTGCAAGTCTCTTCGAATTATTGGTTTGGTTTGGCCTACTAGATCTATAGTTCTTGCAATGGGAGAAGTGCTTGGCTTTGGGTTCAATCTTGCGGTGTCCTTTCCCAATGACAGTAGGGGTAGCAAGGCACGTATTGTATTGTTGCCATCGAGGATAAAAGATGGGGTTTATATCATATTGCTTGAGTTTCTCCCTCTACATCATGTCATCCTGCTTAAGGCGTTACTCTGTTCTTATGAACTTAATACTCTAGATGCATGCTGGATAGTGGTCGATGTGTGGAGTAACAGTAGTAGATGCAGAATCGTTTCGGTCTACTTGTCACGGACGTGATGCCTATATATAATGATCATGCCTAGATATTCTCATAAGTATTCACTTTTCTATCAATTGCTCGACAGTAATTCGTTCACCCACCGTAGAATTATGCTATCATGAGAGAAGCCACTACTAAAACCTATGGCCCCCGGGTCTATTCTCAACATATCAATCTACAATCCACTTTACTTTACCGTTTTTACTTTCTGTTCTTATATCCAAAAATACCAAAAATATCAAACTATCATATCTATCAGATCTCACTTTCGTAAGTGACCGTAAAGGGATTGACAACCCCTTATAGCGTTGGCTGCGAAGTTCTTATTTGTTTGTGCAGGTGCGAGGGACTCGCGCGTGGTCTCCTACTGGATTGTTACCTTGCTTCTAAAAAACTGAGGGAAATACTTACGCTACTGTGCTGCATCACCCTTTCCTCTTCAAGGGAATACAACGCAAGCTCGAGAAGTAGCAAGAAGAATTTATGGCGCCGTTGCCGGGGAGGCTTACGCAAAAGTCATATACCAAGTACCTATCACAAACCCTTATCCTTCGCATTACATTTATTTGCCTCTCGTTTTCCTCTCCCCCACTTCACCCTTGCCGTTTTATTTGCCCTTCTTTTTGCTGTGTGTTTATCGTTCGCTTGCTTCTTGTTTGCTTGTGTGTTGGATTGCTTGCCTGTCACTATGGCTCAGAACAATACCAAATTGTGTGACTTCTCCAATACCAACAATAATGATTTTATTAGCACTCCGATTGCTCCTATTACCGATGCTGAATCTTGTGAGATCAATGCTGGTCTGTTGAATCTTGTTATGAAAGATCAATTTTCCGGCCTTCCTAGTGAAGATGCCGCTACCCATCTAAACAACTTTGTTGATTTGTGTGATATGCAAAAGAAGAGGGATACGGATAATGATATTGTTGAACTGAAGTTATTTCCGTTTTCACTTAGAGATCGTGCTAAAACTTGGTTTTCCTCTTTGCCTAGAAATAGTATTGATTCGTGGAATAAGTGCAAAGATGCTTTTATCTCTAAGTATTTTCCTCCTACTAAGATCATCTCTCTTAGAAACGATATTATGAATTTTAAGCAACTAGATCATGAGCATGCTGCACAAGCTTGGGAGAGAATGAAATTAATGATACGCAATTTCCCTACACATGGTTTGAACTTATGGATGATTACACAAAACTTTTATGCTGGCTTAAATTTTGCTTCTAGAAATCTTTTAGATTCGGCCGCAGGAGGCACTTTCATGGAAACTACATTAGGAGAAGCTACCAAACTCCTATATAATAGTATGGTTAATTATTCTCAATGGCACACCAAAAGATCTACTAGTAAAAAAGTGCATGCTATTGAAGAGCTTAGTGTTTTGACTGGAAAGATGGATGAACTTATGAAATTATTTGCTGTTAAGAGTGCTTCTTCTGATCCTAATGATATGCCTTTATCCACGTTGATTGAAAAAAATAATGAATCTTTGGATATGAATTTTGTTGGTAGGAATAATTTTGGTAACAATGCTTATAGAGGAAACTTTAATCATAGGCCTTTTCCTAGTAATTCCTCTAATAATTAAGGTAATTCCTACAATAACTCTTACGGAAAGATGCCTTCTGAATTTGAAACTAGTGTTAAGGAGTTTATGAATTCACAAAAGAATTTCAATGCTTTGCTTGAAGAAAAATTGCTTAAGATTGATGAATTGGATAGAAGTGTGGATAGAATTACTCTTGATGTTGATTCCTTGAAACTTAGATCTATTCCACATAAGCATGATATCAATGAGTCTCTCAAAGCCATGAGAATTTCCATTGATGAATGCAAAGAAAGAACCACTAGGATGCGTGCTAAAAAAGAGAGTTATATAAAAGCGTGTTCTTCTAGTTATCATGAAAATAAAGATGAAGATCTGAAAGTTATTGATGTGTCTCCTATTATATCCTTGTTTTCTAGTATGAATCTTGATAAAGATGGGATTTGAGATGAGTCTACTTTAATTAAAAGGTGTCCCAGTGATTCGGAGTTTTTGGATCTTGATGCTAAAATTGTTAAAAGTAGGACTGGAGAGATTAAAACTTTGCATAGTGATGAACCCACTACTTTGGATTTCAAGGAATTCAATTATGATAATTGCTCTTTGATTGATTGTATTTCCTTGTTGCAATCCGTACTAAACTCTCTGCATGCTTATAGTCAAAATAAAGCTTTTACCAAACACATAGTTGATGCCTTGATGCAATCTTATGAAGGAAAACTTGAATTAGAAGTTTCTATCCCTAGAAAGCTTTATGATGAATGGGAACCTACTATTAAAATTAAAATTAAATATCATGAATGCTTTGCTCTGTGTAATTTGGGTGCAAGAGTTTCCACTATCCCAAAAACATTGTGTGATTTGTTAGGCTTCCATGAGCTTGATGATTGTTCTTTAAATTTGCATCTTGCGGATTCTACTATTAAGAAACCTATGGGAAGGATTAATGATGTTGTTATTGTTGCCAATAGGAATTATGTGCCCGTAGATTTCATTGTTCTTGATATAGATTGCAATCCTTCATGTCCTATTATTCTTGGTAGACCTTTCCTTAGAACGATTGGTGCAATTATTGATATGAAGGAAGGAAATATTAGATTCCAAATTCCATTAAGGAAAGGCATGGAACACTTTCCTAGAAAGAAAATTAAATTACCTTATGAATCTATTATGAGAGCCACTTATGGATTGCCTTCCAAAGATGACAATACCTAGATCTATCATTGTATCGTGCCTAGTGATACGTCCCAAACGTATCTATAATTTCTGCTTGCTCCATGCCTCTTTTGGGTGATATTGCTATGATATTTATACACTTCCATACAATTTTGATCATATTTGGACTAACCTATTAACTCAGTGCACCCCAGTGCCAGTTTCTGTTTTCGGCTGTTTTTGTATTTCAGGTTTTCCCATTACGAGAACTGCCAGAAAAATCCCGGAAAAATTATATAAAAAATCAGCGTTCCAGAAGCTACCAGGCACTCGAAGCACAGCCGGAGGGGACCACCAGGGCCCCAGGCGCCCTGGTGGCACGCCTCCCCCCTAGGCCGCGCCGGGGGGGCGCCTGGGCCCCCCGAGCCTCGTCTGATGCCCCCCTTTAGCATATATTTATACCGTCTCCCGAAACCCTCGAGACGGGAACTCTTTTTCGCGATCTCATCTCTGTTCCGCCGCCGCCACCGCTTCCAAGATCAGGAGCACCAGGAGAACTCTTCCCGGCACCCTGCCGGAGGGGAGGATCACCACCGGGAGCTTCTCCACCACCATGGACGCCTCCCGGATGAGTTGTGAGTAGTCTCCCTTGGACCATGGGTCCATGACCAGTAGCTATGTGATGTTCTCCTCCCGTTCTTGTGCTTCACTAATTAGTCCTCGTGAGCTGCCCTACATGATCGAGGCACATATGTAATCCTTATGCTGTTGCTATGATGAGTTTGCTGGGATCCGATGGATTATGAGATTATGTTCAGATTGTGTTTGAGTAATATATTTGATTCACCTCTTTTATATTTATGTTCGTAAGTAATTCTTGCATGTTCTCCGTTGTTATTTATTGCTTTGGCCAAGTAGTAGGTAGTGACTCCAAGAGGGAACGTTATGCTTGATTGTGGGTTCATGCCCCTCGATGACTAGCTTGAGTGACAGAAACATGAGTCTAGGGGATGTGTTGTTGCCACAAGGGGGAAAACAACGGTGCTCGTGCCCGCGGGTGCAAGGATTGTTTACTTTACGCAAAGTTCTTTTAATGCAGTTTGTCTGTTGCTTTGAGTTTACACTATGGGTGGGACTCGCAACTTAATACCAGCGAGATGTTCTGGATAGATATCTCAAGGTGGATGATTAGTAGTAGATGCAGATGGATTTCGGTCTACTTACCTCAGCGTACCGCCCATGCTTTGAACCTCTACCTTTCTTGCAACTTAGTCAGCATTGGTTTGCGCACATGGTCCTGTCAATTGCCCAGCTGTAATTCGTTTACCTCACATAGCTGTTTTATCGTCTTTTGGGAGAGAGACATCACTAGTGAACATCATGAGACTCAGGTCCATATTACCATCATCGATCACATCCACTATTTACTTTCTGCTTTTTATTTACTATTGCAATTATATCTATCACTACTATCACTTGCGTTTGATCCTTTGTAAACTACAAGGCCGGAGGGATTGACAACCTCTCTGTACTCGTTGGGAGCAAAGTTATTTGTATCTGTGTGCAGGTCCACGTTGATTGCTAATATCTGGCGCCGTTAGCAGTTGACACGTTCTTGTTGAAACTGGGAGTCTCAGGGAAATCGATCCTTGGTATTGCCAAGGGAAAACTTCCGCTACACTACATCTCAAACCTTCCACTTGGGGTAACCAACGAGGGGCGAGAAGCCATCAAGCAAAGTTTTCTGGCGCCGTTGCCGGGGACTCCACTCTTCAGGATAGGGGAGTTGCACGCTATCTTTTACCTTTGCTTTTAGTCTTGTTAGTTTACCTTTCAGTTTTTGCTTTAGTATCTTTTATCGAAAATCACAAAAATAGTTATCTTGCTTGCTTGCTGCTATGGGTTCCACCGAGAACACCAAGTTGTGTGACTTCACTAGTCACAACAACGATGACTTTATCTGCACACCTATCACTACACCTACCACTTCAGCACCTTCGTATGAAATTAAACCTGCTTTACTGAACTTAGTCATGAAAGATCAATTCTCCGGTGCTGGAGATGATGCTGCTTTACACTTAAACAATTTTGTTGAACTTTGTGATATGCAAAAGTACCAAGAAATAGATGGTAATATTGTTAAGCTTAAGCTTTTTTCCTTTCTCCTTGAGAGGAGGAGCTAAAATTTGGTTTCAGTCTTTGCCTAGAAACAACATAGATTCATGGGACAAGTGCAAAGATGCTTTCATTGGAAAGTACTATCCACCTGCTAAAATTATCCATCTAAGGAGTAACATAATGAATTTTAAACAATTGGATAATGAACACGTTGCCCAAGCTTGGGAACGTATGAAATCTCTTATCAAGAACTGCCCTACTCATGGTTTGACTACTTGGATGGTTATCCAAACTTTTTATGCAGGCTTGAACTTTACCTCGTGGAACTTGTTAGATTCGGCCGCGGGAGGAACTTTTATGTCAACTGCACTTGGTGCTGCCACGAAGCTTCTCGATGAGATGATGACCAACTATTCCCAATGGCACACCGAACGCGCTCCAACAGGTAGGAAGGTAAACTCTGTCGAGAAGATTTCCTCCCTAAATGAAAAAGTTGACTTGATCATGTCTCTACTTTCGAAGCAATCTTCTGTTGATCCTCGTGATGTTCCTTTAAATTCTTTGATTGCTCAAGAACAAGTAGATGTGAACTTTATCTCTAGAAACAATTTTAATAACAATGCTTATAGGAGTAATTTTGGTAGTAATCCTAGACCGTTCCCCTCTAATTCTTATGGGAACAACAATGCTTATCCTAGCACCAAGAACTCCACTACTGCCCTAGAGATTATGCTTAAAGATTTCATCACTACCCAAAAAGCTTTTAATAATAGTGTAGAAGAAAAACTAAACAAACTAGCCAATGAAGTAGAATTGCTTAAAATTAGAACTTCTCCTCTTGAGGAGAGGAAGGTCACTCCTATGAATGCTATTCAAGTGCAAATTAATGAAAACATTAGGATGATGGCTAAACTTAAAGAGAGATGGGCTAGAGAAAGGGAGGAAGAAGATAGAATTAAGAACCTTCCTACCCACCACACTGTTGCTACTATCCAAGTTGTTGAGGATATCCAAACTCTTAGCACCCAATGCACTCCTGGTCCCAATGGACCTATTAATGGTGATGCTATGACTATAGAAACTACCAAACAAGTGAACCTAAAGGACACCACTACCACCTTACTTGATGGTAGTGACCTTGATTTTGATTATTGCACTCTTACCGAAGTTATTGATTTCCTTCACAAGATGTCTAGAGATCCCCGCACTAGCACGCTTAACCTTGCCTTCACAGAGCATATCACTAATGCTCTTATCAAAGCTAGGGAGGAGAAACTTAGAGTAGAAGCCTCCATACCTAGAAAGCTAGAAGATGGTTGGGATCCTATGATAAAAATTAAGTTGAATAACTTCTCTTGCTATGCTTTATGTGATGTTGGTGCTAGTACCTCTGTTATGCCCAAAAGACTATATGATATGCTTAAATTGAAACCTTTTGATTCTTGTTCTTTTGGTGTTCGTCTCGTTGATTCTTCCATAAAGAAACCTTTGGGGAGGATCGACGATGTTCTTATCATTGTCAATGACAACTATGTTCCCGTTGATTTTACTATTATGGACATTGAATGTGAACCTTCTTGTCCAATTATTTTGGGACGTCCTTTTCTACGCACCGTTGGTGCTATCATTGACATGAAGGAGGGGAATATAAAATTCTAGTTTCCTCTCAAGAAAGGGATGGAACACTTCCCTCGAAAGAAGATTAAGTTACCTTTTGAGTCCGTTGTACGGGCTAGCTATTCTTTTACTCTTGATAAAACTTGATCTCTATGCATTATGCCTAGCTTAAAGGCATAAAAGAAAGCGCTTTTGGGAGGCAGCCCACATGAATAAAATTTTATTTTGCTTTTTGTTGTGCCTTGATGTTGTTACTACAGTAGCATCATCATTATATCTTTGCTTTTCAATTTTGTGCCAAGTATAGCCTCTGATTGCAAGAAAGTTCAAAAGTTGTGACGTGCTGTCCAGGAAACAGATTCTGTCCTTGGATAGAAAAATTCGTATAAAATCACCAGATCATCTTTTTGGTCTGAATTCTGTCGACAGCGTAATCTATACAATTGTCTATCGTGCGTCTGTTTTGAGTTTTTTGATTAGAGTTGCAGAAGTGCCCCGAAAAAAATCATTTACTACCTGTTGTTCTGTTTTTCATAGATTCTGTCCTGTTTTGCCTTTCCTTCATTTTGCAAACCTAGAGCTTGCTTTTTCTTTGCAAAAACCTTTTGGCAATCTTGAGAAATAGTAGACCTTCAAGAATATCTTTATTTCCAGCAAGGAACAATTATTTTATTATGGGTACTAACGTCGCTAATCATATTATGATGAGTTATGTATGAAGGGAGTTTTCAAGTGTGCGAGGGAAGATGATAAAAAGATTCAGGAGTGTCAAACACTCAAGCTTGGGGATGCCCCCATGCACCCCCAAGAAATATTCAAGGAGACTCAAGCGTCTAAGCTTGGGGATGCCCCTGTGCATCCCCTTCTCCATCAACATTATCAGTTCGTCTTTCGTTCCACTATATTTTAATCACTTCATGTGTTATGTGCTATGCTCGGAGCGTCTTGCTTTTAGTTTTCCTTTTTAGTTTTCTTTAGCTTTTCATAACGAGTCGAAACTCAGCTTTCTTTATGTGGGAGAGAAACACGCTCCACTTCTACCTAGAACATAACATAGAATTTTTAGGTCTATCTTTGCTGTGTGTGTGTTCTTTGTCTTTCAATAGCTACTATCATGTTTAGCTTTTAGTTTTCCTGCTTATCTTTTTAAAGAGCTTTCATTTAGTTGGTTGCTTGAACTCTCTTTAGTTATCATGATTATCTTATTAAGAGAGTTTGCTTCCGTTGCATTGGTTGGTATGTCTATGATAAAGATGCTACGTGCATAATGGTGCTTAGTAGTTCATGTTTTCTTATGGTTAGTCTCAAATAGCTGGGGGGTTCCCAATGTGTTATTGGAATACCAACATGATTTGTTTGCCTATGATGTGGTATGGTTTAGTAATATCTTCCTTCAAAGAATTTATTTTGATTGACTTGGCGTATGCTCATGCATATTTAAGACTGTAAAGAAAGTCTGTCAAGCCTTGATGATCTTTAGTTTCTGAGTAGCGATATAACTTCCATGCCTGATTCAATGTTGCTTTGTCGCTCTGCATGATTATGACCATCATTGCTCTCTTAGTTGGTCGCTCCCAGTCTTTTGCTAACCTCCACCTGTACTAAGCGGACTGACTGCTTGTGCATCCACATTCTTTTAAACCAGTTATGCCATATGAGTCCACCATACCTTCCTACATGGTATTTACCTGCCATTCCTAACGGAGACTTGCATGTACCATCTCGAAATCATTCAAAGAAAAGCATTCCTATTTTGTGCCTCTGTTGTAAGTCCATGAGGAAGTAGTATTTAATTCATAATCTTTTTAAGTTGGACAAGCTTCACCCCGGGATTGCATGTATAATGTGCAAACCCATAATACGAGAAGGAACTGGCATTGAGTGCGCCCGGCTCAAAAAGATAATATAACAAACAAACCCTCCTTCACGCTTTGTTCATGAGAAATCAGAAAACTTTGGCAGTGATTGATACGTCTCAAACGTATCTACTTTTCCAAACACTTTTGATATTGTTTTGACCTCATTCTTGCATGATTTGAACTAAACTAACCCGGACTGACGCTGTTTTCAGCAGAGCTGCCTGTATGGTTTTATTGTGTGCAGGAAAACGGATTTTTAAGTATCTCAGAAAAATCCACGAAAAATCACAGAAAATCCACGCACCTGAAGGAACCAGGAGCCAGAAGTGGGGCCAGAGGGGGGCCAGGGGGTGCCCAGGCGCCCTGTGGGTGCGCCCCCCCCCCCCCCGGGCCGCGCCGGGGGGTCGCCTGGGTGGGGCCCACACACCCTGGTGCCCTACTTCGCCTCGTATTTTTACTCGCGACACTGAAACCCTAGATCAGAAGTTCTTTTCGCAGTTTTCCATCGCGGAGCCGCCGCCACCCTCTATTCTTCCTCGGGAGGGCTAATCTGGAGGCTGAATTGGCCTCCGGAGAGGGGAGATCGTCGCCATCGTCATCATCATCACCACTTGATACGTCCAAAATGCATCACTATTTTGTATTATAATTTATCCTTATTCATTGATATATTTCATGTTATGATGATGTTCTTATGTTGTTTTGGTCTATTTTACATAGTTTGCAACTTTCCGATGCCGAAACAGCAGACGCAGGATTTAGCAGGAAAAAGTGGATGCTGAGTTGCTGAAGAAGAACACCTCCAAATTACCTGAAAATTGACGGGAGGTATTTTTCAGAAGAATAACGAAGACACGCAAAAGGGGAGTCAGAGGGGGACCACAGGGTGCCCAGGCGGCCTGGGGGCGCCCCCCCTGGCCGCGCCGGGGGGGCGCCTGGAGCCCCTGGCCCACCTCTGGCCGCCCCCTTTTGCATATATGCTCTCCGTCCCCCGAAAACCCTAGACACGGGACTTTTTACGGAGTTCCGCCGCCACTTCGAGGCGGAAACCTACAGAGAAGAAAAGGGCATCTCCGGCGGGCAGATTCCGCCGGGGAGATCACCTCCCGGAAGGGGAGATCGTCGCCATCGTCATCACCATCATCACGGGCATCATCGAGATCATCATCAACATCATCCCCAACACCAGCACCATCTCCATCTTCATCCAAATCTCATCTTTCCATCGCAACTCGTGTTGTAACTTGTACTACCTATCCTCTCTACTCCATCGGTGTTGATTACTACTTTGTGGTGAATGCTATTGAGTTTTGTCGGAGAAATATTATTATGTCCAGATTGTTTATCACATGTTTATCCCCTCTGATCATGATCTATTTTATGTCTTGTGAGTAGTTACTTTAGTTCTTGAGGACATGGGGAAAGTGTTGTTGTTAGTAGTCAGATGCTGTTGAAGTAATATGTGTTGTTTGATACTTAAGTTGTGTTGTCATTCTACTAGTGGTGTTGTGTGAGTCGAACACCCAACACTTCGCCTTATTAAGGACCTAGGAGAATACATTGTGTATAAAGAATGCTTATGGTGGGTTGCCGGAGTGACAGAAACCTGAACCCCAGTTCGCACGCTTTTGCATAAGGGAATAATGGATCCTCGATCGTATTGCTATGGTTAGGCTTTTGCCTTAAATTCTATCTTGTATTTGCGGATGCTTGCAAGGTGTTTAATCATAAGAGTGCATTCATCTTAGTCTAGAGAGTGCACTAGCATAGATCCACCCACCAACACTTATCAACACATAACATAGTATCGATACGGAATATGGCGAAAGCACATGACTACCTCTCCCGTGTGTCCTCAAGAACGCTTTAGTCTTTATAAGTTCAGTTGCTAGGCCTCTCCTTTGCTAAGAAAGGATTGGGCCACTTGTTACTCTCAGTATCTTTTACATTACTTGCCTTTACATTCCTGTTGCTTTTATCGAGAAAACCCCTAAAAAGTTATCTTTCAGTGCTTGCAGTAATTTCTTGCTCAGAATCGCTTATCAATACCTTCTGCTCCTCGTTGGGTTCGACACTCTTACTTATCGAAAACGCTGCAACAGATCCCTTACGGTTGAGGGTCATCAAGTACCGTTTTCTGGCGCCGTTGCCGGGGAGCGTAGCGCTATTGGTAAAGTGAAACTGGTAAGAAAGTCTTTTTTATAATTCTGTTTTTATTTTTGTTATTGCTGCTATCTGTCCTTATGGATAACCCTATTATTGGAGCGTTGCTTGCGGGAAGACACCCCACACCTGTGGTGGTTGATCCTCCCCCTAATGAAATTGTGCCTTATAAAATACCAGCTGGCATTATCAATTATGTTTTGGCTAATCGTTATGCAGGAGACAGACATCCCGGTGAACACTTGCTATATTTGTCACGACTATGTTCATTATTTAAGCTTGCAGGTGTATCGAGGGAGTTTGTCATGAGGAAATTGTTTGCCGTATCCCTTATAGATAAAGCTTCAGATTGGTATGGGCTTCTCGATAACTCACACTTGCTGGACTGGCAGGAGCTCATGTCTCTCTTTTATACTAAATTTTATCCTCTTCATGAAATTCATCGAGACATGAATTATATCTATAACTTTAGGTCTCGTGACGGAGAAAGCATTGCTCAAGCTTGGGGGAGATTGAAGTCTCTAATGCTCAAATGCCCAATTCATAAGCTTCCCAAGGAAATCATACTTACAAACTTTTATGCCAGGCTTTCTCGTCAGGAGAAGGAGATGCTGGATGCCTCCTCTAGTGGGGTATTTCAGAAGAAGAGTGTTGAAGAAAGGTGGGATCTCCTTGAAAGAATCCAAAGGAATACTGAAGATTGGGAAATTGATAAAGGTATTGAACCCGCTATAAATTATGAACATAATTATATTGAGAGCTATGTGGAAACTGATTACTTCAATACTTTTTGCTATAAGATTGGTCTTGATTCCCATCTAGTGATTGATTTATGTAAGAACTTTGCCTCTCACGTTGATTTTTTTAAAAAGAATAGAGACCAGCACCATGCACCTTTTAAAGAACCATCTATTGATATTTATGTTGCTGAGCCTATTTTGCCTGCAGTCATATATGAAAAGCCTCCTTTTCCCACGAGGATAAAGGAACACTCTCTTGTAACCGGCATAATAAATAAAAGTGAGAGAAGAGTTGATGAACCTGAGGACCAGATCAGGGTCGATCCTCAAGTTGCATTGATTAAAGACCTTGTTACTGATGATGTTTTGGATTCCAATATAACTTTTTGTGCTGTTTCCACTAACCTTGTGACAGCCAAAAACAAAGGCCCAATTTCAGGTACTCCGGTGGTATCTGTTAAAATAGGAGATCACAATTATTATGGGCTATGCGATTTGGGATCGAGTGCAAGTGCTATTCCTTATTTACTCTATGAAGAAATCATCGGTGAGATTTCCCCTTGTGAACTTGAAGAAGTTGATGTTACTATGCATCTTGCAAATAGATCAACTATCTCTCCTATCGGAATTGTGAGGAACGTTGAAGTCCTATGTGGAAAGGTATAATACCCTACCGACTTTTTGGTACTTGGTTCAGCCAGGGACAATTTTTGTCCCATCATTTTTGGTAGACCTTTTCTTAGAACTTGTGGAGCTATAATAGATTGCAAGAAAGGTAAAGTTTCTGTTGAATTCAATGGTGAGCCATATGAATTTATTTTTTCTAAGTTCTCTAAGCAGCCTCGTGGTACTGATTTACCTAGTGATGATAAAATTATTGAAAGTATTGCCTCTATTGCTATTCCCCCTGATGATCCGTTGTAGCAATACATGGAGGACCACGAGAATGATTTACATATGCAGGAAAGAAATGAACTAGATGAAATATTCTTGAGGCAGCCTACTATCCTGAAGCACAACCTTCCGGTTGAACCTTTGGGAATTTTATCGAAACCGAAAGAAGACCCGGTGTTTGATCTTAAACCTCTTCCAGATACGCTCAAGTATGCTTATTTAGATGAAAAGAAAGTATATCCTGTTATTATCAATTCTAACCTTTCAGGATATGAAGAAGAGCGATTATTGGAAGTACTTCGTAAACACCGAGGCGCAATTGGCTACACCCTTGATGACCTTAAGGGGATTAGTCCATCTATCTGTCAACATACTATCAACCTTGAGCCTGATGCTAAACCAGTTGTTGATCATCAACGACGGTTGAACCCGAAGATGATGGATGTCGTGAGAACTGAGATTCTCAAGCTTCTAGCCGCAGGTATTATCTACCCTATAGTTGATAGTAAGTGGGTAAGTCCGGTACATTGTGTTCCTAAGAAAGGAGGTACAACTGTGGTTCCTAATGATAAAAATGAACTAATACCTCAGAGAATTATTATTGGATATAGAATGTGTATTGATTACAGGAAGTTGAACAAGGCAACCAGGAAGGATCACTACCCGTTGCCGTTCATCGACCAAATGCTTGAAAGGTTATCCAAAAATACCCACTTTTGTTATCTAGATGGTTATTCTGGCTTCTCTCAAATTCATGTTAACACTGTCGATCAAGAGAAGACCACTTTTACTTGTCCTTTTGGTACTTATGCTTACAGACGTATGCCTTTTGGTTTATGTAATGCCCCTGCTACTTTTCAAAGGTGTATGTCTGCTATCTTTCATGGTTTCTGCGGGGATATTATGGAAGTGTTCATGGACGATTTCTCCGTCTATGGAACTTCATTTGACCATTGTCTTCACAACCTTAATAAAGTTTTGCAGAGATGCGAGGAGACAAATTTGGTACTCAACTGGGAGAAGTGCCACTTTATGGTTAATGAAGGAATTGTTCTTGGTCACAATTTCCGAAAGGGGAATTGAAGTGGACAAAGCCAAGATTGAAGCTATTGAGAGGATGCCCTATCCAAGGGACATCAAAGGTATTCGCAGTTTTCTCGGTCATGCAGGTTTTTATAGAAGGTTTATTAAAGACTTTTCTAAAACCTCGAGACCCCTCACTAATCTTCTCTAGAAGGATGTTCCTTTTGCGTTTGATGAAAATTGTAAGGAAGCTTTTGAAATCCTTAAGAAAGCTTTAATAACTGCTCCTATAGTACAACCACCTGACTGGAACCTACCTTTTGAAATTATGTGTGATGCAAGTGATTTTGCTGTTGGAGCTGTTTTAGGACAAAGGGTTGATAAGAAATTGAATGTTATACATTATGCTAGTAAAACCCTTGATAGTGCTCAAAGAAATTATGCTACTACAGAGAAGGAATTCTTAGCTGTAGTTTTTGCTTGTGATAAGTTTAGGCAGTACATTGTTGATTCCAAAGTTATTATTCATACTGATCATGCTGCCATTAAATATCTTATGACAAAGAAGGATGCCAAGTCAAGGCTTATCAGATGGGTATTCCTTCTTCAAGAATTTGATTTGCAGATTGTTGATAGGAAAGGGGAAGACAATCCGGTAGCGGACAATCTTTCAAGAATGGAAGATATACCGCATGACCCCATCCCAGTTAACGATAGTTTTCCAGACGAGCAACTTGCCGTTGTAAAAGTACAACCTCTCTCCGATCCTTGGTATGCAGATTATGCTAATTTTATTGTTGCAAAGTATTTGCCTCCAGGTCTAACGTTTCAGCAAAGGAAGAAGTTCTTTCATGATTTGAGACACTACTTTTGGGATGACCCACATCTTTTCAAAGAAGGTCCCGACGGGATCGTGAGAAGATGCATTCCGGAACATGAGCAGAAGGACATTCTCCGACGGTGTCACGATAGTCCCTATGGAGGACATCACGCCAGTGAGAGGACTGCACATAAGGTTCTTCAATCAGGTTTTTATTGGCCTACTCTCTTTAAAGATGCTAGAAATTATGTTTTAGCTTGTGATAAATGTCAAAGAGTTGGTAACATTAGTAGAAGGAATGAGATGCCTATGAATTACTCACTAGTGATTGAACCTTTCGATTGTTGGGGGTTCGATTTTATGGGTCCTTTTCCTTCTTCGCACAAGTACACTCACATTTTAGTAGCTGTTGATTATGTGACCAAGTGGGTTGAAGCAATCCCCATTGAAAGTGCTGATCACAAAACATCCTTGAAAATGCTTAAGGATGTAATATTTCCTAGGTTTGGTATACCAAGGTACCTCATGACCGTTGGAGGATCACACTTCACGCACGGAGCTTTTAGAAAAGCTCTGGCTAAATACGATGTTAATCATAGAATTGCTTCACCGTATCATCCTCAAACTAGTGGGCAAGTTGAGCTTACCAATAGAGAGATTAAGTTGATCTTAAAGAAAACGGTAAACAGAAATAGGAAGGATTGGTCAAATAAATTAGGAGATGCTTTGTGGGCATATAGAACTGCTTACAAAAACCCCATGGGCATGTCTCCTTATAAGATGGTGTATGGCAAGGCTTGCCATCTACCATTAGAGCTAGAGCACAAAGCTTTCTGGGCTGTTAGAGAGCTTAACGCTGACCCAAAACTAGCTGGTGAGAAGCGTCTCATGAACTTGACTTCTCTAGATGAATGGAGAAGTGAAGCTTACGAGAGCGCTAAAATGTTCAAGGAAAAGGTAAAAAGGTGGCATGACAGGAAGATTCTGAAACGTGAATTTAATGTTGATGATAAAGTTTTGTTGTTTAGATCCCGTTTCAGGTTTTCTCCAGGTAAACTACTTTCCAGGTGGGAAGGACCATTTCATATTGAGAAGTTTATCGGTCCGCAGGAGACCCTGTCGATGTTGATGTGAATATAATATACACAACAACCCACGAAGAACATGTTGCAGCCCTGTTTCAGACGCCAGCAGAAGCAGAATAAAGAAAAGGTATGTAGTACGGTAAGAAAACACCGCAAACCATCATAAAAGTTCCGTATTACGAGTTTTTGTAAAATTAGTAAAATTCCGAGTCGAAGTGGAGCCGGAGACGACCACCAGGGAGTCCAGGCGTACCCCTGGCGCCCCCCCTGGGCCGCGCCGGCAGGCCGCCTGGACACCCTGGTGCCCGTCTCCGACCCCGCTTTGGTCCGTTACCTTCCTTTCTGTGCATAAAGTTTTCCTTTATATTTGCCCGGGTTGTTCCGGCAACGTATCTTGCGATTTCGCGTGTTTTCTCTTCGATCTGTTTCTGCCAGGAAATCTTTTAGCTAAATTTAGGTGCCATGGCTTCTCCAAGTTTCCCCAAGGACGCGTTCGTCGTCAACGTCATCAACCCTTACCTCGCTGAGGTGAAGAAGCACCCTCAGGTTGTTCAGATGAAGGAAGGTGTCCTTCATCAAGAAGATCTGAAGGGACCTATCAAGGAGGGGAGCGTCCAGGCCAGGCTGGAAGAAGTGGAACAAGAAGTCTTCAAGTACAAGAAGATGACCGAGCGTGGTGTTGAAGCTAACTTTGACATCACCAACGAGCTGAAGAACTACTTTCTGAAGGAGATGAAGGAGATGTGGGAAAGAATTGCTGCGTCTGAAGACAGAATCATAGAACTCCAAGGGCAAATTAATGATCTACATAACCAGAACTGTGAGTATGAACTAAGGTTTCTACGCATGGGTTTGGGTGCTGAATGCAGGATCCAGGAGACGAGCTTCTCATATGAGACTGGAGAACCCCTTCCATGGAAGAGCTTCGCCAAGAACTACTTGATCAACGCCAACAAGGATGATGAGTAAAATCTCCGTGGGTAATGGCATTCCCTTGGCTTGTTCCAAGCTTGGGGGAGTGCCCGGTATCTTTATCTTTTACCTTTTGTCTTTCAGAAGTCAAGTAGAGTCGTATCATGTCTAGGGAGATTATTATATGAGATAGGTGTGTGCATTGAGGTCTATCACCCCCTTGGTGAAGAATTGTATCCGTGTGCATGGAGTCGTTTATGATGGAATATTAATGAGAAGTTTATCGGTTCCTTTTTGCTACACTCGGTATTCTCTTCACGCAATCGACCTTATATGATGATTCTTATGGGGAGTATTGACCTTATGTCAGGTATGGCTATGAAACTTTATTTAATCTTGGCAAACATAGCTTTGGTCATAACAACAAGCATGATGTTCTTAAAGTATCAACATAGCCAAAACCTGTATGTTATTATGCTAGAAGTGTTATGTTGACAAGGAAGACAACTTGATGTGTTATGCTTATTTCAATGTTCATGCTTTATATTGCTTTGCATCTTAGTCATCATCAGTTGTCTGCTCTTTCAAAACCTTTGCTAGCCTAACTCTGTACTAAGCGGAATTCTGCTTGTACGTCCATACCCTTAAGCCAATACCTTCAATATGAGTCCACCATACCTACCTACTCGTGGTACTCCACTACCGCCTCCTACAGTATATAATTTATGTGTTATCCTTAAATGTTCAAAATCTTTTATTTTGTGCCTCTACTTTAGCTCATGAGGAAGTAGTAGCTAATTCATGACCTTTTTGAGATGGACAAGCTTCACCCCGGGATTGCATGTATAATGTGCAAACCTATAATACGAAAAGGAACTGGCATTGAGTGCGCCAGACTTAAAAATAATATAACAAACAAACCCTCCTTCACGCTTTGTTCATGAGAAATCAGAAAACTTTGGCAGTGATAAACAAAGGAGAATAAGAGGATGTTATCGTCCTCATACGGGAGCCATTCCTCGAAACTTGTCCAGTTCAAGAAGTAATTGAGTTATCTATTAGCATTCGTTGACGAATCATGCACCTCTCAAAAACTTGTTTTCATTCTGTTTGATTTGAGGATAGCACATGAGTTTTCCATACTACCCTAGAGCAGGGCCTATCTTTTAATTTTAAGTTGAGTCAGTTATTCCTACTTCCTTCTATTTCTCAAAGAGAGCAGACATTTGATGTTGATAAGGATTCATGCATATAAAGCTGCATTAAGATTTGTCATATCATATCTTTGTTGACATTATCATTTGATAAGTAAGTTGTTTGTCATGCCCAGCTAAGGCAAATATCTTCCTTCGTGTTAACACTTTCACTTCTTGCTTATTAACTTGTTATTTCAAAAAGCTTCAATTAATCCCATCAAAAGCAAAAGTTAAAACTATTTGTTGTTCTTTGACCAAAGGACATGTTTGCCATGATATAATGAGTTTCCATTGGTCCTACTTTCGAATATAAGTGTTGATACTCTTTCAGAAGAGCCTTATGAGTTGAAGATTGCTGCTGAGGATATTTGAGTTGGTGAAGAGACTATGATGCTTCTTGTCCGTATTCTATTTATCGACACTTCACTCTCTAAACTTGTGGACAGGTTTACTGAGTTCATATTCGCTTGGGGACAAGCGAGGTCTAAGCTTGGGGGTGTTGATACGTCCAAAATGCATCACTATTTTGTATTATAATTTATCCTTATTCATTGATATATTTCATGTTATGATGATGTTCTTATGTTGTTTTGGTCTATTTTACACAGTTTGCAACTTTCCGATGCCGAAACAGCAGACGCAGGATTTAGCAGGAAAAAGTGGATGCTGAGCTGCTGAAGAAGAACACCTCCAAATTACCTGAAAATTGACGGGAGGTATTTTTCAGAAGAATAACGAAGACACGCAAAAGGGGAGTCAGAGGGGGACCACAGGGTGCCCAGGCGGCCTGGGGGCGCCCCCCCTGGCCGCGCCGGGGGGGCGCCTGGAGCCCCTGGCCCACCTCTGGCCGCCCCCTTTTGCATATATGCTCTCCGTCCCCCGAAAACCCTAGACACGGGACTTTTTACGGAGTTCCGCCGCCGCTTCGAGGCGGAAACCTACAGAGAAGAAAAGGGCATCTCCGGCGGGCAGATTCCGCCGGGGAGATCACCTCCCGGAAGGGGAGACCGTCGCCATCGTCATCACCATCATCACGGGCATCATCGAGATCATCATCAACATCATCCCCAACACCAGCACCATCTCCATCTTCATCCAAATCTCATCTTTCCATCGCAACTCGTGTTGTAACTTGTACTACCTATCCTCTCTACTCCATCGGTGTTGATTACTACTTTGTGGTGAATGCTATTGAGTTTTGTCGGAGAAATATTATTATGTCCAGATTGTTTATCACATGTTTATCCCCTCTGATCATGATCTATTTTATGTCTTGTGAGTAGTTACTTTAGTTCTTGAGGACATGGGGAAAGTCTTGTTGTTAGTAGTCATATGCTGTTGAAGTAATATGTGTTGTTTGATACTTAAGTTGTGTTGTCATTCTACTAGTGGTGTTGTGTGAGTCGAACACCCAACACTTCGCCTTATTAAGGACCTAGGAGAATACATTGTGTATAAAGAATGCTTATGGTGGGTTGCCGGAGTGA